>CM059210.1:24650744-24968244 GCA_030347435.1 Clarias fuscus | reverse complement strand
GGGAGGGCGTGGACTGTTGCATGCTTCCTCCGAGACACTTGACACCTCTTTGACACACTGCGCCCATTCCGCTTGTGTGAGCCCACAGACACCCATCGCTCGTGTCTCTATGATTGGTGCAGGAGTGCGAGCGTGCCCTACCCTACCCCTCCTGAGGATGGCTGTACTGACGAAATAGAGTGAACGCATTTCTGTTACACCCCACGGGAGCCTATTACACGAGTTATTTAATAATAAATGAATGCTCGTTGTTGATGGGGTGCTGGACAGCCCATCAACTTCATTTAATATCTTTCAAGCTTTGTAGTGCAAAGCTATGTCTTGTTCTCCTGTAGATTTTGTTGTGGTCTGTTTAGGATAAAAACAACTCAACTTTGATTGGCTGGAAGGATGAGAGTAGAAGAACTGTGATTGGCTGGGAGGATAAGAGCAGCTGAATCAGCAGCTGAATTCTGAACATGTGTGCTTGCAGGTATCTCCTCCAGCCAAGAGGTAATGGTGTGAAGTGTAAGCCTGATGATCTCGGCTCCTTGCGTTTGAACGTGTGTTACACCGAGGACAACGTGCTGCCATCAAACAGCTACATTAACCTGAGAAACCTACTGCTCAAATCGCCTGATGTACAGGTAACACACACACACACACACAGATCACATCTACTACAGAAGACCTTAGCTCAAGACACAGCATACGGAGTCATCTATTCTGCATTACTTTTTTAAGAAAAAATCTTGCTCCATATCTCTTTAAAAGCTACAACTGAAATGCTCTCACTCTTTCTCTCTCTCTCTCTCTCTCTCTCTCTCTCTCTCTCTCTCTCTGTAGCCAATCTCAGCGTCAGCTGCTCATATTCTGGGGGACGTGTGTAGAGATCGATCTGAAGCCTCGTTGCCTTTAGTGCGACTTTTACTTCATCACAACCGACTGCTGCCTTTTCTCATGGCTATTGCTGCCTTAGAGCTGGAGAACACGCAGTGAGTCCTACGCACGCACAGACAAACGTATATCCACACACATATTGCAGTCATTTACCACAGAAGTACAGATCTACTATCTACTGTAATATCTTGCATAAACATTTGTTTATTTGGTCGATTTATTTATTTATTTAAGTACAGCGTACACTTGGTACAGGATACAATTAAGCTGAAAGTTAAGTCTTGCTTACCGACCTATCCATAGCAGTTTAACTGTGCTGGGATTTTAACCCATCTGTCTGCCCTGATACACTACTCTGCTATGAAGTGTATAGTGCATAAATCGATTAATAATTTAGGGACAGACATTTCAGACTCCCCTTTTCCCCTCGTCTTGTTCCCCTTGTAGAGAGGCCAACACCATCTTCCGTGGAAATTCTCTGGCCACGCGATGTATCGATGATATGATGAAGATGGTTGGGCGAAATTATCTGAACATCACACTGAAGCCTGTGTTGGATGAGGTAATACCCACTGGAGGGCGCTGTTTTTAAACGAGCCTTACACAAGAGCACACAATATTAATTCTTTACTTATTTGTTAAAGATTTGCGAGTCCAATAAAACGTGTGAAATCGATCCGATCAAACTGAAGGAAGGAGATAATGTTGAGGTCAACAAGGTCAGTGCTTGCCCACCCTCACACTCTCACATACGCACTTATATTTATTTATTTTTGGTTTTGTTAAATTTATGTCTATGTGTGTAGGAAAATCTGCAGGTCTATGTTCAGAAGGTGTTCTCGTCCATTACGGAATCGAGCGCGAGTTGTCCACCTCTAATGTGTGACGTGTTCCGATCCCTACGCCAGCTCGCCTCTGACCGCTTTCCCAGTGAGTATCACATACAGAGAGAGAGAGAGAGAGAGGATACATCATAACTTCCCACAAGAATATATATGGAATATATATAGGACTGAGCAAGTGTATAAACTATATAAGATCGATAGTGTGATAAATTGTTAGGGACAGAGGAATCACCAGGGACCACCATAACCGATATGATGGCGATATTTTACTGCCGGTCTTACTTGTATTGCGCTTTTGTATGACGATTTTATAAAGATCCCGATTAAATTCTTTTCTTCTTTTTTTCAGATTTTTTTTTTCTAATTTGCTTACATAATTTGCTTCTACCACATGGGATGCTGTGTACGCCACCTCAGTTACAACTTTTTAACCACCTCAGACGCAAGCATATATAAAATAAAAAATAAATTGCAATGATACATGAATTTCCACAGGAAAGAATCCTGATACATAGCGAATGTTTTTTCCCCCCCGTAATATCACAATTCACTTTAATGACTTCATTTCATTTAAATAATCTGATTTCTTCTTTTCCATTTATTATTATTTTTCCATATTCTTTTGTAGACATAAATATGTTCTTAATGCAACACTATTGCCTTGCTGGCAGTTGGAAATGAAAGCTATAAAATGTTATATATATTGATATACTTGTATCTCTTACTCACTATATAATCGCCAAACCCCCTAGCCCTTACTCACAGTTTCACTCCTCCTTCCTTTTTGTTTGCAGGTGATCCTCATGTTCAGTATTCCGCTGTGAGCAGTTTTGTGTTTCTGAGGTTTTTTGCTGTTGCTGTGCTCTCACCACACACCTTCCAGCTACGGCCTCACCATCCAGTGAGTGTGCACATTCATGGATAAACACACTAGGCTAGTCTGAGCAGTGTGAAATGTCTTCAGGTTTTCACTGGGTCAGACATTTAAATATACAGTGGAACCTCGGATTGCGAGTAACATGGTTTACGAGTGTTCTGTAAACCGAGCAAAGATTTTTAATAAATTTTTAATCGGAAACCGAGCAAGTATTAGTTTATGAGTGCCGAGTATCATGTATCACGCATGCGACTCTTATTTTGACACGGAGCAGCAAGTGATCACAACTGAGCCAATGATTTTTCTCTCTCTTACGCTGCGGGAATTATGGTCTATAATCGTCTCCCCTGCTGCGTCCCCTGTGTCAAAATAAGAGTCTCCTGCTGCATCTTAGTGCTCGTCTCTTATAATCACCATCTCCCTCTCTCTTCTGTTTGCGCGCGCGTAATTTGACACTGTGCCCTCCCCCCCACACACACACACACACACACACACGGATCTCCCCGGGGCTTTACACACGCGTTTTATTTACACAGAAAACTCAGCTCTGTCGCGATTCTTTTCAAAGATTAGGTGCTGGTTCATTTTTTTTTTTTTTTTACTTTACAGCAGTGATTCCGTTAGTATGCTCACGCAAGTATCATTAGAGAGATTTTTTTTTTCCCCGTTAAAACAGTGTTTGCATTGTGTATGTTAGTTAAACTTAAAAAGCGAGGTGGAGGGAGGGAGAAGGAGTTTTACTGTTTAAGACGAGGTGAGGGGCTAATTCCACACACACACATACAAATAAACGGCGCCTGCGCGCACAAAAGGAAACACTTAACTCTCTGGATTTATTTTATTTATTTTTTTATGTTAAGTGTTTTGGGCTATAGAATGAATAATTTGAGTTTTCATTATTTCTTTTGGCAAAATTCAATTTGGTTTACGAGTATTTTGGAATACAAGCCCGCTTTCGGAACGAATTATGCTCGTAATCCAAGGTTCCACTGTACAGTGTACCAGTCAAAGGGTTAGATACAGTATAAGTTGGGTTATTATTTTCTATAACAAAATACTAGAACAAAACAGTTTTTTTTTTAACTGTGAAATAACACATATGGCAATAGCTAATTAAATAACAACAACAGTTATTTGTTATTGTAAGTTATTTAAAGACTAGACGGTCAGCACTTCCATAATAGTTCTTACAAGAACAGTATTGTCAAGTGCACTTGCAACACCCATCAGGCACCATGATGAAACTGGTTCTCATGAAAACCATCTCAGGAAGGCAAGACCAAAACTTACCTCTGCTGCAGAGGAGAAGTTCATTTAGAGTTACCAGCCTCAAAAGCATAATTAGCAGACACATATCAATATAAACTGTTCAGAGTAGATGATTGCATATTTTGGATGCCTTCAGGCCTTGTTAAAATGAAAATCAGGAAAAGCCATGGAATTAAAACTTTGTTTGGATTAGTTAGTATTTTGTGGCAATGTCTTTTCTCAATAGCTTAAATTCAGTTAAATGAAGCGTTAATCGTTTAAATCGAATCAAAAAGGTTCTCACAACACTTCTTACTCAGATGCACTCTTTTGTGATTCACATAAGTTCTGTGTCAAGGCCTCTCAAATATGTTCACTTTGTGGCCTTTAAACCATTTTGTTACACCTTTACGGGAATGACTAGAACTATTGTCCGTCTGGAAGACACAGTTGTGAACTAAGATTTAACTTTCTGTCCGATGTCTTCAAGTGTTTGGTTTTTCTAGATAAGCTTCCTTTCTAATGATGCTCAGAAGCTAAGGCCTTGTTCAGACTGCCAGCCCAAATGTCATTTTTGGCATTTTCAGATTGAAATCAGTTTTTAATCAGATTGCTTTCATGTAGTCTGAACGGAATAAAAAAAACGCATTGAATCTGATTTTTGCAAATTCGATTTGAACCAATTGTCCATTGCGTCACTCGTAACCCACAAAATGTAGAAGTTCAAGTCCACACCTTCATGTGAAAACTTTAAAATGGTTGCAAAATGAGTAGGGAGCCAATAGAAAAGCTTTTGAAAGTTACGTTGCAGTTGGACATGGTGTTTTGCAATAAAAGGTCTATTTTTCTTTTACATCTATTTTAAGGAGATTTTTTTGTTCCTTTTATGTGTTATTATTTCCTTTGTGTCTCAGTAGATCGTTGAACATTAGATGAGCCATGAAAAGCATGTATAGTACATATAATTTTTCAGATCTCTGTCCTGACATTTGTAGTACAATTGGTTGGTACTTGAGGAAAAACCAGAAACGCAACACGTCTCTACACTTATTGTGACATATCATTTTGCTGCATTTGCCTCTATTTTAAAATGCAGTTTTTCTTCTCATGAGCTCCCTGAGGGTAATCATGATATTTTTTCTCATTAAGGATCCAGAAGTTTCCCGAACTCTCACACTCATCTCCAAAACCATCCAGACTTTGGGCAGCTGGAGTAGCCTGTCTAAAAGCAAACTGGTAAACACATGCACAAGCACTGCGCAGTCCTCCACAACAACATCCACATAGGGGCATCTAAAGCATGTGTGTATGACTCGGTAAAATGCTTATGGGTAAAAAATGTCTACATATATAATTTCCAATGTCTACATACATGAAAAAAAAAAAACTCCTCGGAAAAGCTTAGAGATTTTCTTTTTTTTTTCTTTTTTTTTGGTTTTGTCCAGAGTAGATATTTTGTAAAACACTGATCTTCACATGGCCTACGTTCACTGATGTCTGTATTTCCGTCTGCAGTCGAGCTTCAAAGAGACCTACATGTGTGATTTCTTCAAATTATTCCAGGAAGATAAATGTATAGAGAAAGTGAAGAAGGTAAGTCTAATCCCCATTTTACCTTCTGTGTGTGTGTGTGTGTGTGTGTGTGTGTGTGTGTGTGTGTGTGTGTGTGTGTGTGTGTGTGAGAGACACTCATTTGTCCTCTCAATCTTCAGTTTTTAGATGACATCTCGTCCAACATGTGTAAAGGCACCAGTGCAGCAGAAGATTTGGTTGTTCTGAAAGAGGGGTAAAAAAAAAAAACTATGTACACTCTCAGACTAAGCAAGTTTATATCTGTGTTTATCATGTAAAAAGTATGTGTGTGTGTGTGTGTGTGTGTGTGTTTAGAGAGGTCCACAAGCGAGCCCAAGGTAAAAAGCATCTAATGAGGAAAAACTTCAAGAAGCGTTGGTTGAGAGTGACCAATCGAGAGCTGTCATACCATAAACACAAAGGTGATGACACACACATTATATTCTACTCTGATCTCAACACGCACAACAGGGTTTCTGTTTATGTCGATGATGTGCAACTATTTATTTGGAAGCCGTAAACCACCACCTGTTCAAGCTTCAATCATTAAATGCCAGATAAATAGTTTTCAGTCACTTTCAGGATAAATTAAATCCTCCCTCTTAATATCTAGACATTTTTATATTCTATTCCACATGCTTTTCATTGAGAATTTCACTCTCCAATACATCCATAACGCCATAACTTTCTCAAAATATGGAGGCAAGTGATACTGGCCCTGTGTTCATAGGGTCTACATTGACAGAAACGTATTACTTATTATAAACTTATTATACTTCTTATTAAATTAGAGGCAGAAATGAGTAGTTAAGCTGATACATGTCTATATTGAATTTTCTAGATTTTCAGAAAAAAGGTGTGGTTTTTGTGGGCCAAATGACTCTACAATGTAAAGAAAGTTAGATACTTCTGTCCTTTGTGTTCATTTCATAAATCACATAAAACACATTTAAAATGATAACAGATTTCACTCTGGGCTACATTCCTACCTACATAGCTATCTAGCTATCTATATTTATATTTATTTATATAGCTCTTAATTTATCTTTATTTATTAAGGATACACTAACTTAATGACTGTACATCGGTATCAGCAACTGGCATCAGCCTATCAGCAAATAGGTTAGCATTACTGATAGCAGTGACCGATGTTTTTCTGTTGTGTTGCATCAACTTTGTGCTGGTTACATGTTGTGTTGGGTAATTCTGGTCGAACAGTCGACTACTAAGCTATAGCTTTGGTAAAGGTCCTATTGTACAGGCTTATTCACTCTAAAGAGGCCCCGAATATTCTCCAATTACTCTCGCTAGGAGAAAGCAATCTGAATGGAACAGCGTACAATATGCTCCTCGGTATATCAAGCTTTGAACACGCCGAGATTCCCCTGAGTCAGAACTATAAGGTATAGGCGCCAGACAACCATCGCGCCGATTAACACCGCACCCCTTTATAGTGCAAACCTATTGGGTCACCAATTCATTTATGTGCTGTCAGAGTGAATTTAGGAAGAAATATTGTGTTCCTGTCGTGCCCTCAAAGTGTGTTATTCAGACCATGGTACAGAAACTGGAAACAATGGGATTGATCCCTTCTCATGGCGGAGGCAGTCCAGGGCACAATCAGTACTGTGCCATTTCGTCTGCGGCACTCGCCTATGAAATCTGAGAGACGTCTCGCACAGCAGACTGGGAGGTCTTATTTAACATGTCAGAGAGCTGCAAAAAGGGCAAAACTTTCATGCGTATCCTGTCACTGTCATTCAGAACCTCAAAGCAAGTGATATGAAGAAAAGAGTTGGATACTGTCACTGATTCCAGTACGTTTAGGAACATGGAGCAACACATCGAAATGTGTCTGTCAGAAAACAGAGCTCACTTCCAGCATTGCATGTAATACAATCGATCACACATACGTTAAAGTATGTAGCATATTTTTTTGGTTCAGACTGCTTCATCATAGCGAGTATCATTACACAATATTTGGGGCTTCCTACCAGTGAATTACCCTGTGTAATACTACAATAACACGATAATTCCACCCAAAACATCCCGTTGTGTGGGAATGGTGGAAGAGCCTGGAGCCTGTACTTAGCAATAGTTTTTGGATAGCCAATTTGCTTAGAAAGCTGAAAATGATAATTTGAAACTTTGGTATTGGCCCAGAATTCTTCAATCTATGTTTATGTATTTATCTGCCGAGATATTGTCTATGTTTATCTAGCTCTCTTTCTCAATAGGTAGATAATATTGCATTTCAGTATCAACAGTGTTATTTTCTATCCCGTGTCTCTTGCAGGGAAAGAGCCACTGTGTGTAATTCCTGTGAAGAGCATCACAAGAGTAGAAAAGCTGGATGAGAGCACCTTCAACCGCAAAAACGTGAGCAGCATCCTGCCTACCTCTCTAATTCAGTTTTGAAATATGATTGTTGGACCTGATGTTGCAAATTTCTCACAGTTTTCTTAACTGATAGTGAATCCATTAACAATCAATAATCTATTCGTTAAAAGATTATTATGGAAACAAGACACAATACTTTAGGCAAAAAGAATAATAATAATTTTTTATAATTTTTTAGAAAAGAAAAACAATGATAATAGTGTAAACGACCATAGTTCTGTGAGTGATATGTCTGATCTTTCCCCATGGATTGGTTACATGCAAACCATTGATTTAAATGGTTTAACCAAAGTTTAATTATCATAGTGCAAAATAAAAAATTTTATATTTGGTCTAAAAAAAAATATCATTAATGCTTGCGCATTAGTGATATTTCTGCTCACTCAAACTCTCACAAGCTCTGTGCTCGTCAGGGTTGCCAGATCATGCTGTAAAAAAAAAAAAACTAGATCTAGAACTCTTGCTCAACTCTTTATGCAAATATGTTCTTTTATTAGGTTAGCCTAATTTTGACTACGTGCCCAGGACACATTTTCCAGATGGAAATAATTAAAGTACCCCATTTACTGGAAAAATGACCAATCTTGCAACTTTTGCAGTATCTATCAGATAGGTGATAGATAGGTTAATAAACAGGTGAGCTACGGAGCATTATTATGCAAAACAAACATTATTGGTTGATAATATTTAAATCGGGTTAGGGTTAGGTTACTTATATGATTATATATGACAATATGATTAATGATTAATCATCAACATCACTATCTGAAACAGTGTTAATAATTTGTCTGTCTGCTGGTCTCTCTCTCTTTGTACCCGTCTCATCCTCAGATGTTCCAGGTGATCTTCAGTGATAAGCCCCTTTATGTTCAGGCAGGGAACTGCGTCGAGGCGAGCGAGTGGATCGATGTGCTGACTCAGCTTATCCGCTGCAACACTGATCGTCTGGGTGTGTTCCAGACGGCTGTCAGCAGCAGGGAGTATGTACACACACACACACACACACACACACACACACACACACACACACACTGAGTATTAGCACGGTGGTTATAGCATAAAATATAAAGCTAGCAAGCTATGTAGAGTGTAAAACCCCTTGTTCCACACAGCACGTAGTGACCAAATTAGAACACCTGTGAAGTGACTCAGTGATAGATATATATTACCTGTCCCAGTGCTGTTATGCTGTATATCAGCACTCATGAAAGGCCTCTTATCCAATCAAATTGCTAACTGTTGTAGAAACGAATGGTTATGTCTATAACCTCTGTTCCCTGAAGGAAAGGAACGAGGTACAACACATATTGTATGGGATATCACGCCCTCTCGTGTCCTGGCTGAAGCCACCTTTATTCACGCCTTAAAGGCAGTCAAACCTGTGGTGACGTAGGTGTAGCCCCGCCTACCTTTATAAATCCTTGTCACCACGGTTGACTCTCAGTTCGACCTCCGCTCTTCGCCGAGCGTAACTGAAGCGGGGCCGCACTGTGTTGTACCTCGTTCCTTTCCTTCAGGGAACAGAGGTTATAGACATAACCATTCGTTCCCTTTCAGTCAATTCACTCGGTACAACACATATTGTATGGGACATATATTCACGCCCCGCTGAGCTTCTACCAAAGTTAACCAGAAACCTGATAGCTACTCTACTGCACCCTGGACCCTGCAGAGAGTACACAATGGGCCACCGAGGGGGCCGTTATGTCCAGACGGTAGAACCGGATAAACGTGTGCAGTGAGGACTAACTGGCTGCCGCGCAGATATCACCCACGGATAACCCTTTGAACAGCGCCCATGATGTTGCCATAGCTCTTGTTGAATGTGCTTTCACACCCTGAGGCAATGGGGCACCCTTGCTGCTATAAGCTAATGTAATAGCCTCCACAATCCAATGGGAGAGCCGCTGTTTCGACAGTGCTTTCCCCTTTACCGGACTGGCAAAGCAGACAAAGAGTTGATCACACACGCGCATATTCATTGTACGGACCATGTAGATGCGTAGTGCCCGTACCGGGCACAAATTATGCAACCTTCCCTGCTCCTCAGAAGCAAAAGGAGGGGGGCAGAAGCTATACAGGTCAAAGACCATAGAGCTATAATCAGTGGAGACCACTTTCGGTACATAGGCCGCGTTCGGCCGTAGTGTAACCTTTAAACCATTAGCAGCAAACTGTGTACAAGCCGGATGCACAGACAAAGCGTGGAGATCACCCACTCGCTTAGCAGACGCTAAAGCCAGAAGTAGTGCCGTCTTATATGACAGAATTTTCATATCTATAGACTCCACCGGCTCAAAAGGAGGACCACAAAGGGCCTCAAGCACTATTAATAAGTCCCAAGATGGGACGCTCGACCTCACCGTGGGTCGCAGGCATCGTACTCCTCTTAAAAACCGCATTGCTAGTGGATGAGCCTCTGGTGACACTCCATCAAAGCCAACATGACAGGCTGATATAGCTGCCAGGTAAACTTTAATAGTAGAGAAGGAAAGGCCTTTTTCTAACAGCTCTTGTAGAAAAGACAAAACCTCCACCATAGAGCACTGATACGGAAGAACATTACGTTCCTGACACCATTGCTCAAACGCCCGCCACTTTTAAGCATATACACCTCTAGTGGACGAGGCCCGAGCACTCTGAATTGTCTCAATTACATTTGGAGGAAGCCCTTTAGCTCTCAAATTGGACCTTTCAACAGGTAAGCATGCAAGTTCCACAGCTCAGGACATGGATGAACCACTTCCCCCCTGCCTGAGACAGAAGGTCCCTGCGGAGAGGAAGTTTCTGCAGCTAGCAGGCTGACTATCTCTGCATACCATGACTTCGCTGGCCAACGGGGGGCCCCCAGGATTAGGGACAGGCCCTGCTGGCGCACCCTCCCTGTGACAGGCAGAATCAGTTCTACTGGAGGGAAAGCATACAATAGAGCTGGGGGCCATGAGTGTGCCAGTGCATCGATCCCCAGTGGCGCACTGTGGTCTGTTATGGAGAAGAACAGTGGGCAGTGCGCATTCTCTTTGGATGCAAACAGATCCACTACCGCCCTGCCGAAGCGTTCCCAGATCTGAGCTACCACGCATGGGTGTAACCTCCATTCCCTCACAAGCGGGCCTCCTCTGGAGAGAAGGTCCGCCCCCAAATTCATGTGCCCTGGGATGTGAGTGGCCCTGAGTGACAGGAGGTGCACACTGGACCATAGTAATAGAGAATGAGATAGTTTCAGCAGGGGAAGAGAACGCGTGCCCCCTTGTCTGTTTATGTACGAGACCACTGTCGTGTTGTCTGTCCTGATCAGAACATGATGTCTCGTCTGAGTCAGCCGAAAATGTTTCAGGGCTGAAAACACCGCCAACAGCTCCAAATAGTTGATGTGAAGCCTGCGTTGTTCCTGGGACCACGCCCCCCTCACGGCGGAGCCGTCGCACAGAGCGCCCCAGCCGCGCAGAGAAGCATCTGTTGACACTACTTTGCGAAACAACACCCTGCCTATCGGAGATCCCTGGCGTAACAGCCTTGGTTCCCTCCAGGGCATCAGAGCTGACATGCATGACGGAGTCACTGTCAGTTTCCTGTTGAGGTGTCGCGCCGCACATAGGCGGTGAGAGCGCATCCAGCGCTGAAATGCCCGCATGTTCAGCAGTCCGAGCGGCACCACCGCGATCATAGACGCCATCATTCCCAATAACTGTAAGAACACTCTGAAACGAAGTTTGTGTTGCAACTGAAACTGAGCAAGGCAGCGCTGAAACGCGGCTATTCTGTGCTCTGACAGATGTGCTCGGCTGGTAACGGAGCATATCTCGAGACCCAGGAATGAAAACTGTTGGCTCGGAGTCAGTGAACTTTTCTGCATGTTTACTGAGAAACCTAGAGTCCGAATGTGAGACAGTACTAACGCTGTCTGTTTTGCTGCCTGATTGCTTGAGCTCGCTATTAGCGCCCAGTCGTCTAAATAGGCCAGTATGCGCATGCCTCTCTCCCGAAGAGGAGCCAGCGCTGCCTCGACGCACTTCGTGAATGTTCGGTGAGCACCCCCGGGGGGCTGCTGCCCTCTGGCGTTACGCCGGAGTGCAGCCTCATAGATGGGAATGGGTGTTTTTGTTTTGCAAGCTTGTAAACAATGACACTCTTTATTGGTTTTAATGATTGTACATCCACACAGTTTACAACATGCCTCATCTTTGACCTGCAAACATTTTCGGCACTTATTGTAATTCCCTGAGAATTTTCCAACACACCCCAACTGGGGTTTATAACATAAGCACTTAGAACACTCGTGTGTGCGGGGGGGGGCGATGTGCTTGGATAGACTGTGTTAGGGAAATGCAACACCGTTTGGGACTGATTCCCTGAACATAATCTAGCGGCCTCTTGGGCGGCTTTGAGAGAGGAGAAACAGCGTCTCCCTGCTGCCAAAGCACCTCTCCCTTTAACGTCTGAGCTAGGAGGAGTGTGGATTCTTCCTCCTGGCTGCTGAATCCTTCCGGAGGCTCGGTGGGGGGGCCCCTGTTCCAGGCTGACTGACGCGGATTTTGACCTGGAGGTCGCTGTTTCATCGGCGAGAGCTCGCGCTCGCCGATGGTGGCGGCCGCTTAGGAGGGGGCTGCGGAGTGGTTACCTTTCGCGCCTGTTTGGGCTTCGCCTCTCGTCGCGGGATGATGTCTCGCAATGCCTCCGCCTGCTTTTTCTTGACATCAAACCTTGTTTGAATAGCATCAAGCGACTGTCCAAATAAGCCCTCAGCAGACAGCGGTTCATCTAAGTAGATGGCCCTGTCTCTATCTGGGATATCAGAGAGCGTGAGCCACAGATGCCTCTGCGCCACCACAGCGCTAGCCATGCCTTTGCCGAGGGAGAGAGCAGCGCATCGAGACATGCGCAAAATGTAATCTGTCGCGGTTCTGACCTCATTCAGCAGCTCACATACCGGGCTGTCCTGCGGTACCAGTGAACCGAGTTCTGCTAGCAGCGTGACAGAATTCAGCGCCCTGGCGGTGCTCGCTTGAGCGCGGTATATTTTTTCCAGTTGTGCGGAAGAGAATCTGCAGTGTTTGGACGGAAGGACGGTAGGACCAGACACCCCATGGTTATGCGAAGGTGCCAAGTAAGCGGCTAGGGACGTCTCCATCGGCGGTGGTCCCACTACCCCTGCTTTCTCCGCTCCGTCCAATTCTAAATACTGCCCATAGCCTGGCACTGCTACTCGGGTCGACAGTGGCTTGTTCCATGATGCCGTTAGCTCCCTGACAAAGTCGGGAAACATTGGCAAGCAGTTTCTGACCGTTGTCGGTTCCGGAGGGAGGAAGAATCCCGAGAACCTAGACGGCTTCTGAGTCGGCTGTGGGGAGGGCCATTGCACCTCCAACTTCTCCGCTGCTCGCCGGTAGAGAGCAAAAAATGAATTGTCGTCCCGAGCCGCTAGGGTTGTAGCCCCGGAGCTCTGAGTTGACAGTACCATTTCTTGTTCATCTTCTGAGAGGCCGTGCGCATCCAGACTGATGTCGAGCACGTCATCCTCGTGGAAAGCCAGCCCCTCACAGCCCGGCTGCTCACCGGCGCTGTAGGAAAGTTCACGGTCCTCTGCGGGGACTTCTGCTGCAAATTCTTCTTCAGCAGACACAGGCGAAACTGGAACTGCTAATTCGGAGAGGAGGGGGTCTTGTTGAGCAACTGCATTTTTTCCTAGTGTTTTTTCCACAAATGTGACCCGTCTTTCTAGCGTAGAACGCCGGAGCTGGCAACAGAGTGCACACGACTCGGGCTCAGCTAGCGCTCTCCTAGCGTGGAGAATACCCAAGCAGACGGCGCACGCTTCATGTCGGTCCTTCTCATGCAAGGAGAAACCACATCCCTGAGGACAGGGGCGAATCACAGACTTCTTCCTTGCTACAGTAGCTTCCATGCTTCCAATAGTTAGTACCGTTAGCACCGCTAAACAGTAGCCAACCAGACTGAGATGTAGCTACCACTCACTGACACTGGACTTAGAATCAGCGCTCCGCGGGTAGACGACTCACCAATTGAGGCTGTTGTCGCTAGCACCAACAAGAACAGTTGAGCTGATTTCAAGTCTAGTGTTGTAATGAAACGCACGTAGAGTTGCTAACAGCAGCTAGAAAACTCTACCAAGCAAGGTGTTCACAGCGAGGTGAAGAGCGTAAGAACTGAGAGTCAACCGTGGTGACAAGGATTTATAAAGGTAGGCGGCGCTACACCTACGTCACCACAGGTTTGACTGCCTTTAAGGCGTGAATAAAGGTGGCTTCAGCCAGGACACGAGAGGGCGTGATATCCCATACAATATGTGTTGTACCAAGTGAATTGACTGAAAGGGAACATATTATTAATAGAAAGGAGTTAAAATATGTTTTGCTTTCTGTAGGGATCCCCTAATCACATGACCCACACTTACTGTATCTAGACTGTAAACAGATACCATCTTGCAGTCTAAAGATAAAGAAAGCTTTATCTTTGCACAAACAGCCAAAATGGTTACTGAAAACGGTCAATTATTGGATGAAATAATGTTGGAATAATGTTGACCACATGACAATGGGATAACGAATGGCCCTAATGTAATGTTGTAAAATGACTTCAAAACTATCTTAATACCAATAATGGGGACTAGGACTAAGATCTGTGCCTGCGTACCACTAGACCACTGGGAACACGCTGCTGATGCTAATAAATGTGCATACACAATGATGAGCAATGACGCAGCAAAATCAGACAAATCTTTACAGATCTTTTCTGTAAAAGCAGACATTTAGCACTTTGGAGTTTTGTGCGAACACCATATTACTGTACAGTCATTTGCGAGCTAAGATACATCTCATGGAAATATTTCCTGAAGAGAATTACACAGAGGACGGGCATTCCTACACTAAGACATGAGATACACTCGTTGTGTACGGTAAACAGTGGTGTCCATCCCAATATCAGATCAAATTTTAAATCTGAAATATAGAAATTTAAGAGGGCATGGATGTGGTCGAATGATGTGGGAATCGATGTTAATCGGAATAAAATGCTCAAAATTAAGTTGTAGTTTGTTGTTTTGAGGTTGTGTTTGCAACATTGTGTTTTGGTCATTCAACGTTATCTCAACATCATTTTCTCAAAGTCATTATAACTGTCACAGCAAACCTTTTCAATGTCTCTCTTTAACATGCCTGCTTTTCGTTATCCATTAACATTTATTTGTTTATGTTTGTGTGTGTGCGTGTGTGCGTGTGTGTGTGTGTGTGTGTGTGTGTGTGTGTGTGTGTGTGTGTGTGTGTTTGAGTGTAGCAGTACACTGGCGAACATCCAGCTGGAGATTGACTGCGACCGAGAGACTGAGAGAATTTTCTCATTGTTCAGTGCCAATTTACTCCGTCTGCAGAAAATGGAGGGTGAGTGTAACGTTGATCTTTGGTGAAGAAAGAGAAAATGAGCCAGTGCAACAGTGTGTACATCTTAATATGAAGATTTTTGCATAGTCGTAAAAACCTCACATCGAATTTGAGTATGCAGAGGAGCTTCCTCACTGGAGTGTACTCAAGTTAAGGCTAGGGTTATATGCGTTAAGTCTCATAAATTCACTATCACCATGGGATTTCTTCAGTGAAAGAGAGTTGGTTGCTTGCACAACTGACATCTACTCTGCTGGAATGATTGGTGCTACTGTTCTGTGTGCCCAAATCAGTCAATTTGTCCAGTTCATAAATATGAAATATAAGTATTTTTTCAGATATGGCAGGACATTAAGTTTTTATTGTCTTATGCACAGTAAAGAAACATGTTCCCCCGTACAATGAAATTCCTTTACTGTCCCCCCAATGAATGACAAGGTAAAAAATAAGCAGAAAATAAATTAACCAAAATAAATAAGCAAAAAAAAAAAAAATATATATATATATATATATATATACACAATAAATATATATATATATATATATATATATATATATATATATATATATATATATATACACTGTATATACCAAACATAGAAATAAAAGCAGAATATGAAAATATAAAAAAAATATGAAATGAGAATATAAAAATATATTAAAATATACAGTATGTGTATATACACTGTCCACGTAGTGTGCAAATTACGCAAGTGTATGGAAAGGTCCACAGTATGTTTGAGAAAAAAAAAAAGTCTGCAGTGGGTGTCCAAAGCTGCAATGGTTTGTGCAAATTGTGCAAATGATTGTTCCTGTGATTGTTCAGATGATTGTTTGTGATTATTATTGTGCAGATGATTGATTACTGAAAACGAAATAAATTAAACTGTAATTACACAAAGTACATCAAGTGTTAACTGAACCACTATTAGTTCTGGCTAACTGAGAAACTGCAGTTTTGCCTCCTAACTTGGAAAAACAAATAACATCAGAGTGGACTGTTAATGTGAAATTGTTATAAATACAGTGATGTGTATTTAAATGTTGAACCAAATTACTGAAAACACAAATAGAACTATTAATGATTAATGAAGAGAAACATTCAGCGATGAAACTGACTCTGTGTTTGCATTTTGTGTGCTTGTAGATGCCTGTGCCGGTATGTCGGTGTACCTGGGCCAGCCGAAGGAGCAGGAGGAATATTCTGCCTTCACTATTCAGGACCCGAAGGAGACATTCCGCACCATCAAGGAGATCAAAGATGTGCTGGAGGACCTGCAGCTCAAACACAACGCCACTGAACTCACAGACCAGCCAGGGACAATGTATAACAAATACACACATATACACACACATACAAATGCTTGCTTTTTAGTATATAGTGTACTTTATAGTACAGGGAAATAAAAACCAGGCCTGCTGTATCCTGTGACAGTAATATCACGCCATGATAAATAAAACCTGAAATAATTTTGTAGAATTAGTGGCTCAATCACAGGGGGACCGTATTTGTCAGCCATTCAGGAACAGTGTAGAGAAATTGCAATGCACACAACGGTACTGTAGAACATGGGTCTCAGGAGGAAAAGTCGATCTGGCTGGGCTCGTGACAGAAAAAGGGAAAAAAAGGAATGAAAAATAACAGCGCTACATTGACACACATCTACATCTAGGCATTTGGCAGACGCCCTTATCCAGAGCGACTTACATTTTTATCTCATTACACATCTGAGCAGTTGGGGTTAAGGGCCTTGCTCAAGGGCCCAACAGGGACAACTTGGTGGTAGTGGGACTTGAACCTGGGACCTTCCGAATCGTAGTCCAATGCCTTAACCACTGAGCTACCCCTGACACATAGTAAAATCTTAAACAGTGCTCCATAATTCCTGCCATAAGAAACTCATTAATGAATGATCAATGTTTGTTTGTTTGTTTGTTTTTAGTGAGAATCCGATTGTAGGGAAGAGGTCCTGACATTCTGAGAGCGGTTCATCCTTCCACACCAGCAAGTGACACTGCCTGTTGCCTGACTCTGAGACTCCTCTCTGAGGAACGGAGTGACGGCTTCAGGCTCACAATGAAGAAAAAAGACTGATGGAGAGAGTTAGGAACTCTCACACTCCGCGCCTTTAATCACCTCTGACAAACGTGTGTTAGACTGTTCTACTGAGATAAGCACGCACTCTCGATCAGAATGCTGTGACGGACGAGACTTCGCCAGTGACACGAGAATATGAATATGGCTGCTAAACAGACGAACTTGACCTCCAGTTTGAAACCAATCATTTAAAATCCTTCCTCATTTTATAGACCTTCGATGTCTGATGTCGTCGTGCATCAAAGGGAATTTCCCAAACTTTTCTATTCTATCTTTTATACTTGTACATGGAGCGTGTGGGAGGATGTGTGTACACACTCATTTTTTTGGAATACGCCAATACACACACACAAACACACACACAAATGGCACTTTAGACATTTGGAATGATCCAGATGAGTATATTTGATACACTGTATCATCACTTGATTGATCAGTTAAATGATCGCATCATTATAACGCTCGTCTCTGTAAAGTTTTTAATCAATATGTTTCTCATGCCAAAGACAATTTGTCAGTTTCATAATGTGTAAATGTCATTATTTTGGAATACTCACCTTTAAATGATAATCTATATTTCTCATGGCAAACAAAAAAAGGAAAAAAAAATTGTTTTGTTTTGTTTTTTATTTGGGATGAACACACGTAATCAGTCATTTTCTTACATGGGAAAATGGAGAGATGTGAAGGAAATGTGGAATGGATGGATAGATGGAGGAATTCCAGGAAAACAGATAGATTGATGGAGTAAATACATTCCTTTGTATCATCTCATGATTAACGTGTGTGTCCGATCAGGCTTTGTTTCCATTCTTCTTCTTTCTTTTTTTTGCTTCTTAGTGCACATTCAGTCAGAAGGACAAAGGTCTGACCTGTACTGATATTCTTCTTTTATTTTTCTGTTCTGTTGTTTTTTTCAATGGTTGTTATAAATTGCAGTTGGATAAACAGGGATCTGTGGGTACGCTGATTCAATCGATCAGCTAACATTTCTTACAGTAGGTACAATACGGAAATGCACATTAGACTTGTGTTTCTGTGCCACGTCTTCAAGCCCCGCCTCCTGCATCTGGTTCAATATTGTTTCCTTCCGATCAGTTTTATTATTTTACTGCTGTCCCCCTTCACCCCTGCGCATTTAAGCTTCTCTGACATTCCTCTGAATAAATGAAGGATCTGTAATGTGCTCAGGTTCATGTTGTTTTCCATTTGTTTTTCTACAACATTATTGTGACGCAGTTGCATAACTTGCATTCTTAAATGAAAAAAAAAAAACACGTCTCAATTTGAAATCTGAAAATCTTTTGCATTGCACCACAACCTTTAATCACAGCTATGTTCAACAGATAAAACTAAGATAAATGAGCATTGGCACATAGTTTCATTCCCATGTTTTTTTTTCTGATTATTAGATTAAAATTAATTATTTAATTTGAAATATTTTATTATATTTTATGTCAAACTTAATTATCAA
The DNA here is from genome assembly GCA_030347435.1 of Clarias fuscus. Classification (NCBI taxonomy): domain Eukaryota; kingdom Metazoa; phylum Chordata; class Actinopteri; order Siluriformes; family Clariidae; genus Clarias; species Clarias fuscus. Next base: position 24,949,454 of record CM059210.1, on the reverse strand, counting down.
AATAATAAACTAAAAAGTTTTTATTTAATTTGCGAATTGTTTCTCATGGCCCATCTACACACTTTGGAAAAGACTGGCATAAACATTTGTTTGAAGTTGCGCTATGGTTCAGGTTCAAAAAGTCTGCAGGTGTTTTGCATGTTCTCCGCATTTCCATGCGAGTTTTCTGACTTTTGTTTCCTTCCACCGCTGAAAAACATTTTGGTACTGGCTAGGCTAAATTTCCCAAGGTGTGAGAGAATGTGTGAACATTTTGGTGTGTTATAGGTGCCCTGCAATGGCCTTGTGTTTAATCCATGTTGTATTGTCATCCTATGATGAGTCTCAGTGTGATCGGAGCATGATCCATGTTAAGCCTGCCCAGGGTAGTAAAGCAAGTGATTTCTGTTGGTAATTGTACACAGGACGATGTGGGAGCTGTGAATCCATTGAAAAAAACAGACACATGAACAGGTTTGCTTCTCCTGAGCTCAGGTTCCGATCTGTTTAGTTTTCCCGCATTTTCTTTATGGATCTGTGGGGGCTACTCAGTTTCTTCCCACCTTCAAAAATATAAACCATGTCCATTAATATTGCTGGTCCACCCCATTGCTGCCTCTGTCTACCAGCTGATCCAGAATTCAGTTGCATGTCTCGTTTCCAACCTTCCTACCTCCCACACCACCCTACTTCTCCGCTTCCTGCACTGGCTTCCTGTAGCTGCCCGGATCAAATTCAAAACACTGATGCTTGTCTACAAAGCTAAAAACCCAGCACCCACTTACCACTTAGCTCTAATCGCACCAATCTTAGCTCTAATCTTAGCTCTAATCTGCGCCCTCCAATCCTCCCATGCAGCTCGGCTGGTCCCACCATCTCTCAGAGGTTGAGGAAGACCGACATCAAGACTGTTTTCTGTTCTGGCACCTAGATGGTGGAAGGAACTTCAAATGATGACCAAAGACCTACAGTATCTATTCTTTTTTGAGTATTTTTTCTTTCTAAGAAAGAATTTGTTGAGGTCAGTGCTCTGTCTGACTCGCTAATGATCTTCATTCAGTTGGTTGACAAAAGAAAATGGGATGTCAATGGAGAAGGATATAATTTTCTTCTTCTTACCAAGAATACAAATTTCTTTTATGCTTTAGGCATTGTAGCTGCATATACTGTAGGCTCCACCTCATGTGTGTACTGTCAGTAAAGGCTTTAACAGCTCAGATTCTCGTACATCTCTCCAAACACAGTGTTTCGCTCTGCTTATTAAATTTTTATAACATGCATATGAAATATGATATCACAGGAACTGCTATAAAATTATGCTGGAGACCCTTAAAGCAGGGTCTGCCAAACCTTCAGTTTGTAGAGAAGACTGGGAGACCATTATTTTTTTTAATGTAATTATTGCATTGCTGCAGAAATCACTTCTAAATATTATAAAATCTGTCTGTAAATTATGTCAGTTTAAACGTGACAAACACTTCCCTTCAGTGGGAGGTTCATGGATATAAGCGCACCATGGTGCCAAAAAAGTAGCCAAAATACACTGCCTGGCCAAAAAAACAAAAAAAGCTGTTTTGGAATTTAATAATCATCCATGTAAGAGCCTTTGCTTGAATAGTTACTGCAGTGATTAATGTTTCATTTGATTAATATGATTAAAACTTCATTTCTTAAATAAATAACCAGGCGTATCCACTCGGTGTTGCAGTGTTTCATAAGAGGCAAAGCAAGCGAAGTAAAACTACTAAGGAGAATGCTGAAAATTACCGAATGTGGTTGAGAACTGTCCACCTCATTATTAAAACCTGGAATAAGTTGGTGAGATGTCAACTTTGCAGAAGAAATGCGGTCAGAGAAAATCATGAATGACTTTGATCAGAGATTACTTAAACACTTTATGAAGTTGCATTGTTAAAAAAGAAAAAAAGGAAAGGTGAAAAAGGGTTCAATTTTCTAGGGAGCGATGGAAAAAGATCACATGGTATGATGTGCTCGGACTGACCCTATTCCAGAGTGATGGGTGCGTTGGGGTAAGAAGGAAAGCGCACAAAGCGATCCACCCATCATGCATAGTGGACATTGTACAAACATCTGAAAGAAGTGTCATGATTTAGGGTTGCTTCAGTTGGTCAGATCTAGACTCTGCAACATTATGTGGCAATAAAATGAAGTTGAATGAAGTGTACTGAATAACCGGGTTATCACATCAATGCATTTTTTTCCTCCTCTGATGATGGCATGGCCAAATTCCAGAACAAGAATGTCAAGATTCATCTGGCCCAAATTGTGTACACTTCTCTTGCCCGAATTGTGTACACTTCTTCAGGAAAGCGAGGAATGATTTTCACACCTTTTTTGAAGTGTGAGTTTTTGGTGATTCAACTCTTCTGAAATCCAAGATCTCAGCCAAAAGTTCATGCAAATCTAGATGGAACTCAATGTTGTGACATTGCACAAGGGCAAAGGGAATGCGCAAGATAATCCAAGCTAAAGGCAGTCTGATTAAACTTTTTTTAATGGTATTTTGGTCCGTCCACACGCCATCTGGCACGTCAGGTGGCAGAGACTCCCCACCCTGGAGAGATATCCATTCTTTCTGTGGCAGCTACTTAAGGGGTTGATTTGCCAGCTCGACCCCGATTGTCATTCACACACTATAGAAACGGCAGTTAGCTTAACCTGCATGTCTGTGACCTGTGAAAGGAAACCGGAGTACCCAGAGGAAACCCACCAAGCACGGGGAAAACATGCAAACTCCACGCACAAATCCATGGGAATTTTAACCATGCCCTGGAAGTGCCAGGTGATGAAACATTGAGTGTGATTTGTTTTTATTATATTTTTTTTGTCTGGTCAGTGGTTTATTATAAACACTCTAATTATGATCATGAAGGCTCACTCACTCACTCATTCTCTGTTACGCTTTATCCTGTATACAGGGTCGCGGGAGGCCTGAAGCCTATCCCAGGAGGATGGCAGGGTGCACACTGGATGGGGTGCCAATCCATCCACCATCGCACATTATGGGCAATCTGGGAATGCTAATTAGCCTAATCTGAATGTCTCTGGACTAAGGGAGGAAACAGGGTACCTGAGGGGACCGGGGAGAACATACAAATTCCATGCACACGGACCTATGGTTGGAATTTAATCAAGATTCCAAAGGTGCAAAGTAACTGTTCTAAGACACTGTGATGTCTATCATGAAGGCTGTCTTTGGAATTTCCTTTACAATTCACAGATGGTTAGGATTAGGGTAAGTTTAAAGTTCTTTAAGTGATATCCATGCTAGGCAGCTTTTTCTCACAAGCTACAGTAGCTCTGCATTCACAAGAAGAGGTCATTCACAGGAGACTGAAAATAGTCACATTTACACTTCAGACAGATTGCTATCTTGTATGACGATAACCTATACCACGAACGTCCCCTTCCTGTGACCTTACACACCACACACGAATTTTTTGGGGGGGCGGTATTTCAGGTGCAGTTCTGTCCTCCCGTCGCGTGGCGTCACTGTATCATGCTCCTGTTACAGTGACGTACACGTGATCAAATCGCGCGCGTGCGCGCTGTTGCTGGAGCTGTTTACGGCAGTGCTGGTCTCGCGGCTGTGCGGCGTTGAGTCTCTGTGTCCGCGGTGTGAAACGGCTGCCGTAAGGGCGGTAATTATGGAACTGGAAACCGGCGCGTGTGAACCCGGGTTCGTCGGGATCAGGTTCTGTCAGGAATGGTGAGAGGATTTATGTCACTGTAGCCGATTGGCTTTCATTAATGATGCGCTACTAACCTGACTACAGGGACTGTCAGTCATCAGTAATACCCGGGAGATACTCTTTAACACTTATTATTATTATCATTATTAAGAAGAAGAAACCACTGATATGGAAACTTTTGGAAAGTTCCAGAAGAGCTGACAGAAGAACTCACACACCAGTGATGTTGATAAATTCCACACGTGGACGAAGTTGTTGTTACTCTTCTAATAAAGAAAGACCAGACTGGTCACTGAAATCACTTTAAAACTGACAAAAATAATATAATTAAAAAAACACAAGTTAATGAGCATCTGCTAATAAAAATAAGACACTGCATTAGAAGTGTGTTTTAACAGAATGAAACTGACCTGGTCAAATTGTTAACTTAATGATTTGTTCCACAAGCTTTCTGAGGAGATCACTGCAATCCAGTGATTACTGTAGATCTGAGTGAGACACCTGCACCTGCAGGTCAAAACACAACAGGTCTCTCTCCTCCTGCTTCTTCTCCTTGGTTGTCTTCTACTTCTAATCTACTTCTAATTTTTAAACGGCAGTTGGAATCCAGTAGATTACATTACCGCCAACTGTAGGTCTCATTCTCACCTCGTCTTCCCGGGCTCTTAAATGCTTCGTCCCTGATCTTGTCTTGTCTTGTTTTGAGTTTTGACCTCTTCATCTGCTTTCGTCTCATCTACAACAGCGATATTTTAAAAAAAATCAAAACTATGGGTCTGTGGGACGCACATACTTTTTAAACAATGTTTTTTTTCTTTAAACAAGGCGCCCCACGATAAATAAATGAGCTGATGTTACAGAAGATTCATCAACATCTCCTGATTTGAGAATTCATCCAAGCTGGACTTTAATCAAGCAGTATTAATTACCAGTCAATGTTTGCATATTAATGTTCACATTACAGACAGCAAAAGCAGTCCTACACATACACCTTGTATATACATACTATTTCTATGAAAAGTTATCACTTCTACCCTCTTTCTTCTTAACTTTCTTGTTGTTTCCTCTCAGTACCACTCTGCATCTTTAGTTGGAGTTCTGTAAGTTGCAGAACTTCTGTAAAGGCAGATTGTTCACAGATGTTTGGACATATAGTCTAGCTTTGTTTGAGTTTTTATTCACACAGTCATTTTCAATAAGCGCTTCATCCTGGTCACATTAGTTTGGAATCTTCGACCCTCCTTGAGAAGCCTCAGAAATACTGGTGCAGTCCAGAGAACTTGTTCTTCGTGTTAGATGGTGGTTTGGCGTTTCCCACAACCTTGGTACAGTTGAGCCGTGGTCAGGTGTGGAATTGATCCACATTCAGTACTGCATGCTGAGAAAAGAGACGAGTTTATCTTTAGTTATGTTACCTTATTACATTACCAGGGTTATTAAAGTCAGTGGACGACACAGAACGGCTCATCGGTACATATAAGAGCAGACATTCATAGATCACTTTCATTTACAAGAATAAGTTAGATGTTCAACAAGTTCAAATATGACAAAACTAACCTTTACCAGTGCAATCATGTTAGAATCCTCTCTTTTAATTCTATGTGTTTTGGTGTAAAAACATAATATAAATATTCTAATCATAGTGGGTCTTAGTTTGGGGCAAATACAACCTCAGACAACACGTGACTTTTTTCACTGTCTATTTAACAAAAATGAACCCAAAAACAAAAATGGGGGCGATATTAAGTACCTCCTTACTGGCTCCACAGGATTAAGAGGGTAAGATGCAGCCAGGTTCAACTAATCATCGGACCTTGATTAATTGATCATAAGCCAGTGTGCAGAGCTCTATAAAAGCAGAAGTTTTGGCAGCTGTTAACACAATGCTAAGAAGGAAAGACGTAAACAATTGTTGTTGCACATCAATCCGGTAAGGGTTATAAAACCCATTTCCAAACATTTGAGAGTTCATCATTCAACAGTGAGACAGTTGCCAATTCTCCCAGGAGTGGACGTCTCAGTACATCCACCAAGGTCAGGCCATGCAGTGCTCAAAGAAATGCAAAAAAAACAAGAATTATATCTCAGACTCTACAGGACTCACTGAGCATGCTAAATGTGAAAGTCCATGACGGCATAATTAGAAGACTGAACACATACAGGACTTTAAGACTTCTGGAACAAATGTTCTATGGGCAAATGAGACCAAAATGGAGTTGTCTGACCTTAAAACCCAGATCCATGTTGGGTGAAAACCAAACCGCATTTCAGCAGAAACACGTCAGACACACACTGTCAAGCACGGCAGTGGAGGTTTTTGCTACAGGATCTGGGCACCTTGCAGTCAGTCCGTCAGCCAAGAACTGCCAGTAATCTAAAGGGCAACCGTGAAGCCATCTGTCCGACGGCTAAAGCCTGGTCCAATTTGGGTCATGCAACAGGACAATGATCTGAAACACACTGGTACAGCTACATCAGAATGGCTGAAAAATACAAACTTTGTAAAAGAATCAGGGTTTTGGAATTGTTTAGTCAAAGTCCAGATAATCAGTCTCAATGTAAGAATATCACCAAGCACTTCTGACAATCAAATGATTCACTTAAATAAATCACAAGTTGCTTTCTGTATGTTTCTTAATGCTTTTTGTATAACTCTGTGCCTTAACTTCCTTGATTTGTTCAGTTCTCACCGTACAAATCCAACCATTCTGATGAAAACTTTTTCTTGCTGTGTGTGTGTTCAAGTGAAATCATATTCATTGTGTAAAATCAGCCTGGAATCAGTGAATCAGCTCTTTTCTTTTGGATCAAACTGAAATCAGGATGATTAAACAGATATGAATATGACCATGAAAGTGTGATTTAGCCAAAACATCTCAACACTCAGTAGTTGATAAACATGGTTCATGGATGTTCACTGAGTTTCCAGGGTTTCTCACATTCCTCAATTCATCTTCTATACTGCTGATCCTTGGACATGCTCCTCTGTTTTGCAACAAAATTTTGTTTATAGTCTGAATTTAAAAAAACAAATGGTGGGTCATAAAGCACAGCATGCATATTATTTCGTTATTGATCAATTGTCAGCCATAAAGATGACTGTTGTGTGTTTGTTTACAGTAACAACATGCTGTATCCGAAAGAGGACAAGGAGAACCGCATCCTCCTCTACGCTGTGAGTCACCAAAACACAACCCTGTCTGATTATATCAGTAATCTTCAGATCTATTAACGTGTGTGTGTGTGTGCAGTGCAGGAACTGTGATTACCAACAGGAGGCTGACAACAGCTGCATCTATGTCAACAAAATCACACACGAAGTCGAGTGAGTACAAACACAACCTCATTAATGTCGCCAATTCTGTCACCAGATCTGAAAATGCATGAAGTTGCATAAAACAATCTCATAATAATAATAATACATTTTATTTATAATGCACTTTACATTTGAGGCAAATCTCAAAGTTCTACAAATTATTTCAACTCAAAGGCTCTAATAAAAATGTAAGTCATAATTCTTAATACCAAAAAAGGCGAACAGAAAACATTTACAAATGTGATAATCATCTAGTAACAATATACTATTTGGATAAACTATATACTACTGTACAACAGTTAGTTCTGGCCGAGCAGTCTGACTGGACAAGAGGCATTCCATGAGTGCTGATAACGGACAGTAACGGCACTGAAACATTTGACTATATGTACATCACTCCACGGCACAGATATTCTACAGTTGTTAATTACACTAGGTGTCGGTCGCATCGTGGGTGAAAATTTGTCAGTACTGAGGAGAGAGCAGCTGCTTGCCGAAACACACATTCAAAACACAGAAGCATTAAAACCGTCTTCTTAAAACGTTTTTCATTAGAACATTGTTTCTAAGTTGTTCCGAATTGCATCTAAACTATCAGTGTTCATTTATTCACAGCTACAAAGCTAACGAGCTCAACACAAGGCTGAATTTCAAACTGCTCTCCAACCCATCAAGGGCCCTACTTGTTGTGTATGACAGATGTTTGTAAACCCTATACAGTGTACTAGCTTTCTATTTAATGCTAATTGGTATTTAACCCAGCCAGTGGTCTATAAGACCGTTTCCACGACAGACGGCACTGTCGCCTTGACCCTCCAGGGTCTGGGTTAGATTCTCGGCCAGGTTCGAGTCCCGACTCTGTGTGCATGGAGTTTGCATGTTCTCCCCGTGCTTGGTGGGTTTCCTCCGGGGACTCCGGTTTCGTCCCACAGTTCAAAGACATGTAGGTTAGATTAATTGGCATTTGCCGTAGTGTGTGAATGAGTGTGTATGTGTGTGTGCCCTGCGATGGATTGGCACCCTGTCCAGGGTGTACCCCGCCTCGTGCCCTAAGCCTCTTGGGATAGGCTCCAGGCCCCCCACGATCCTGAATACAGGATAAAGCGGTATAGATGATGAGTGAGTGAGTGAATTTTCACGGCAATTACACACATGTAACAAAGCATAATAAAGTGCAGAATAAATCCAACATACCATAGTGAAGAATGAGTGTGAGACCTGATTGTTTTTTTTTTTTTTAAACAGAGAGAAGTTTTGGAAAGAGGTACAGGTAGAAGCGAAAGGGAGATGATCTGATTATTTTTCAAAATAAAACACTTTGCAGTGAATAAAATGGAAATACTAAATTTTTAGAAATCATAAAAAAGAATTCTGTGCGGTGGCCCAGTACCAGTCATCCACAGCCAACACATTAATTTCAGGGACAAAATGTTCACTTGCTGCCTAATGTATCCTTCTTGTTCTCATCACCTCTCAGTGGTCATAATGTTATGGCTGATCGTTGTGTACATTGTCTAAGGAGATTATGGTTGAGGGAGTCGCAAATCAATCCCTGCTCTTCGTTATCACCCAAATTAGGATGCATTCCCTGTTGAGTCTGGTTCCTCTCAAGATGTCTCAGGGAGTTTATCTTTGCTATTATTGCTTTGCTCATCAGGGAAAATCTTATGATTTTGGTTCGTACACATTTTATTACATTTCGTACACATTTTCATTCTTTCCTTTTTATTCTTTAAAGCTGCTTAGTGAGAATGATCTTTGTTAAAAGCGCTATAAATAAAATGGACATTTACTGGAAACCACACTATTAAAACTTAAAAGTAAGGATAGTGCCGAACCACCAACTTCACAGAAAAAAGTGTACAGTAAAAAATTCAGGAAGAAAAAAGGTCATTTGTAGCTGCATCATAAAACATAAACTGTAAAAAATACAGCTAATAGAATGTGTAATAGAAAATTAAGAGAATTTGTACATGCATAATGGGACTGAACAGTTGCCGACTGAATTTAAGTTTTCTATGCATTGTTAATTTTTTGACGGGCATTGTAAATTACTGTTAGCAATGCATGTGATCAGTTAGTTAGTTAGTGATTTGTAGTTGACTTCATGTTGATTGTGTTTCTACAGTGAGCTCACACAGATTATCGCTGATGTGTCCCAAGATCCAACATTGCCTCGTACCGAAGATCACCCCTGCCCTAAGTAAGTGCTGCACACATACACAACAATTGGTGCACATATACATAATTAGTTAATGAAACATTACAGTGATCAATTGAGTGAATACAGTGCCGAGTATTGTCTTGTACTGTAAGATTTTTCTTGATTCCAGGTGTGGCCACAAGGAGGCAGTGTTCTTCCAGTCACACAGCATGAAGGCTGAGGTACAGAATTTCATAATAACAGCTTGTACAATTACACAACCATGAAAAAGACACACCAGAAAGTTACTGTTGTGAGGAGAACACCTCAGCATCAGGCTGCACCTGTGTTGAACAAATGTGTTGTGATTTAATTTAAGCTTTAATGTTTGTGTTGTAGGACGCAATGAGGCTGTACTACGTGTGTACGGCTCCACACTGTGGACACAGGTGGACGGAGTGAGAGAGAGGTCACGAGAGAAGACATCCAGCCACTTCAGTGTGGAGTGACTGTTTATCTGTGTGTTTGTGTGTTCAGAAGTCTGAGTGTAACAATAGATCATTTTCTTATTAAATATGTTTTTTAACATTTTATGATTTGAGTTTTATATGTGAAATAAAAAGAAACATGATAAAATTAAACATTTAATTTTAAGAACATTCATTTGACGTGGTCCTCGAAAGTATTGGATTGGTCTAATTAGTCGATTAGTCTAATTCTTTTGACAATAGGGTTTAAGATCTCACGATGAATGACACAGTAGATCATAATTTCACATTTAATTTCTTGATATTTGTCTCTAGACAATGAAACAAATTAGAACATTGGTGACAGACCAAGTTTTTTTTATGTGATCAAAAATATTGGCACAGATGATATAATACTTGGTTGTATATTCCTATATATCTCCATCAAACTGGAAAACCCCTGACATCACCAAACTGTTGCATCCTTTTTTTATGCATTTCTGTGTGATTACACAGACAGAATGTTTTATAGGTTTCTGAATCCGTTCTGCTGCCACCATTATTGAGTTAATGAGCGTGTTCCAGAAGCAGCCATGTAAGCCCAAAACTTAACCAACAAAAAACACTTTTGAATTCATGAATGCTATTTTTTTGTTTTGCTATGTATATTTATTTTGTAAATGTCATTTGTCTATGTTAAGAAAATATATCAACACAAATATTATCATTGTTTAACTACAAGCTACAAGATTAAAAACAGTAGTGCCACTTTACCCCTGGAAGAAACACTGTACGGCCAAACAACTATGTGGACCATGTGATTCAGCCACAGCGCATTGGTGAGGTCAGACACTGATGTTGCTTGTGTGTTCCTTCTCCAAACGTGACTAACCATGTCTTCATGGACCATGGATTTTGTCGACAGGTGCACTGTAATGCTGGAATAGGTTGAGTCACTTGAGCGACGACTAAAGACTTATCTGGTATTTGGGTGAACCCCCTCACCAATCAATCCTTTGCAGTGGTGTTTGACTGATGATGCTTGTACTTAGTAACCTAAAGGTAGTACAGTAGTAGGCTAGTAAAGGCATAGTAACCAGTGGAAGGATATATTTAATGATGGAGACTCCAGAGCACTTATCTAAGAGTGTTTGCCAAATGCCTAAATCTAAATAGGTGTGGTCTTCTTAGATACAGTAAAGTGAAACTATAACACAACAGCGTGCACACACTTCTGATACTATTCTTTCCTTCTAACTTTGTGTCAACATTTTGTGGAAGAAGTGCATACGGTGAAATGGTCAATTTAGCCATTAAGTAGTTTAACTTTTTACATGTTTAAGGCTAAACACTGACTCACAGTCAAGTTTATTTACTGATTCACATTCATATGACTAGGGACACGGGAATGTGTTTAGAAATTTTGAGCAGCATGTGTGGAGTGCACTATGATGTCACACCCGAATGATTGCCAAATCATTATTTTCTTTTAAAACATAATGTTTTGAATTATCGAAACTTTACACAGCATGTGTGGGTCGATTTACTATAGCAACTCAGGTCTGAATAATGATGACTATAACATTTAAATAAAAGGTATATTTGATTGCACTGTTTTATACTTTCACATAGTCACCTGTATAGGAGAACCTCCACAGTAGCAAGGCCTAATAATAAAAACAAGGACAAAGGAAAATGCATAATAATGAATTAATATAGTACAATTTAATGTTGGGAGTTTCTGTGCATCCATTTATTTATAGGAGATGAGTCAGCATTTTGTAAAATCAGCAAGTTTCCCAGCACAGAGTTAGTTCCTGTTTTTAGTCAAGATGTAGGAGATTTATATATCCTTTTCCCTCAGCAGCAGCCATCGTTTTTTTTCTATGTTAAAGAGACCCAAACCCTGATTGTCACTTTATAGTGTAAACCTATAGTGTTAAAGACTTAAATACATACAAACTCAAAAACCAGTATATTTTGTAGATTATTTTGATAATGATGATGATTGGTCATGGTAATATATGGGGGTTGTTCAAGTCAAAACGGGACTTTTGATTGTGCAGAATAACAGAACGCAGTCGTTGTCTTTCAGCTGCTCCTGTCCATCTGATCCAGACAGACCTTTGGCGTAGGTTTTTCTGACGCTTCCCCACATTTTATCCGGGTTTGGGACACTTCAGAGGCAGTGCTGTGAGTTTTGGTCATTTGGCTGAGGCATTTGGCTGAGGCATTGGTTCATTTGGAAGAGTGGAGAGCCATAAAATCTAGGTTGCTTTAAGTTAAAGGCAAAAGCTGCCATCAAAGCAACCAGGTTTTCAGTAATTGCCAGCATTGCCACGGGCTGATTAATTTCATGACAAACCGCATTGATGCAATAATTTGTGCTAAAGGAACCCCAACCAAGTATTGAGTGACCTCTACATTTAATCTTAGCACTGATGAAAATAAAAAATATAATAATGCATCATTATTTTCTATAATAAGTTTTTATCGATTCAGTTCAGTCTGCTTAAAGACGCGACCAATGGCTTCATTAGGTCTGAACATTCAGGGCTTATACTTAGTTTTTAGACTTGTAGAGTTAAAGAGCAGAACTCTACTGCCACTCATTGGCCAAGAGAGGAGAGAAGGACGTAATTAGCTGCCACACACAATGCTGGAAGACGCATGTGCCTAGACATCAAGGTAAGTTTAGGTTCTAAAAACCAATTCATGGGCATATCTAACTTTTAAGGTAAAGCAACTGGCCAGTCAAGTTAGAGACAGAGAGCAGGGTGAGCACATCAGAAAGTGACAAAAAGTGCACGGAGAGCCAGGTGCGAAGATCACATTTGAATGCCCAGCATATTTAATTTTTTAATATCTTAAAAAGGAAAAATGTAAATTGCACATTGGCACAAAAATCATGTTAATTGCAGGTAATGTTAATATTGGTGTTAACCAAATCATATTTCAAATATTTTAAATAATAAAATAATGTTAATAATAAAAATATATTACTATTAATAGCACAGCGTTATACATGCTACATTGTCATATAGGGCTGCATAAGCCCTCTTAAAGGTCTGAACCTGGACTTTGAAGTCAAATTTTATCTGCCATGTACTGTACACAAACTTACACAGTATGATCATCTCATCTCATATTCTATACCGCTTTATCCTGTATTCAGGGCACAAGGCATGGTACACCCTGGGGTGCCAATCCATCACAGGGCACACACATACACTCACTCATACACTACGGCCAATTAGGGAATACCAATTAACCTAACCTACATGTCTTAGGGAGGAAACCGGAGTACCCGGAGGAACCCACCAAGCACAGGGAGAACATGCACCTCCATGCACACCGAGACGGGAATCGAACCTGGCCGGGAATCAAACCCGGACGCTGGAGGTGCAAGGCGACAGTGCTAACCACTACACCACCATGCCACCTTACACAGTATGCAGTGAAATTCTTAAATGACTGTCTGTGACCTAAAATGTAAAAATAAGATTTTAAATCTGCAAATTTACAGTTAAAATAAAATGTATAATTCTTTCTTTAATTCATGATAGGAAATATTATAATAGGATTTGTTTTTCATAATTTCCATTCGCACTTTAAAACATGGACAATGACAGTGTTGCCGACACACACATCACTTTACTCCATACCTCATGTTCCACTACTCGTACTGTGTTGTCATACCTACAGTACATGCCATGTCTTACTTACTATATTGCACTTTCTGCACATTCACATTCTTCACATCCTTATGAACGTATATGTTTACTTTATCTATTTTTCTATTTATTTTTGTAACTTGTAATGGAAATTCTCTTGTAAATTGTACATGGAGAACTTTTTTACATTCACATTTCTCTCAGTGCAATTTTATATGAGAGATTTAAAACAAAAAGAAAGAAAGAAATCCACAGTATTCGTGTTTATATATGAACTGTAGTAGTATAGCAGAACAACTATTATTAGCTAAATGCTAGCTTTCAGTTTACAGAAGATTTGGCGGTTACTTGAGTGAACTCAACACAGTGTGAAGTGATGGAGACAAGTCTCCTGTGCCCCCAGTGTAAATCACAATTCCGCTCAATACACTGCGTGTCCTCACAGCGACAATTCCGTCCTGAGTCAGTCCTGAGACTCTGCGTGCGTGTGTGTGTGTGTGTGTGTGTGTAATGATGCGGACTCTCTCACGCGGAAATTCCACGAGGAAATGCTGAAACATGTCCACCCTCAGCAAACATGATCTAACCTGCGCAGTTCGTGGTTTAGAATTGTTCTCGTTCTTCGTGCCTGAACACGGACACACACACACACACACACAGTGAGACGTACACGAACATGACAGGAACAGGTGAATACAGTAAAGGTGAGAGAGGCACTGGATTTTATATATAGAATTGTGTGTGTGTGTGTGTGTGTGTGTGTGAATCTTTCTCTGTAGTGTTTATCAGTGTGTTTATTACTCAGCAGCATGTTCTGTGTGAAGCACAATTCTAATTCTAATGTTTTTTAAATTTATTTTTTATCCGATGGTAATCTAAGGGAACACTGCTAGATTAGCCAGACTTGTTTTTGTTGCCTGCCAGAGGTTGCTAGGAGAGAACACCACGAATTTACAGCACATGAAGTTTGCACCATGTTTTCAGCTGCAGGAAGTGTGATAAGAAATATATATATATCTTTTTTTTGTTGTTGTAAATAACAATAACTACACGTTGTTAATTCTATGTGTTTGTTATGAACATATTTTTAATCAATCTTATTTATCACATTCATTTTCTTGGTATTTATTTGATGGGAATAGATGGGAACGTGGGAGATGGGAACAAAAACAGGCCTATACGATTGTTAACTTGTAAGTTAACTTGTAATTTCAGTAATGAGCTACTAAACTGATAATCTTGCCATTAGTGCCAAATCTACAGTAAACTTTTTTTTGGGGGGGGGGGGGATTTTTCCCCGATTTTCTCCCTAATTTAGTCGTGTCCAATTCCTCCCCATCACTAGGGGGCTCCCACATTAAGGCTACTACTACCACTCAGCCGGGAGGGCCGAAGACTATCACGTGTTTCCTCCGAACCACGTGACGCCAGCCGACCGCATCTTTTCGAACTGCTCGCTCGCGCACCGTTGGGGGCGGCGTAACACATTCGGAGGACAGCGCTATCCGCTCCTTCCGTTGCGCGAGCTCACAGACGCCCCTGACTGGCTGTAGAGCCGTGATTAATGTGGGAGCACTAAGTACCTCTCATCCCTCCCACTGAGAGAGCTCGGCCAATCAGCTCTCTCTAGACCTCCGGCTGCGAGAGGTTACTTCACCACCCGGGATTCGAACTAGCGATCTCCGGATGATAGGGCGAGTACACTTTTTTTTAGACACGTAAAAATAATATTGTATAATATAGCTTTGTTCCACTGGTGTAAAACATCCTAGTTGGTTCGAAGTATTCTTGAATTCTTATAGTTACTGTATTTGTCTCTATCAATGAGGATGTTTGGTACAGCAAGTGAAAAACAGGGCCTGTAAAAAAAATGTCATCGTTGGTCTAAAGATTCTATTTAAAGGATAATTGCACACTTTTAAATAATGTTAATTACATAAATCTGTACTGGGAAAGGGGCGGCGCGGTGGTGTAGTGGTTAGCACTGTCGCCTTGCACCGCCAGGGTCCGGGTTCGATTCCTGTCTCTGTGTGCATGGAGTTTGCATGTTCTCCCCGTGCTTGGTGGGTTTCCTCCGGGTTCTCCGGTTTCCTCCCACAGTCCAAAGACATGTAGGTTAGGCTAATTGGCGTTCCCAAATTGCCCGTAGTGTGTGAAGGAGTGAGTATATGTGTGTGTCTGTGCCCTGGGATGGAGATGCAAGTCTCCTGGGATAGGCTCCAGGCCCCCCGTGACCCTGAATACAGGATTAAGTGGTATAGATGATGAGTGAGAGTGAGTGTACTGGGAAAGGCACTGGTAGCTCGGTGGTAGGTGTTTCTCCTTCCCATGCAGAAGGCCTATGTTTGAATCCCAGCCAGTGCGCAAACTCCAGCCACTGGATGCAGTGCCAGTCCCAAGTCCAGATAAAATGGGAGGGATGCGTCAGGAAGGACATTTGGTGTAAAACCAAACCTGTCCGGATGGTCTGCTGTGGCGACCCCTTGCTGGGGGGTCATCAATGTAAATCTGTATTGGGAGATCTGTAAAATTTATTTTGAGTGAGTGAACAACAACTCTCTGAGCTCTCTTAATTAATAATTAGTTAATACAGGTAATATATTTATTTTGATCAATCCAATCAATGTAACTCTAGAATATAGGTAGTTTAGAGATTTAAAATAAGTTTTTATATTTTGGCTTTCTCTGCCAAACTTAATCTGGGATTTTCCTCAGACATACAAAGTTTCTTAAAATTGTTCTTTAAAAAATCCTATATGTCTTTTAACTTTGAGAATGTTGTTGGCAAAAATGCGACATTGAATGAACAAATTTCATGCAAAATCAACAAAATACGTTGCATCCATAAAGATGTCAAGTGATCAGTAAAGCAAAACTGCCATTCCAGTTTCCAGTATAAACGTTGAACGTTAACAAAACTTTGTTAGTAAAGTGCTGGCCTCAGCTACCTCAGTCAAACTGAAACTGATAGAGGATACGGCTGATGCTTGTAACCTGAACTTAACAATCTTTGTTGTTAAACAGGTATTTTGTGTAACAAAACACAAAAACACTTCTTTCCTTATTCCAGTTTGCTTTTGCTCAGTATTGCTCACTACAAGAACACAATCAATACATGAGTTTGCTATCATGTATATTTATTAAAGCTTAAAAAAAACATATAGTCAACTGAATATTTAAATTCTCACAAACAGTAATGCAGGCTGATTTATACATTTTGATAAAACTGTAAAAGGTGGATTTATAGCATTTTGTTAAATTATACGAAAAAAAGGATATTTTAAAACATTTTTAAATTATATTTGGGCATTTGTGCTTTAATACCCTTGTGACTCAAATAAACCATGCAGAAAATATTCTCTATCAGTTTGTAATAATGTATAAATGTTTTGCCAAATGCTTTTCCTCAAATTGCTGTGAAACTCATCATTGATTCACACACATTTACCAGAGGTGTCTCTCTTGTGTGCAGTGACGGTGGTCCCCCGCAGTGCTTGGAAGGCAGTGGATGTGCAGATCAGAGAAAGATTACACAAACCTGCTGAAAAGCTTATTATCCATCACACAGCCATGTGGAGCTGCTGGAGTCACACAAAAAGCATTGCACAGCTAGTACACATTCAGCAAATACACATCCATGAGCGAAATTTCACAGACATCGGCTACAAGTTAGTGAATATTGTCATGACCAACCTTTCTGTATAACAGTGATGTTTCTCTTCAGCTTTACAAACACCGGGCATTTTAATGAACATTTTTAATTGTTATTGTTTCTATTGTCTGTAATGACTTCAACATTGTATTTTTAATCAGAGCAGATATGTAGAACACTGTGTGTGTATAAGCTGTTCTCTAATGTTAAAATTCTCTAAATTCTTTACATTACATTCTCTAATGTAAAAACTGTTTTTTATTTGTTTGTTTTTAATGTACAGCTTTTTGGTGGACCAGACTGGTGTGGTGTATGAAGGCCGTGGCTGGGGTATCATAGGAGCACATGCAAAATTACATAACCATACCTCAGTTGGTGTTGCTTTTATGGGCAACTTCAATGGTGAGAGCATACACCTGGCACAATGACACACACACATCCACTCATATGTTTAATTTCGTTTTATCATTCAGGTGTTTCATTTGTGTGATTTCCCTCTCCTCAGATGAGTCACCGAGCTTGCAGGCTTTGTCAGCTGTGCGTGCTTTGATCCGGCATGGAGTAGCCGAGGGATATTTACAGCCCAACTTCATGATTTTGGGACACAGAGACGTTGCAGATACACAATGTCCGGGAGAGAAGCTGTATTCCTCACTACACAAACTCAAGACCCCAATAAATCACACATTATGAATGTTTCGTTGTGAGACTGATGTTTTAATAGTGTCGGTTTTATGATTTTGGGGCAGTCTGCACAAACTATATTTTGTCATTTCATGAAGTTCATTCATACATACTGCTTACATGACGTCATCCCATAGATTACTGACACAGGATCATGAGGGGCCTGGAGAGTATCCCAGGAGACTTGGGGCACAAGGCGGGGTACACCCTGGACAGAGTGGCAGTCTATTGCAGGGGACACACACATACACTGCAGGCAATTTGGGAATGCCAATTAACCTAATCTGCACGTCTTTAGACTGTGGGAGGAAACTGGAATATCTGGAAGAAACCCACCAAGCTCAGGGAGAACATGCAAACTCCATGCACACAGACCCAAGGTGGTAATCAAACCCTCAGCCCTGAAGGTGCAAGGCCACAGTGATAAAAACTATTGCACTATGCCAATAGTTACAAGTTTGTCCTAACCTCCTGTCAGTACCAAATCCTATAAATAAATAAATCAAATTTAATGACCGATCATCAGAGGGCCCTAGGCAAAATTTTGTAGGAGGCCTCTCCACCTAAAATTCATCACCATTATTATAAATTTTAAAAAATTGGTTCCCCCTCCTGCCTGTTGGAAGGCAGCACCCTTGCCTCTACATATAATTAGATACCCTTAGATGATGTTTCCATACCAGTGAAACACAAATAAATTAGGGATTGTGATTGACCACAGGCACAGGAAAATCATGTTGTTGTTGTTGTTGTTTTTCTCAGTTTGACAGTGACCCCTAGTGTTTATAATCGTTAAAAGAATCATTTCCTGAAAGCATCTAAAAATAATGCCCTCGAACGTGAACAAGCAACTCTTAACTGCAGTTGAGACAGATGAAACCAACATCTAACTTTCTGGTCATGCACACCATCAGCATGTTCAATAAGAAAAGGGAACTGCAGATAGCACAAAGGAGAAAGTACTTGGTGCACTGTAAAATATACTGTAGTGGTGCATCATTTTTGCATTGTATAATTGTAAATAAACACAGAAATTGTTTTGCTGTTATAATCTTAGTTTTAGAGAGTCCGCATACACACAGTGAGTTAAGACTATGATATAGCGTTCAAAAGTCCATGTTGAAAATCTGAGGTTTTTATTCACATACTGTAAAAATTGTTTTTCTTTTTGTTTTTGTTTTAAAGTTAATGTTTAATATATTGCATACTTAATGTTCAAGGATCGGTACATCCATACTTAAATGTATGCAACTTTGTGACATCATCCTTGTTAACTGTTTTGTACAAAGTGGAGTGGACAATGATGCCATTTTTAAACCTTGTAAGGCAATACAGGAAGAGACTTAGTTCTGTAATTCTTACAAGTGGCAGTGTCATGAAATATTGGTTTTTAAATCAGGGTTTTCAGTTTGAAAAAAATAGTTCCTGTATGCTTGAGTGCAAAATATCCCTTATTACATACATTGTTCTTTTTATACAGTGTTTAGTGCATTACTTACTATTACTAGGTGGCATTATAATTAAATAAAAAATAATCATTAAATAAATAATTTAGGGCGGAAACAGACACAAGTAAATACGCTGACTAAAAAAATCAATTACTAGATGATGAAAACAAGCATATTTCATAGGTGAGGTATCACCTAATGTTAACATTCTTGTTTTACAGCGACTGCAACCCTGGCATGAAGTTCTTTAACTGTGTAAAATAAGATGGATTTACAGGAGGACCTTTATGAAATTTAAATCATTTACCTCACCAGCCTTTTAGTCGAAACATTAGATAACATTGGATTTCCCCTTTAATTTTTTCATTTTTATTAGTGCTAAGCTTGATTCCTTTACACTTGCATCCAAGCTTAAGGCAATCTGCAAGACTGCAGCTACACTCTAAAAATACATGTGTTAAAAACAACAGAGGATGTTATCATATTGAACATCGGTTGTGTGGTCAAATTTTTAACATTAATAGCCAATGTGTTATAAGATGTGACAGATACGCTTGTATTTTACCATGCTAACTCAACAGATGAACATGTATGTCGTTTCAATTTGTAATTAATTTGATTTCTTATGAAGATTATATACAGTAGGAACAAATGTCAAATATAAAGTTAAAAGTTATTTACTGAATAATATCATTCCTTAATATGAATCATTTCCTTCAGTTTGATGTGTTGGTTGTCTAAGATGCTTTTCAGCTCTCTGTAACCGTAAAGATAACTATTTAAATTCTTGTCTACTTTCTCTCAGCTTGAGCCAGTCTGAAATTCCTTATTAAATCTCGCTCAACATTATGTATCTAACTGCACTACCACAATTCACTTGTTATATTTTTTTCTGAATTACATTGAAAACTCTATGCACTCTTCTCTGTAAAGTTTCCAGGAGATCAGCAGTATGCCCTGTCATAGGTAGCTATGTTTTTCCTTTTCTGATTATTTTTTTTAATGTAAACATTAAAGTTATTGGTCTGTATCTGCATGATTTTATACATGTTCCTATTGAAGTGCTTGGTAATTGCAGCTGATAAACAGCAGCATTTAAGATGATTTGTTAATGTTTTAAAATGATATCAAAATGAAATAAAAATGCATAAGGCCAGTGCAAGGATTTGACTGACTTTGACAAGTGCCAGATTGTGATGGCTAGATGACTGGCTTGGAGTATTCCAGAATCTGCACTTTTTGTGGAGTGTTCCTGGTATGCAGTGGTTAACACCAAACTGTTGCATGGGTACACTGTCTGGGTGAATCCTACAGAAGAGCTGTACTAGCACAAATTGCTGCAAAAGTTAATGCTGGCTAAGATAGAAAGAGCATGCAGTGCACAACATCTTTGTTGTGTATGGGGCGGTGTAGCAGTAGACCAGTCAGGGGGCTGACCTGTGTCCACCACCAAAAATGGAAAATAGAGCAATGGATGAAGGTGGCCTGGTCTGATCAATTACATTTTTCCTTTCTTGTCATGTTGATGCCCATGTGTGTATCACTTACCTAGGAAAGAGAAGACTCTAGGATGCACTATGGGATGTAGGCAAGCCGATGGAGGCAGCGTGTGCTTGAAAACCTTAGGTCCTGCAATTCACGCAGATGTTACTTTGACATGTATCTACCTAAATGTTGTTGCTGACCAAGTACACTCCTTCATGGAAACGGTATTCCTGGATAGCAGAGGCCTCTTTCAGGAGGATAATGTGCCCTGTCTCACTGCAAAAAATGGTTCAAGAATGGTTTGGGGAACATAATAAATACAACAGTTCAAGGTGTTGACTTCACTTTCAATTTCCCCAGATCTCAGTCTGATTGAGCATGTGTGGGATGTGTTGAACTAGCAAGTCTGATCCATCTTGATGCTCTATCTTGCAATTTACAGAACTAAAGGATCTGCTAAATCAGCACTGTAGATCAGCACTGCAGATACCACAGCGCACAGAGTCAGGGTAAGAGCAGTTTGGGTGGCCCAAGGAGGACCTACAATATATGGACAAAAGTATTTGGCAAAGCCTGTTAATTATTGAATTCACAGTGTTTCAATCAGGCTCCTTATCCCCAGTGAAGGGCAATCTTAATGCTTCAGCATACCAAGACATCTTGGAAACTGCTATGCTTCCCACTTTGTGGGATCGTAACAGTTTGGGGAAGGCCCGTTTCTATTTCAACATCACTGTGCTCTAAGGCACAAAGCAAGAAATGGGCCCCCGAGTCGCACCGTGGTAAAGTATTATCCACAAATGAGGAATATGACCGTGGAATTAAATACGGCTAAAATGAATGACTATAAAGACATGGTTTGATGAGTTTGGTGTGGAAGAACTTGACTGGCCCGCACAGAGCCATCAGGAGATTGTGAGTTCTCGCCGAACATCGGTGCCTGACCTCATACTGTAAATGCAGTACAGAATGACTGGGCATGAATTCCCACAGAAACACTTCAAAGTCTTGTGGACAGCCTACCAATAACAGTGGAAGCTGCAAACGGATATGTATTTGGATACAATGTCATTGCAGGTTTTGCCAAATACTTTTGTCCGTATCATTTTATTTTTTATTTTTTATGATTTCTGTTAGGTGGTTTTAATGTAAAGGCTGATCGGAGTATTTATAATTTCGGCTGTGGGTCCGGGGCGTGTGGGGAGGGGCGCGATGTCAGGCGGGGCGGGGAATGATTGTACTGGGGTTGATGAGATTGTACTAGCTGAGAAGTTTTAACGTCCAGCTTCTCAGTTTATTCACCAGTTGTAGAGACGCGGCATCACACACACACACACACGCGCGCGCGCGTGCGCACGACTCGGTTTTCGGTGTGTAAAAGTTTCTTCGTCGTGGTTGCGCGCGTTGTAATGTTGGAGGAGCCGCAATCCGGGGGTGAAGCAGGGAACACGTCCTCCTCCTCCTCCTCCTCCTTCAGCATCAGCAGGCTGTTAGTGCGGCGCGACAAGCGCGTGACAGGAGTGCACCGTGAAGGCAGAGAAGGAGGGAGAGAAGGACCGGTGAAGGAGGAGAATGAGGAGGAGGAAGAGAAACCTCCGTTCAGCTACAACGCGCTCATTATGATGGCGATCCTGCAGAGTCCTCAGCGCCGCCTCGCGCTTAGCGGCATTTATCGATTTATCACGGAAAACTTTCCGTACTACCGCAACCGGAACCGGCGCGGCTGGCAGAACTCCATCCGCCACAACCTGAGTCTGAACCGGAGCTTCATCAAAGTGCCGCGTGGCCGCGACGAGCCGGGAAAAGGCAGCTACTGGACGCTCGCGCCGTCCGGCGGAGACCTCCCGATCAGCACGCGCAACCTGCAGCGGCGGCGCGCGCGCTCCGACCCGAGACGGGACACCCCGTACCATCACGTGCTGCCCGGCTCATTGTCCTGGCCTGTACCGGGACCGCTTTCCGCATTTCAGCTCCAACTCGCACCTCAGCAATATCAGCTACTTTACAGAACGCACCACGCTCCTTCTGGCTTCAAGCACAATCTAAACCTAAACGCACCTTCATCCTCCTCATCCTCAGGGGCAGCTCCCGCCTGCTCTTTCCCTCGGTGTCACCCTTCTGCACAGCCTCCACACCTACTGCCCCTCTAACCTCAGCACTGCCTGATGCGCTTTGTTGGGAAAAACTATTTGTATGTTACATTTATTATTATTATTATTATTATTATTATTATTATTATTATTATTAAAGTGTTATAAAACCACCTGACTGAAATACTGAACACCTTATAGTGATTACTACTAAAATGTATACGTTATTTAGCCATAAGTTAACGTTATCCATTTATCTGCTTTTTCATTCTACGTTTCTTTTGGTTTCTTTTGCTTGTTTCTATCCTAAGCTTTTGTCACTTTGCCACAAATAAAATTGCACATCAAGGTTCACTGCAATTAACTTAATTTCATTCGTGAGTTCTTTTTTTAAGCTTGTAATTTATCTGCTTTAATTATATGCTTCGTATATATCTTGTAGTTTATTTTCTTAGCATTGCACTAGTAACTTCTGGTCAGTTCTCTCATTACCCTGTGTATATATACTGACTGCATGTGAGATATACAGTGTGCAATTACATCTACAACCTGTCACAAGCACGTTAGTCAAAATTGATGATATGATAAATGCAGCATGTTATCAGCAAATTCTGGCAGACAATTTGCATTCTACAGCACGAGAGCTGCACATGGGAAGCTCCTGGATGTTGCTGCCACCATGACAATGATCTAAAGCACATTGCCAAGTTGACACTCGAATGACTCCTGACCGCCATATCATTAAGCCACATTGGGGAGATTTGAGTTGAACATGCAGTTTATGCAAGATAAACAAAAAATTTACAGGAAGCATTTTTGCCTAGAACAATTGGCAGCGATATCACCTGACAGAATTAAGAATCTCATACACAATTAGGGTGCATGCCATCATTGATGCTAAAGGAGGTAATACACAAAATTAAGAACTAAAGGTACGCAAGCTTTTGAAAAGGGATTATTTCATAATTTCCATAATTTTCTTTATCGTCATGTTTTGGTTGATGATTGTGCCATTGTGTTATGCCTTACATATGAGCTTGAGTCCTATAAGAAATAAAATACATTTGTTTTGCCTTCTCACTAATGTTTTCTTTACAAATTGGTATGCATCTTGCAAATTCTCCCAAGCTATGCAAACTTTTGAGCACAACTGTATACACATATTGTACATTCATTACTGATCAAAAGTTTACTTTATTCAACTCTGTGGTTGTTCCTGCTTTTTTTTTTTTTTTTATCTCTGTCTACATTGTAAAGCAATGCTAAAGATGTTCAAAATATGCAATAATCTCCTTTGAGTTAATGTTGAGATGTACCTGCTCTATAGCAGAGGTACATTTTCATATTGCCTTAATGCAAATGAACTTGACAATACTGTTCTTGCAAGAAATATTCCATAAGTTTTTGAGGATGTTAAGAACCTCATATAGTTGCAAGCAATGATGAGCGGGCCCAAGCACCTGTGCTATCGCCACCTGGATGCACCACATAACTTGTGAGTCTTTTGGGCATATTAAAACCTCCAAAAAGACAACGCTGCTCGGGTGCACCACACATCCTGTGTGCCTTTTGAGCACGCTATGACCTCTAAAAAGCCCCGGACGCTGATGTCACTGAATATGACATGGTTTTAAGGCATTTTCACGGCTGGATGTGTCTTTCTAATGCGCCTGGGCGGCGATGGCGCAGGTACTTGGGCCGAACATCGCTGCTTCTGCAAGTGTAGTGTATGTGTAGGATATGTGTTGTGTGTGTGTGTGTGTGTGTGTGCAAGTGTGTGTAGGATGTGTAGTGTGTGTGGGATAAGTAGTGTGTGTGTGTATTATGTTTTTGTGTAGGGTTATGTTTGTGGAGGATGTGTGTGTAGGATGTGTAGTGTGTGTGTATTTAGTAGTGATGTCAAAAATGTGCACTTTGCAAATGACCCCAAATATCTGACCTCCTGCTGAGTTGAGCCCATGACATGCATAGTGAAAATTGTTCAGCTCAATGAGATCTAGGTAGAAGTATAGTGTGTAATGTCATAGTGCTTGGGCGTGAAAAATTCCTTAGAAGAACAAGAGGGCCCTCGCCCTTGCCATTTATGACATCAGCACTATTACAACAGGATAATTTAGGCGATGGTGATGGCGTCATAGTTATATCTTCACCATTCTGATATCATAGTGCTTGGGCCCTAAATATAAACTTTAATTAAACATTAAAGATATGCAGATAGCAGCAGACCTGTGCAGTATTAAAGAGGCAGTGTAAAAACATTATCAACAGTGTAAACATTTTAAACAGTAAAAACCGGAATCGAAATGTACAGTGTTGTATAAAGTAAACATGAGAAAATTAAAGAAGAAAGAGAATAAGTGGAAGATAATAAAATATAAAGGAAAATAAAAAGATTCCCTATTGTGAAAATGTAAGTCTGTATTTGTATATTACATTATATTATACGATACTTACTTACGTTCCCCGTATTTGATTGGACATGCATTGCAGGGGATCAGCTGGAGTTATACTTGTTCAGAGAACCTACTTATGTATTATGCATGTTACAGTCACTTTTGTAGTCAGTCCTAAAGATTTGTAAGGGTAAATAAAACAAACCCTAAATATTATTTTAAATACTGCATGACTCCGTAGTTATGACCTTTTAATTGCAATGTTTCTTTACAAATATTTGCAGAGAATTGCAATATCTTGCCCACAAATATTAGTTTTCAACATAATAATAATAATAATAATAATAGGTTATTCCTCATTAATGTTTGTAATTTCATTAATTTATTAATTCATCGTCTTATGTTGTGCAGAGTCATGTGTAGCCTGGAGCCCATGCCTGGGAACTCAGGGCATGAGGCAGGGGGCATGCCAACACGTAGCAGGGCACAGTTGCACATGAGCAAATAGGAAACACCAATTAGTCTACACCAGATGCCTTTGGTAACCAGAGTACAGAAACCCACAATCCTGGAGGTATGAGGCAACAGTACTGACCAATTGTTTATGTTATTTGAGTGTTTAGGAGTAACTGTTTATTGTGAGCATGTTTGCCTCTGCCTGACACCACAAACAGGTGGATTTCCTCCAGGCACTCCAGTGTCCTCCCACAGTCCAAAGACATGCAGATTAAGCTAACTGGCGTTCCCAAATTGCCTGTAGTGTGTGAATGTGAATGTTGACCGGAGGTGCTACCACTGTCATAAAAATGGAAATAAATACAATGATCACCATTGGACCTAGATGGACGGATGGACACATACTGTAGGACATAATAGATATAATTTTAAGGTCAGAAAATGGCGAGACATCTCTTTATTATAGACTAAATTCTACAGTTTAACCCCTTAATAAAAATGCAAAGATAACACAAAGGTAATTTCTCACAAACTGTTTCTCTAAATGTAGTGGAAAAGGGGGCAAAGGGGCTTGCTTCGTCAAAATCAACCTTTTCCCCCTTTTTTGTATGAGCTCTCTCTCTCTCATACTCATGTCTCATTTTCTCCCTTTTTGATTTTTAAAAAACATTAAATATAAAGGTGATTTTAAAAGGTGAATGAAAAAGGAGTGAGTGGTGAGCAGTTAATTTCTCTTTTATCAACTGTAATACATCTTCCGCCCTGGTGTGCAGCCTTCCCTCTGCCCCATTGTGATGCTGCGTGCAATACATCAATATTTCTTCGTCATAATATATGACATTAGCAGGATGTTAATACAGGAATATGTTAAAGTTAATTCTATTCAGGGAAGAGAACACATGCTGCATTTTTATACTTATATCAGGGGTGGCTTTTATAATTGTGCTAGGATGGTTTATTTTCTTAAATTCTGTGGAAACAGTAAGTGGGTACTTAGTATATGAGGCCCAAACAAATGAGAAAATAATATACAAAGTGTGTTCGAGTCAAAACCTTTCTTGAAATTTCTCGTGGACGAAGGCCGAAACCAATTGTAGGCCCTCGGGAAAAAAAACCCCGCTAACCCGCTGATCCGGAAGTATTTTGGATTGAGGCGGTTTAGAACCGGAAGTAGCGCCATTGCCAACGACGTTCAGTCGGCGTGTTAGCAGATCGGCTATTTGCTTTATCCGTCAGAGTTGTAACAGAGGATTAAACAAAAATGTAAGTGCTTTTTCTCCCTTTTCTCACAGGCACAGTGCGGCATGCATCATTCTGAGAGTGGTTTGAAAGAAGCAGTGGATATCACATTAAGCGTGTAGTAACTATGTAGGCTGTGTGTAACAACATGGCTAGTTTTGTATTGTTTAAAAGGTTTAGTAATGCTAATCAGAGCATGTAAAATAATCGTGAATAGATGCGGGTTCACTGTGGTTTATTACTGATTCGATATTTACTGGGTAAAATTTATAGATTATTGGCAGTTCATTCATTCATTCATTCAAGACCGTAATCAGCACCAGCAAGTAACTCTCTCTAGTTAGGTGGATATATATATAGGAAAAGAACTTGCTTTTCTCACTGTATTATTATTATTATTATTTGCATCATTTACATCACCTCATTATTTAAACCTCGAAGTGTATTTGAATTAAGTTCTTGCCTCTTAGAAGTTTTAAAATAAAAGGCCTCCACACGGCATATGAGAAAACAAATCCCTTATTTGATATCAGTAACTAAATCTCACACTGCCATTGAACCTGCGTATATGTGTAATTTTAATGTGGTCCTGTTGTTTTGTAGGAGTCTTTTGAACAAACCAAAATCGGAGATGACCCCTGAGGAGCTGCAGAAACGTGAGGAAGAAGAGTTCAACACCGGGCCGCTGTCCGTCCTCACGCAGTCCGTCAAAAACAACACTCAGGTGCTCATCAACTGCCGCAACAACAAGAAGCTGCTGGGTCGAGTCAAAGCCTTCGACAGGTAATAAAGGGGCGTCGTGATCTTACACCACTGAGTACAGCACCCGATGTCCACACTAACTGCACTCACTGCCAGTGTGGAGTGTGTCTTGCTTTAAGATACATGTAACATGTTCTCATATTTACAGTACTATGCACAGACTTGAACCACCTCTAATTAATTTATATTAAATAAAATGTAGATTTAAATAAATTAACAAAGAAATTTTTATTGTCTAAAGATACAATAAAAAAATCAACAGCCTCAACAGCAACCTCATTTCCCTTCTCATCTGTTCCAACCACTCAGCATTCAGCATCACCAGTATACTAATCACCGGCCTGATCATCTGTCATCTGCACCTGTTTCTCACTGGTTCATGCCTTACATTAGATGTTTATTATGCTTGAATGATTCATAGGTCACAAACAAAAACATTCCTCTGAAACTATTAAGGTCTAGGGACTGAAAATGAGAGCCGAAAAAGTCTTTCAGGAATCCTGGAGAAATATTCCTCAAGACTAGATTAAATGTTCAATAATGTCTGGCTCTTTGGAAGCAAGTTATGAAAAGATGATGAGTGATTATACTCCATGATATATATAATTTAAACATAAATATTTCAGGGTATGATTTCCACAAGCATCACACATGACAGAAATAGGCTGCTTCCTAACTTATCATGACTGTCACGGTTCACCTTTAAATTTTCATATACATGTACAACATGTATTGATTTCAGCAACAGCAGCAAGCGACAGAGTTATAGTGTGACAAAAGACACAAGTGAATTGATGTTTCTCAATTGGATACAATGTGCTAAAGCAACAAATCCAAACAAGCAGCTTGAATGACTCCCCAGACCAATCCCATGGCATGTGTGGTCTGACGATTTAAGGCATGCAAGGTCTTACCTGCAGTTACTTCCTATTTACTGTTTAATGATGAGATAAAACCGGTAGTATTTTTTTTATCCTGCCATATGCTTCTCATTCAATGTGTAATGAGACATTACAAGGGGGAATAAAGTTTGTAAGGATGTCAGATCATTGTTACACATTGAGTAATTACAGTTAGCATGCTTTGCAGATCTGCTGACAATGGATATTTTCCTCATGTAACTGTCATAGCCGTAATATTATATATAAAGGGCAGCACCTTTTGTGTAGTCTGTAATCTCCTCCTTGTTGATGAATGACTAATAAGCTTAAGTAGTATGCTACTATAAGTACTATGATTAGATGTTTGAGAGTGGTGCACTGTTTTAAAAAGACTTACAGCATGCAAGTAGAACTGATGTACTGCCCCTGTTTATCTACTACTGAGTCTATGTCCATCATGTCATCTCCTTCACTCCATCTGCTTTGTCGGAGTGTACATCTTTCTATATGTTTGTCTATATTGTTTAAGTCCTTGTATGATCTTACACTTTGTGTTTTTTGTGTGCAGACACTGTAACATGGTCCTGGAAAATGTAAAGGAGATGTGGACAGAGGTGCCCAAGAGTGGAAAGGGAAAGAAGAAGTCCAAACCAGTGAATAAAGATCGCTACATCTCCAAGATGTTTCTAAGAGGAGACTCTGTCATTGTGGTGCTGAGGAATCCACTGATCACCGGCAAATAACTTGTACACACACTCTGATACATGTAAACACACACACACACACAATGGTGGCTTGCTCTCAGTGAGAGACTTGGTGTTTAGCAGCAGTACTGATTGTGTCCCTTTGACTGGCTTGTGTTCTGAATAAATGTTTTGTATTTACAGTCACTTCCTGTTTGCTTTTCTCTTCACTGCCTATTCGTACTGCACATAAATCACCACTTGTCAATTATGTTCCCTATCCATAACTTCTATTTTCCTGATTTAAGGCACTTAAAGTGATAACTTGACCAGACATAAAATATATTTTTTTCACTTTCTAAAACCTGTCCAAGTGTCTTCCCAAATAATAAAAAAAGTCAGTCTGTCTGGTGCATCAGGTCTAAAGTGTGGAATATGACGATACTAAAATGTCATTATATAAACCATTTAAAAGTAAAATTATTTGATTCAATGTCATGAAATGTTGAAATTGCCACTTAAATATTTAAAGTTTTTTTTTTTATTTCCATTTAAATATTTCATAAAATAAATGTCACAAAATATCCTGAAATAGACAAATCTTGAAATACATAAATCTCTAAACTAAGAAAAAAATAAATAGTAATAAAATACATTGTTTTTAAATGTCAATTTCATTGTGTAAGTAATTTTCCTTTTAACGAATCACTTAATGATGCATTTGTTTAATATTGCCATATTATAATTAACTTTTCAAATTGTCAAATTAATGTACTCACTACAGGTTACTAGAATTTAACCATGCATTTTTTTTCTAGCATATGTAGAAACTAGATTGACTAGATTTTTGACTAGTCTTTATAGGTTAAATACTAACAGTTTCTGGGTGCAGATGAATAAAAATGGTCATGGAGTTTCATATCGCTTTAAGAAACCTGGAGAAGCCAAGTGTCTCTGTTAAGTTAGTGCCAACTAGAATTCAACAGAAAAGCAATAAGGAGAATAAATAAAGTCAGGTTATTGATCGACAAATGGCTACTTTGGTTGCTATGGAAATACATGGTAGTTATATTCGCAGTACAGAAAAAGGTTGGTCCTTGCACCGCTAGGGTTAACATTCAATTTCCTCCTCAGGTCCGTGTGCATGTTTTTTCATGTTCTACCTATGCTCGGTGGGCTTCTTCCGGGTAAACCAGTCTCCTCCAACAAACCAAAGGTATGTAGATTAAGCTAAATCACATTTCCAAATTGTCCTTAGTGTGTGAGCGTGTGTGCTTGTGCCCTGAGATGGATTGGCACTCATCCATGGTGTACCCTGCCTCGTGCCGCGAGTTGTCTGGGAAAGCCTACAGGTTAAGAGTTATAATGAGTGAGTGAGAAAGATGTCTGTGCAAAATAAATAAATAAATCACATGAAATTACAGAATAGTTGCAGAACTAGAACAAGTTGCAACAGACATTTACAGCAACCAGGAGATCCTGATCCTGATAGCAGTAGTGCAATAAACAAGGTATTCATTCTGATGGCCTCTGAGTGGAGGGGTACTTAAAATGCTATGGCAATTGAAAAAGCATGGTTTCACCAAAGTATAAGATTTTCAGCTGTTCCAGAATCTCTAACAGTGCCCCTGCCAGATAGTGATGTATGCCTTATATTTACAATGGGAAGAGCTGTTCATGATTTGCGCTTTTAGCCACCTTTTTCCTGTGTCATTGTTCCCAGTGAGTCTCATATCAGTCCTATGACTGAGTTGTTTTTTTTGTGAGCTGCTTATTGAGGTCCTTGGCATTCCAATAGTGGCGATCCTCCCAAGAACAGAACACCTGCGACAAACTAACAGAATGACCCTAGTAGTCTGCTGCACACACTGAGGGATGTTGTTGTTAATCTTTCGGCTGCTCCTGTAACAGGGTCACTGCAGTGTATCATCCAATCCGCACAACAACTTGGCTCAGGTGTGAGAGCTTAGCATTATTAGAAGAAAAATCCAATTCCATTTTTAGAGGATTGTAAGCTTGGATCACAGATGTCATAGCCAAATTGCTGTTGATCATCTTTGATCCTCACGTATTGAGAAGAATATCTGTGCCCTCACTCTCTCCCTAGTTGGTACCTGGTGTTTGCCTGGGAAAACTAGACAGTGGATGCAAATTGGCAATGACTAAAGCAAATGTGGAAAAATCCTCTTGTTTGTTGTACGAACAGAACAGTACTGCTTTACCTGGGGACAAACAGTTTGTACAGTTTGCAACTAAGGAGAGGAACCAGTGTTGGGATGTGAAGCAAATCACTTTGTACAGACATACAAGGATTACGTTACGATTTCATGCAGGCCAGTATTACTCAAAATTCATTTTGAAGTCTAGAATTTATGAAACATATATCATTTTATGAAATTTGGTCAAAGCAGAAAAAGAATTACAAATTAGAGACAATTGGCAAGTGTTGGATGTGCCTCTATTTGCTCTAGTTAATCTTGGTGGCTCAGAGGGTTAAGGCACTGAGTTACTGATCAGAAGGTCAGTGGATCGGGCCTCAGCTCAGCCAGGTTGCCACTGTTGGGTCCTTGAGCAAGGCCCTTAACCCTATCTGCTCCAGGGGCGCTGTATCATAGCTAACCCTGCGTTCTGACCCAAGTTAGGCTGGGATATGCGAAGATGGAATTTCACAGTGCTGTAATGTACTATATATGTGACAAATAAAGGCTTAACTTCCTCATAGTGGTGTGTGTTTCAGTTCAGAGTGCTGACTTCATGACAAACCACAATTTAAAGATTTCCTGCATTGTTAAGATGGGCAGATATGCCAACTAACACTTCATGGACCATGTCCCAAATCTCAATCTGCCTTATTAAATCCTCTGCTAAACAAACAAATCCTCTACCTGTGGTATTATTGCAAGTTGGTTTCACTACATAGAGAGTCAATTCTGGATATCAAGCCAACTGGCTGTATCCCAAAGTAAATATTACAGTACTTCAAACAAAAGGGTGGGACAATATGAACTGGCTGAATGCACAAATCCACACAGTCATACTCCAAAATCTAGTGGCTTTCCCAGTGAATTAGAGGATCTTATACCATCAAAGGGGGAAACTTGTCTTGGAATGAGATGTTCAATAAGCACACATGGGTGCATAGGTCAGGTGTCCACAAACATTTGGCCATATAGAGTTACTGCTGCTTAAAAGACATAAATAAGAGCTTCCATGGCATATTTTATGCAAAATAAATACAAAAGGGAGCCACTGAGGCTATGATATTGGACATGGATAAACAACAGTATCACAGTTTCACCCCTAGCATGCACGCGCACACACACACTATAGTTTTATCACCTGCAGTATGTTGGTCCCTGTGATTAATGATACCAAGATGAAGCTTTAAAATAGATCTAGGTGAAAATCTGATTTAAAGTGATTGATCTTTCAGCAATTAAACTATTAGTTTATAATATTTATTATCTAGATTCAAGTATAGCAAAAATATATACATTTTAAATGTAGTGATGTAGTGGTTAGTACTGGGGTATTGCACCCACAGGCTTAAGGGTTTGAGTCCTGTCTTTGGGTCTGTGTGTGGAGTTTGCATTTTCTCCACGTGGTTGGTGGGTTTCCTCCTGGTACTCCGGTTTCCTCCTGCAGTCCCAAGACAATAGATAGTTTCCAATAGATTGGCACCCTGCCTTGTGCCCCAGGTCCCCTGGGATGGGCTCCAGGCCTTCTGTTACCCTGAACAAAAACAGTATAGAGATTGAGTGAGAGATTTAACAAACACAGGCTCATTTTTAATCTAAAGGTCAATGCACAGGGTCATAATTGAGGAGGATGTTTTCAGGTGTGGACCCCTCTAATACACAATGCTTACAAACACTTGTAAACAGCCGGCCATCACAAATGTGTGCTGGTTGGACATGCCATTCCAGATTTAATGACCTTTGATGGTGGGCCTCTTAGGTCTTAGCAGCTGTGAGGGTAATTAATCTTGACTTCATGCAAACCTTTAATTTTGATGATTTTTTATCAACCTAACCACAAATCTGGCTTTCTGGAAGTGACCTGAAAACCTGCACGTTTTAAAAAAGCTTAATATATTGAGTGAGCACTTTATTTGCTGAACTAAAACACACACTAATCCTGAAACTAATACAAAACAAATAAACATGTTTTTGTTTTTTTCCAACTGCTTATAAAACCTTAGGTCTACAGTAGAGGTGGGCAAACTGTTTGTTTTAGGGGCAACATTCATTACAGTACAGTAAGCCAGGCATCTTTACAATGTTCTGATTTCTTAATTTAAGCTAGTAGGGTTGTGTCAGCCTGAATATGACCAGGGATCAGATGGCCATTGTCTTAATATTAAGGAAGAATTACTTCATAATTTAAAAAAAAAAGAGGAATCATTTTGAAAATGGTAAGTATGTTGGATTTTAATACACCACATTCAGTCATTTTTTAGGTTAATGTGAAAAATAACGCAGTTATCATTCACATTAATATTTATTATTATTATCTCTGTATAGCATCAATACAAAATGTTGTTTCCCTGGGACCAGAAAGTGTGGTAAAATACACTACAATAGTAAATACATTCGAAATATAAAGTCGAAGTGTGAAAACACAGACACACATTTGTGGAGCTAAAAATATAACAATCAAGCTGTCAGGGTGTTTTCTCTTTCTCTTGCATGTAAACATTTATACGGAGTAATCAGAGCAGGCATAACGTTGTAGCGCCATCTATTGGTCATATGCACGTAAGGCCCAGCTTGCTGCTGTATTAACAGAGTGTGAGTGACGTCAGCAAGCTCGTACTGATAGAGACCTCTCATTTTTCGGGTGGAGTGGATTCATTCATTAAATCTAATTTTGTAATTGCATTATAAAAACGTATTTACTTTCTGGTTTATTTGTTTATTCTGTTTGTTAATTAATGGTTAATTAATTAATTAA
The DNA here is from genome assembly GCA_030347435.1 of Clarias fuscus. Lineage (NCBI taxonomy): Eukaryota > Metazoa > Chordata > Actinopteri > Siluriformes > Clariidae > Clarias > Clarias fuscus. The sequence continues at coordinate 24,915,436 of CM059210.1, read as the reverse complement.
GCTTGTAAGAATCGATTGATAAAGGCTCTCTTCTTGACTTAAATGTTAAACAAGTAATTTGTCCCCTACTGTGTTTTTACACACACACACACACACACACACACATATATATATATATATATATATATATATATATATATATATATCAGAATAAATGCATTTAAAAGCATCTGCTTTTATGCTGCTTAATATAATCTTAACGTAGCGGGATGGATTGTTGTGATTGGTTGGAAGTTTAAGTCAAAAACAGCTTTGTGCAGGTTTCCCACCAAACCACGCCCCCTTTTGCTGAGATTGGTTAATCAGTGGCATATTTTTTGAGGATATGAAGTATTAGCCAATCGCAGCACAGGAGATGGAATTTGTTGGATTATAGGCGGGAACGATTTAGCGCTGTGGGGAAGATGGGCGGAGCGTGGGGTTGTGGAGGCGGAGTGTGTGTCTGTAGAGGCGTGGCGGTTTTCCTCAAGGCGAGAGGGAGGGGCCAGGGCGGGAGTAATGGCTCACTGTAGCCGTGACTTGCCTTAGCCGTTAATGACAGAGCGAGTTTGTCGAGACTCGGGAAAAAGGAGCTTGGCGACAGGCGGGAGTGTTATAGGAGGTGTAGAGGAGAGTCTGAGGAATATTTATACACTTGAGTTGTCTACAGTGCTATTTAGGACACGTAAAGAGGCAGAGATACAGAGAGGGAGATAAAGGGCTTAGTGGCAAATCCTGATTGGAGTTGACAGCCTCCACTCTTCCAGCCCCCTTTTTTTTTCTCTCAAACCAGGAAATTGAGTTTGTACTCCGAGACGAGAAAGCCGTTCAGCCCGAGAGAGGCAGGATAGATGAGGAAGTGCTCGATATCGGCACTGTTCTGTTCACTTTTCTCGCTTTGGGACCCGGAGCCGCGCAGAGCAGCTGAACAATGAGGTAAAGCAGATAAAGCTGTGTTATTCCTGTCCCAGCACACATACACAGCGGAGTTTTATCTTCTGCACAACACACTTCAAAACACACACTTTCATCCAAGTTTACGTGTCTGGTGCACAGTTTCCCTTGTGGGAGGGTTTGAGTGTTGATGATATCCGGCGGTGGATCTCACGGGCACAGAGCGGCCGCGTCCCAAACTGCACACTGCTGCACTGCACGGCATGGACAGTTAGCCGAGGCTCTAGCGCACTGTTTACTACAGTACTGCGGTTAGGACAGGAATACGCGGGGTTTTTGTTTGTACTGTAGTGTGTGTTGTGTTTGTGTTGTAAGCTGTGCTGTTTTTGTTGAACTTTCTTAATGGAGATTAAGTACGGTTCATAAAAGAATACAAGAACCAGACACCGGGCTTTCATTTCGAGTTTTAGTTTAATTCGTTGTGTGAACTCGTATTCGGTGTATATTTGTTTGTGTTAAAATACTTTAAGTTTAATGTTTACTATGATCAATGTGCATTATTATTATCATTATTATTAGTGGTGGTTGTGTAGGATTATAAAACCAGGTGAGTTACCTGTAACTAACCCCCCCATCGCTCTTTATGGGAGTGGCTGAAACTCGCCTTTAGGCTGCGCGCGGCACTCCTTCTATTTGTCTGCGCATGCGCTGTGCTCGCGCTCTGCATTCCACGTCCTGTAGCAGCGCGCGCGATGTGCAGCGACAAGTTCCGTTTTGGCTCTTCCAGGTGTGTGTGTGTGTGTGTGTGTGTGTGTGTCGGCCCACAATCAAGTTAGTTATCAATCCGTTTATTCAAATCCACCAATTGTTAGTTCCTCCTGTTAATATATTATATACATCATACTTCAGCTTATTATATGTTTATACAGCCGTAGACAAAAGTTTTGAGAATGACACAAGTATTAATTTTACAGATCTGCCTTTAGATCTGTTTTTGTCAAATGTATATGGTATACTGAAATATAATTACAAGCATTTCATAAGTGTCAAAAGTTTTTATTGACAATTACATTACGTTAACGAAAAGAGTCAATGTTTGCAGTGCTGACCCCTCTTTTTCAAGACCTCTGCAATTCGCTTTGGCATGCTGTCAATCAACTTCTGGGCCACACCCTGACTGATAGCAGCCCATTCTTGCATAATCGATGTTTGGAGTTTGTCAGAGTTCGTGGGTTTTTGTTTGTACACCAACCTCTTGAGGATTCCCCACAAGTGCTCAGTGGGATTAAGTTCCGTGGAGTTTCCTGACCATGGACCCAACATTTCGATGTTTTGTTCCTTAAGCCACTTAGTTATCACTTTTGCCTTATGGCAAGGTGCTCCATGATGCTGGAAATGGCATTGGTTGTCACCAAACTGTTCTTGGATGGTTGCGAGAAGTTTTTATACCATTCTACCATTATACCATTTATTCATGGCCATGTTCTTAGGCAACATTGTGAGAGACCCACTTTCTTGGATGAGAACGACCCCACACATGAAGGGTCTCTGGATGCTTTACTGTTGGCTTGACGGCACTGATGGTAGGATTTGGCCATTGGTGTGTGCGTTTGTGCAGTATATATGTATGTTTCTTTTTTTATGAACCATTATTACAGTAATATCTTTTAGTGAACAGAACTGACACATTTAGTTCATTTAACTGAATGTGTATTACGCCACCTGATACACACTTAAAATTCACACCGTTTACAAATATAGTACACTATACAGTTCCGTGTCTCTGTTTTTATATTTATTTATCTAGTTATTTGACAATCTTTTGTTCATTTATTCATTCATTCATTTTCTTTAAGCACTTCATCCAGGTCAGTGTTGTGGCTGGACTGTAACCTGGAAACACCGGGTGCAAGGCAGGGATACACCCTGAATTCGAATCCAGTCTATCACATGGGATCACATGCTCATTAATATCTAGAAGTAATTTAGCATCACCAGTCCATTTCAATGTTATCAATCCACCTACTGGTATGTTTGTGTTGGAGAAAGCCAGAGAACATGCAGGAAACCTGCCGTGTACATGTGGAGAACATGTGAACTTTCGACACAGACAGTAACATGTGCTCAAACCAACACACAACCACTCATCATCATATTCACTCACTGTCTGCTTTTTCCTGCAATACCTTTACTCACTGGATTCTTTTCTGTTTCTCTCCCATTCTGTGTAAACACTAGAGAGGTGAAAATCACTGGAGATTGTCAATTTCTGAAATATGCCAACCATACCATGCCACAGTCAAAGTCACTGACATCTCATTTCCCCCCAACCTGATGTTAATGTGAACTTTAACTCAAGCTGTTGACCTGTATCTGCATGTAGTGATTGGCTGATGGGATAAATGCATGGATAAACAGGTGTTCCTGTATGATGGAAGCTAGAATCTGAGTCTGGATGTGGCCTATCTATTTATTTACTTATTTACGTACTAACCTTTTTTTTTATTTTTAATAAAGTTGACCAATGTGTCCCAGAAACACCAGAAAATGCTAGAAAAAAACCAAAGGGAGAAATGCCAGCATATCTTGGTTAAACACTGTAAATGTTGTGTTCAGGGAATGTTTTCTTTGTTTGTCCTGCAAGCCTTATACAGTATATCCTAAGACATATTTTCTCAGGAAAAACAGCCTTATTTACCTGTTTAATACCTTCTAAAGATGTTTGCTGCTTCTAAATGCTGCATGATTAGATTTAATAATAATAAAAAAAAAGATGAACAAGTCTGATTAACAACTTTACATAAAAAAAAAACCCTGCTGCATTACATCCTGAACAGTGCTTGTCGGCATTTGTCATTAACATTACATTCATTGTGGACCAATCACAAGAGTACATGTTATAGAGCAGCGGGGCAGACAGTCCACCTCAGGATTTAAGATTCCTGACTTTTTTTTTTCCCCCCCATCTGTGACGTTCCCCCTGGTGACTGTCTGGGTGAAAAATTGGCTAAATAAAAGCATTAGGCGCACTGGCGACATTTTCAGTCACCATCTGGAGCCCTTGGTGGCATTACTACTTTTCACATGCATTGTCCAGAGTCTGTTCTATAATTGCAGTATGTAAAAAAAAAAAAAGTCTATATATAATCAAGAATTGTTTGTTAAATAAAAAAAAATTATATTGGCTAAAATCAATCAGATGGTTTTAATACTGGTGCAGGTACCGTAGCTTAGCTTGGGCTTTAAGTCATTGATCAAAATTTACTTTGCATTGTTTTTGTTTTAAACTCAATTTGAGGAAGATTTATGTTAATTTACACAGTGTCCATGCAGACTTCACAAATGACGCAGCACTGTTTGGCATTCAGAATAAATGCCAAGAACCCAACAATACAGACAAGCTGAAGCAATCTGGTCTTCAAAAACGCCTCAGCAGTGTCACATTTTATGCAGTTATTATTTGCTAAAGGAGCTCTTACCAAGTGTTGTGTGTAAATAAACATAATTTTCAGAAGTTGGACATTAATGTATGGCCAATCCTTGATTTTTTTTTTTTTTTTTTTTTGTGAGATGTAAGCTGTAATCATCAAAGTTGTATATGCAATATGTCACATTAATCTAGAATATGAGTTTATTTATTTAAAATTAATTTATGAAAATAATCTTCTATTATAATATTTTATGATGTATTTTTTTGAGTTACATTGAATATATTTTTAGATTATGATAATGGTGTTATGCATATCATAACTCAAACAAAAAGAGTTTAATTTTTAAGTAAAAGTGCAGTTTATTTATTAGCATTTTATAGTCAGTCTAAATTAGTTTTATTTATTCTGTTTATATATTATTGGCATGCTACAGTTACTCGAGGACTTGCCCAGAGCTCTAATCGGTCAAGGCTACAAATCCTTTTCCTCAAGTCTATTCATTCAAAGATTTTAAATGTTATTTATTACTGTCCTTTGCTCCTTGCCAATAAATGTTTTGATGGAGCAATTCGTTTTGAAAGTGCAATAATAAAACACATTAACATTTATTTACAGTCTATTTCAGAGACCAGGATAAGGTTTTTCCTCTTTCAGTACAACAGTAATGATGAACATAAATAATGATAACGACGTGTGTGCACCACACAGACCGTCCTGTCCCATTCAGAAAAGTTTTTTATTTTTTAATATTCTGAACAGAAGCAGTTCAGTTTAAAATGTGTACATGTGGCCTTTCTTGTAGAAGTAGTAATAATGTGTCAAAAATTTTGGACAGTTATCATGTATGAGAATGGAACATTGTTCAGAGTTTGTAGGAACTCTTTCATTACACACTGTGTGTCACGCAGGAAGTCTGTGTGATGTCTGATCAGTCGGTGTGTGAGTCAGTGGCGTTATCAACCCAGGCTAAACAAGTTTTAAGGAGTTAATTTACAGAGCCCTTCAAAGTGTGTGATTGTTACTGACTGTCTCCTTCTGTCTCTTTACACAAACATTACATCTGTTTCACTGATCCTTTAATAGAGTTAAGCATTCAGATCTCTGCGGTTAATTAGCACTACATTTGTTTTGGCACTGCTTCCATACTTTAGTGCTTAGGATATTAAATATAAGGATGTTAAATCGTCCAAGTACAAGGCAAAACCTCAGGTCACAAACTCCTTTCATTTACATGTGGAACTATGTGAAAGACACCCATGCTCATGTTCACACACAGTGTTTAGTATAATTACGGCTAGGTGGGGAAAAACAAACAAAATAAATCCATTCAGCTACATTTCCACAGTTCCTCAAATAAACGATTTAAAACACGTTAAAAAGAAAAGCTTGTTCGATTGCCATAGTTGAATGGGATTGATGTTGGGTTGAAAATCACGTTGGGTTCCACTCCTGTCAGCCAAGAACATGAATCTGAGGCTACAGTGAGCACAGGCTGAACTAAACTGGACTGTTAAGGGTTCGAGGAAACACCATGAACAATGACTGAAGCTCTTGTTCTGTATCAGGTTTGTTAATTGTCACACGATTGGCCGATTACGTGACTAAAAATGTCCAGTGAGTGTACATATTCTCAAAAGGGTAGAGGTACTGATTTGTGTTACTGATTGAATTTGCGACACACAAGCTGCTCGCTCGGATGATAACCAGGCAGAAAGCAGAAAAAGGTTAACTGAGGTGCGTGCTTTGTGCAGCTCTACAATACAACAAACGTGGGAGAAGAGGGGCTGACCCCGGCTAGATGAAACACAAACTGCATTCTCATGCCTGGCTTCAAGTAGTGTATTTTTAGTATTCAATCTGTGTCGTCTGTGTATTTTGTAATTCGATCCAGTGTTCCCCACCCTGCTTTTTAGTTAGCTCACGGCGGCCAGGTAGATTGCAACCGTCAGCACTGTAAGCATGAACAGCTTGTTGATGTGATTTTATTACATAGACGTTTGTGGATACCTGACCATCACAACCACACGTGACACAAAGTTGAAAACGCGCTTTAAAATGCCATCTAGAATAGTCTAGATTTGTCTGTTGCATCTCTAGTATTATATTAACTCTTTACTGGAACTAGAAGGGTGGCATGGTGGCATAGTGGTTTGCGCTGTCGACTCGCACCCACAGAGTCAAGGGTTTGATTCCCACCTCGTGTGTGTGGAGTTTGTATGTTCTCCTCTTGCTTGGTGGGTTTTCTCCGGATACTCCGCTTTCCAAAACATGCAAAATCAGCTGATTGACGTTTCCAAATTACCCATAGTGCGTGAGTGTGTGTAAGTTTGCGTGACCTGTGATGGATTGGCACCCGTTCAGGATGCATGTACCCCACCTCGTTCCCCGAGTCCCTTGAGATAGGATAAGGGGTATAGAGAGTAAGTGAGTGGAACTAGACCTGTTCCAGGATGACGATGCTCTGCACAAAGAAGCAAGCCTTATGAAAACATGGTTGGTTAGGGATGTAATTGATGCAGTCTCTCATCCCTTCTGAACAACTTTGGGATGGACTAGAATGCTGATTGTGCCCAAAGCCTCTTCGACTCTTAGGAGTGCCCTAGTGGCTGAAATCATCATTAAACGAATCTCACATATTGATGTTTAGTTTAAAGAGGTAAACACACCAGAGCGCTCGTGAGTGGTGTAAGAGAAAATTTTGTTCACCCAATTTTCTGAAGGTCTTCAGTTCAAATCGCAGTGCTGCCACAGCAATACTAAAGGGGAAAAAAAGTTAAAGATGCCAAAGATCAAATAAGATCATTTAAATTGCGACCACAAGGGTTACATTAACGTTTATTTGTATGACAATTTTTAACAATCATCATTATCGCAAAGCGCAACCGAATCAAAGGAAATTATGTAAGTTTGTATGAATCAAAATGATCAGATCGTCCCTGATGAGCAAGCCGAGGGTGACGGTGGCGAGGAAAAAACTGCAGTCATACTGTGTGTTAGGAGGTTGGAAGTTCAATATAACAAGTGATGTCCTTAAGTTAACATCAGTTAAGTTAACAGTCCAGTTCATTATTAGAAGCTTGGGTAGACTGTAGGAAATTAGCAAGCAACTGCACAGATGGCGGGCAGTGCTTCCTTCAGAGTGTGTTACATGGGTGATCTTACCCATGCCCATGGGGGGGCAACGACCCACTGTCCGGTCGGATCCCACAGAAAAGCCAGTGCAGCACAAATTGCCCAAAAAGCTAATGCTGGTCATGATTGAAAGGCACCAGAACACCCAGTGCACCACGGGATCCTGAGAAAGGGGATCAGCAGGCAAGGAGCCCAAGGTCGCTGACTCAGTGTACAAACTCCCCAGATCGAATATTCACAGGATGTCCAGACAAACACGAACGATTCACTGAGGCCGGACTCCACAACCGACAGCACCCAAAGGGTCTGCTGCCAGCGTCCTGGGGCCAAACACCACAGTACATCCCCGAGGTCTTGCGGAGTCATGCCAGGTTGGCACAAAGGAATCCTATTCCTAAAAAAATACGGTATATGTGTAGGATACTGATTAAAATCCAGCTTGGATGAATTCTTCCATAGTTTCAATATGAAAAGTAGGAAGGCGCATGAGAGACATGTTTTCTGAAATATCAGTAATATTAGGCATAGCGTGAATGTTAACTTCCTCATTCTCATCTTCTCTTGTGTTTAAAGGAGGCTTACAAACCAAGTAGGTGCACACTGCCATGTGCTGTATCGGAGAGTGTAAATATGCAGACGTACCCGAGAATGGAGACTAAGGAATGTGGAGCAATGTTCCTGGACACGGGACAAATCAATCGTGTGAAAACGTCCAAATCACCCATGGCGCGTTTTTGTTATTGCTGATTGGTGTGTGCATATATTTGAAAAAAAAGGCCTGTGAAGGGACCATGTCTTTAGTGTACGTGTGTGTGTGAGTGTGTGTCCACACAGCCTGCAAAAGGAATTAAGTAGGAGAAACACTGCACTCGTTCAACTGTCCAAAAAAGGAAGTAGAGGAATGCTGTTAACGCTCCTAGTGCATTAATACAGAGGGAGCAACCGTGTAGGGCACAAACACCAAGAGCCCTAATTACATATCTGAATAAGTTTAATACTTTCCGGAAAAACCGTATAGGGGGAAAATGCAGAGTGAATAACATGGCTTTGATTCTGTGTGCGCGTGTGTGAGTGAGTAAGTAAAGTCTGTGGCCTGCAGCTCTAGTCTATGCAAGCACAGACACGTCAGAGGAACGAGGGAGAGAATACCAGAGGAGGAACGGAGGAGTGTTAGTCACAGCACTAGAGCAGACGGATAGTTCTGATTCACAAATGTGTTACCACGACATGTCTCGATCCAGCCGTTTACACTCGTACATGTTTGCAGTGAAGTGGTCACCATGTAATGATGATAACGAAACCATTGTTCTATATCAAAAGGGTGATATTTCATGTATGGACCATCTCCAGGATCCAGACACACAGAGAGACAGACTGGCAAATAGAGACCGATACAGTAGGTCCAGACAGCCTAGAAAGTATATCGCGGAAACTTTTGGGAACCGGCTCACCTTTTACTGTGCATAGTATGAGAGAGGAAGAGTGTGTATGTGTGTCTGGAATTTGTTGAAGGGCCTTATTAGGAATTCCTGGCAACAGGAAGGGGGCAATGGCCACAAAATGATGTCACAGGAAGTGGAAGATTGAGTGATAAAACTATTGGGCGACTTGGAGATAGAAGGAATGAGGCAATGGAGAGAGAGGGAGAGAGTGTGTGTGTGTGTCCTTATACAGTAATTTCTCCAAACACTCCACACACTGCACTTCCTGTTTACTCTTTAATCAGATCTCCTATTTTTTAAGTTATAAATTTGTCCTTGAGCATAAACTCTATATTTGGAACACTCAGAATAAAACTGGGATTCACATATGCGTGTGCGTGTGGCGGGGATGTAATAAAGGAACTTAATAAATGCCTTATGTTTATAGTGACTGTGCGTCCGCATGACTGCGATGACTTGAAAATGCAAAGGAAATAAATATTTCCGTGTCAGAGACGATGATATGGACATGAAGGTAGTCTCCAGGATGTGCTTCATTTTTTATAAAACATTCAGCAATAGAATAAAATAAGCCATGCTGTGGTGTTTTATGGAGGTAAAAATATGCCAGACGTAGCATAGTGGCACAGAGGGTGATCGGATGTCCCATAACTCCAGGGTACGGACTAGATCGAGATCCCGGGTTCTCCGTTCGTGTGTCCACATGGGTTCACTTGAGCGAAATAAAAAATAAAAAAACTGGCAAAACTTAATACATAATTTAATTTAATATGAGGGTGCGAAAAAAAAAATCATAATCTGGTTGTATTTTAACTAATATAAATTGACCTTTTTAGAAAAATTAAACACGTAATTTTTTCCGACATAATCTTCTTAGTTTTCAATACACTTTGTCCATTTGTCAACAAGCTTTCGCATTGCTTCACTAAAAATGTTTTGAGTTTATCCATGAGCCATGGATACCTCGCTGTCTTCACTTTTTCATCAGAAGTCAGTCTTTGTCCTCGTAGTGGCGCTTTCAATGGAACACACCAATCAGGACATTTGGAAGGATGCTTTTTCATGCAAGATCACAACGGCCTCGGGTAGCGGTCCTTTGCGTTTAATCCGAAGTTTAGGGCTTCAGCTGTTTAATAAGCATCTCGCTGTAACGAGCACTGTTCTATAAAGCACATCTATACTGCTTATTTAGGGAGGGAACAACCTGGATGGAGGGCCAACAAACAATGGGAGGGGTAACCACACTCCAGACGATTTGGAAACCTGGAGAAATCCCACCAAGCAAAGGAAGAACCTGCAAACTACACTCACACAAACACGCACTGACCGGACACGTCATTCCTACCCCAAACCTTGGAGATGTGAAGCCACAGTGCTGCTACCCACTGTACCACCACGCTGCCTTGGTTAATGCAGCTAATTAAATGTACTTAAATTACGAGCTAGGAATTCAGCTGTCCCATTTTTTTTCATGTAAGATTTCACTCTGTGCCTGTGCATGATGTGAGGCCTTTGATTGAATTAGAAGGTGGTGTAGGATTGATGGGTCTGAGAAAAAGGACGGAGCTTGAGCACTTTGCTCCCAACAGCTGAAATTCAATTGATCAATATAAGTAAAGTGACTCGCTTTCACGTGAGTCATATTGGCAAATACTGCATGTTAAATCATCAATATCATTTCAATCTTCTCTCTCTCTCCTTATTCCTCTCTCTGTCTGTCTCTCAGTGAGCTGAGTGTATGTAACGCAAGGGCTACTGTGATGGTGTACGATGAACCTGGGAAGCGCTGGGTGCCGGCCGGCACCGGCGCTCAGACCTTCAGTCGTGTCCAGATCTACCACAACCCCACCAACAACAGCTTCAGGGTAGTTGGGAGGAAGATGCAGCCTGACCAGCAGGTACACACCCTTGTCTCTCTCTGTCTGTCTCTCTGTCTGTCTTTCATGTTTACTAGTGAAAAGTTAGTTAGATCTGGATCATTTATATTTCTGAGTGTGTTTACGCTTTGACGCAAGTATTCAAACTTGAACATAATGTTTTCTAGGAGGTGACGCCACATACTTATTTACACACTGACAAAAAAAAAACAGCTGAAAAAGTATTAGTTCCATGTTTAGCTGGAGGAATGATGCGTAGAAAATGATCTTGTCTTTAAAAGTGTTTGGGGAGGAGGGGGGGGGGGGGAGAAGCCTCGTGATAAATTATAATAAACCCATAGTGCTCTCACAAACGGAGTGTTTTAACTCCCCCACGTTTACTGATGGACGGGTGCTTACCATTTTATTTTTATCGAGTTGCCGTGGTTTACATCACCCTTACGTCACCCTCACTGTGTGTTTCTTCACAGTGAGTTAGAAGGAAAAGGAAGTAAGTATGCAATCTCGCAGGATTAGCCTGGCCGTTACAGCTATTCTAAAGCCTCATACTTTAAATAATTAGATTTATATTAACACAATCCTGATCCCCTGCACACAATAATGTGATGACGTTGTCGTGCGTGTGAAGCAAACGAGATGGAGATGGAGAGATGGAAAAAAAACTCGCTTGTGTTAAATTATATCTACTGTTGTTCAATTTGAGAGGTTAATCATAGAGGAGACGTTTTTATTTCAGTACAGATGTCAGTTTTAACTGTTTTTAATCTTAATCTATTTCTCTTACAAACTGTTTAAAGGGTTTTAATAGACTATACTTTCAGAAAGCAGTTTCAACACACAACCCAGCAGCTTTTATTATTTTCGGGGGCCCAAGCATTATGACATCAGCCCTATGTCGTCATAGTGTGTGAAGGCTATTGTTCTCCCTTTGGGCTTTTTGGGGGTCTTAACATGCTCAGACAGGGAACCTCTTGTAGCTGGAGGTCTAGAGAGAGCTGATTGGACGATCTCTCTCTCAGAAGGGCGGGATGAGAGGTACTTGGTGCTCCCACAGGCAATCAGGCAATCATTGCCAGAGGTATGGACCTCTGGCAATACGCGTTACACTAGATTTTGCTGCATAGCTCATACACACTTGCACATATGCACGCGAAACCCGGTACACATTTTGAGCTGAACAACTTTTACATTGTATGTCATAGGCTCAACTCAACAGGACGTCAGTTATTTTGTGTTGTTTGCCAAAACACACCAGAAGGAATTTGATATACACTCTTCCTAGGGAATTTATATGATGGTCACTAGACCGAGCCTATGTGATCTAAACTAATTTCTGCCACCTGATTGAAATCATTGTGATTTAGAAAAATTCCACTGAACTGTTTACATGGAGGCTGATCCAGTAAGATGTGTGTCAACATGCTCAAAGCATTTAATCAGAACACAAGAATTTCTGGTATGTGCAAATTAGTTCTGCCCACTGTGAAGTGTTTAATCAGTCAGAAATGTAACAGAAGGTGATTATTATTTTTTCCCCTCCAAATTTGAGGTTAAGTAAGGCTTCCCTTTTTTTTTTGTTGACAAATTCTGCCTTCTGTGTTATGATTTTTATGATTCTTTTTATAAGAATTCAGTCTCATCTATCTGTTCTTCTCAATCCTGATCCTGGAGGAAGCCCTGCTCTGTAGAATTTAGTGTTTTTTCAGCTCCCAGCACACATTATTAAGCTAATTACCTAATTAACAGCATTTCTCAATAGAAGCAGGTTTGACAGAAGGTGCATGCCAGGGTGTCCACTGGGTTAGATAATCAGTGAAAGAAGTGAAGTCAGAAGTGGCAGTGTTGCCTCAAATGGTTCAATCCCCAGCACTGCTAGGCTTCCACTATTGAGACCTTGATCAAGGCCCTTCACCTCATCTTCTCCAGGGGCACTGTGTATCCTTAAAGTCAGGTGGCAGAGAGTTTCTCTGAGAGAGTTTACTCATCAGGAATGGAAGCAAAATTTCCTACCTGGGGAAACTCTTGTTTCTCATGTCCTCTAATGTGCATGCGCAGACAGAATATATTCATTCCATAACTAAAGAAATCAGATCAAATGTTTACATTGCTAATACATTTATAAAAAAATATCTCAAACATTGAACATCTTTTGGAGTGTTTAATCCATCAAGTGAAAATGGAAAGAGTATGAAACACCTACAAAAACAAGGTATGGTGGTCCACCTAAACCGACAGGTTGGGCAAGGACAGCATTAATCAGAGAAGCAGCCAAGAGGCCCATGGTAACTTTGGAGGATCTGTAGAGGTCCACAGCTCAGTTAGGAGAATCTGTTTGCAGGGCAACCATTGGTCATACACTACGCAGATCTGACTTTGGAAGAGTGGCATGAAAGCCATTGGAAAGAAAGCCATAGGAAGTCTTGTTTGCACTTTGTGACATCTTCGAAGCGAATGTGAAAGATGGTGCTCTGGTCAGATGAGACAAAATGTAACTTTTTGGCCTAAACGCAAAACACTGTGAAACATGGTGGTGGCAGCATCATGATGTGGAGATGCTTTTCTTCAGCAGGACAAGAAAGCTAGTCAGAGTTGATAAGAAGATGGATGGATGTCTTAGAAGAAAACCTGTTAGTCTGACACTGTGGTGGAGGTTCACTTTCCAGCAGGACGGTTACACACAGGTGGACTAATTAGGTGACTACTGAAGGCCATTGGTACCACTGGATTTTAGTTAGGGGTATCAGAGTAAAGGGGGCTGAAAACAAATGCGCACGGCACACTTTGCAGATTTTTATTTGTAACACAAACAAAAAAAATCATAATTTCCTTCCACTTCACAATTATGTGCCACTTTGTGTTGGTCTGTTACATAAAATCCCAATAAAATTTTGTTTGTTTGTGGTTGTAAAGTTACAAAATGTGGAAAAGTTCAAAGGGTACGAAAGGCACTGTACTTACTTAATCAAATTCTAATTGGAAATTCACTCTCTTTTTTATGTGATGTGTTTTTATTTTGATAAATAGTGTCCATATTATATTAGTAATATTAGAATATTAGGGTCCACGCAAAGGTGCATAGTGTTTTTTAGAGAAATGGTCATCATCTTGCTAATTCTGTGTTAAATTGACTAATCAGTATATTGTAGTATAGTTTAATAATTAGCAGAGAGCCTTACTTTAAATATAGATTTAACTTCATTAATTAGCTTCATAAATTTGTAAATAAGTTAATTAACAAGTGGAGAGCTTTTGTATTTAGTTAATTCATAACCAAACATAGCATGCTTTTAATTTGGAAAGTGCTTAATAAGTTTCCAGGTTATTTGCTGTGGTATTTTGACTCTCATTTGATGTTCAAAAATATACAACAAACCTCTTGGTAGCTCTTAGCAATTAAAAGTGACAGCAGTGCAACAAAGAATGGAGCAGCTATGTGCAATTGCACATTTCAATTTGCAATATTCTGCACACTTTCATTCTTTACATACATATTTATACTGTGTATTTTTTATGTACAATTTTGATGATTTTTTTTTTTTACTGTATTACTGATTGACTATTTGCAATTGTAACAAAATTTTTGTGTGACTGTCCCTGCTACTGGATGTTTTGAAATTTTTTTCAGGATCAATAAAGCGTCTGTCTGTCTGTCTGTCTGTCCTTCTGTCTGGATGAACAATTAAGTTGAAAGCGGCGCGCACCCTCACTGTAATCTCTGTGTATGTTCACAGGCAATGACAGTGGGTTTAATTAATCAGAATGTGATTACACACACACTCGTTCTTCGTTCAGGGAAGGGTAGATTTTTAATTAATCAAACACTGGCACAGTGACGAGTCTGGCGTTGAGGCAGGCTCTCACTAGTAATGACGTAGTAAAGGCATACTCGTTTTCATAATGAAAGAACTGGAAAAAAATTCTAAATCTCATATATTAAAACATTTTAATAAAGGTTTCGATCTTTAGTAAAAATATGTCCTTTATATTAAGACTAGTGTTGGTACCCATCATTGATGGGATGGGTTAAAGCTTAAAGCTAAAATTAAGCTGATGATGTAATCCGTGCTATTATTATTTCAGGTTGAAGCCCATGTACATTACATGTGTTTCTTTACGCCAGAACTTTCTGCTTAACTTATTTTAATACAAAGAAATAACTCCAGAAACACCTGGCCGCTGGCCAAGTTTCATTTAATTCTGTAGAGACAGTTTTGCGACAATGCTGTGACAAAATCTGGCTGGACAGACATACTGACAAACATTTTTCTGAGACTGGACACAAAGTTTTTCTTTTATTTATATAGATGTAGATCTGTGTAATTTGTTCTATCAGACGTGGTATATATTTCCAGATTGAGGCGTTTTTTTAATTATTATTATTATTATTAATGCATGTCTCTTACGCCATGACTTTTCTTGTTAATGGCTGTAGTTTTTATCATGCACCTTATTAATGGGGGAGAAGTACAGAAGTGCCCTTAGTAAGTAAATAAAATGGTTTATTTTTCAGTACTTTCTCAGCACATGAAATCTCGTTTATATTTTTCTGTGTGGTAATTTCATTTGTGCTGCAAAGTCATATAAATAGAGATCAGACTGAAATGTTCGGGCGTCCCTTTAATTTAGATGTAATATCGTGTTGCAGAAAGCACATGTACACGCATAAAGACAGGCCTGAGTGTGGCCACACGCCACAGCATCTCCCACAAACACACACCCAGGTTTCTTTTAGTTTCTCTGTGAGACACTTCATTTATTTTGGGTAAATGATAATACCGTAAGTGAGCAATGAAAAAGCGTTCTATTAGCCCTGTTACTTTTAAAAAAGCCGTATATAAACTATATATTTTTAAAGATACTGTTTTTCTGTGTGGACAAGCCCCTCAGAATGTGAGTGTTCATATCATGAAGGGTTAAACACCTACACACATTCCTCTGACAAAGGGCCGAAAACCTACACACATAGTCTCTTTCTCTCTCCCTCTCACTCTCTATTTTACACGCACCCTCTCGTGCACACAGATCGACCTGAAGGTTTGACCGCTAATCTCCAGTGTCGACTGTAACCAGCTCAGACCTGGGTGTAGGTCTTCTCTGCTAATACTGTAGAGAGAAGATCAGTGAGAAACGTTGTGATCTCATCAACCCCCCCACTTCTGTCTTTCTGTCCCTCCCATTATAATCTCTCTCTCGCTCATGCTCTCTCATTTCCCCAGAGAACCACATCTATCTGTCCTAAAGTGGATTCTGTTTCCTGTAATCACTCATACCACTTCCTGTGCCTGTTAGGGAATTCCCTCTATCATCTTCTTCTCTACAGTTCCTTAACCCGCCCTCATATCTCTGCCCGTCTAACAGGTTCTAACTTGTGTTTTAATTTATTCTAAACTGGGTTATATATTTGTGTGTCAGGAATTTAAAAAAAAAATTCTCTCCTTTTTTTTTTTTCTCCCTCTCTCTCTCACACTCTTGCTCTGTCTCACTGTCATTCTTTCTGGAATGCAGCGCTGTAAACCAGAGCAAACAGACAAGTGAACAGTCAGCACATTACAGATACACCTCTCTTCTCTCTTTGTCATTCTCTTCTCTTGCCTGTCAGCTGTAGTGGCGTCATCTGCTGGTTGTCTGCTTCTTAGTCTCTCTCTAACCGATAAATGTTTGGGGGTGGGGGTGGGGGGGGGGGGGGGTTTGTTGTTGTTTTTTTTATGCACAATCTGAATAAAACTTTTTTCCCCCGCAAACATTTATCGGTTAATAAAAAAACAATAAATGTTTGGGGGGAGTTTTATTCAGATTGTGCATAAGAAAGAAATGAGCATGAGACCTGATTTACTGATTTCTCTGGTTTCCAGGTGGTGATGAACTGTCCGATTATGAAAGGGCTAAAATACAATCAGGCCACGCCGAATTTCCATCAGTGGCGAGATGCACGGCAAGTTTGGGGACTAAATTTTGGCAGTAAGGAGGACGCCACGCTCTTCGCCAACGGCATGCTGCATGCACTTGAAGTGCTCAGTGCTGATGCAGGTAAAAAGCAGACAGCTTTTTGTTGTTGTGGCTTTCCCATAAATAGCATATTAGTGGTACGTCAGACTAAAAGGCTCGCCTTGCAGTCGAATGGTATGTGATGTACAGCAGTACCTAATGGAGAGACTTTGCTCTTAATTTAGGACATCATTGTAGCAGATTATTTTAAAAGTGCACAATTTATCAGTAAAGATTCCATAGCTGCAGTTTAAACCAGAGGCTAAAATATGTGCTGTTTTGATTTGTGGATATACACTGCATATAAAATACAGAATTTTTGCAGAAAATGTGCGCCTAATTATTACCCAAAGCTGGGGCTGAATGGAGATGGTGTGGTTTTTCTTATGCAAAAAAAACAACACAAAAAAAAACATATTGGCTAAAACTTGGGGACATCTGATAATGAATGTAAATGTGGTTGTTTCTGTAGGTTATCCTGCAGCCCCCCGTATGTCCAATGGACCAACCCAAGAGGAGCTGGAGCAGCAAAGAAGGTAGACAATATACAACTACGGTCATTTTAACAGCATGAATTATAACGATACAGATGCAGAGCCTTGCATAAAAATTTATTTGTATCATGTTTTCCATATTTTCCCCCAGATGATCTAGAACAAAGTAATAACAATGCAAGTGTTTAACTAACTCGTCGGTCAGCTAGTTTTATTGAGGGAGTCAAATAGCTTTAAGTGATTGAGCATTCAGAATGTGTGTGAAGAGTGTACATTTACATTTACATTTAGGCATTTGGCAGACGCTCTTATCCAGAGCGACTTACAAAAAGTGCTTTAAAGTTTACATTACCGGATAGATACTTACACTGGGTTAACTAGGTCATTAACAGATCATGCAAAACAAGTGATGATGAGTTCATTAAATGGAATTGCATTGAATTAGATTGATGTTTTACATGGACTGTTTTCTCCTTGAGATTTGCGATTTGTTTCTTAAAACATACAAAACATGTAATGTTGATGTTGACGCAGCAGCCTAAATAGTTTAGTACTAATTTGTGATTAATTTCTATTGTACGCTGCCTGGCCAAAAAAACTAAAAAGTCGCACACTTTAATATTATGTAGCTTGGACTACTTGGACATTTAGCTTGGACATTTATTTTAGTCCAGAGTTGTGTTAATCTTTGAGAAGTTGTATTGGTGGCTGGAAAGACAAACCGTACAGGAGAGTCTTCTTCAGCACTTCCCAAAGACTTTCAGTGTGGTTGAGTCAGGAATCTATGCTGGTTGAAAAATTATTCCTCATGCTCCCAGAAACGCACTTTTTTACAATTTGAGTCCTGGAATATACCTGTGCCATCAGGGAAGGGAAAGAAAATCTGTTGATGGGGGGGCGCTCTTGCAGGGCAATGGAGTAGGACGTGTTTGGCTCGTGCTCTCGCCAAACTCTTGTTTTTTTATATAAATAAGCGCTTTATTTTACAAAACGCTATATAAAATCTCATATGATTTTTGCTTTGAAATAAGGGGAAAATTAATATGCGGGTCAATGGCGGAAAAGCTACGCAAATATAAATACGACGCATCATCCACCACTAGGCCCAACGTCGCCTCGTCTTCGTGCTCCACCGTCACTCAGTCTCGAGCAACACCACCCCCTCCGGGCAGTCCAGAGAAAATGGATGTTGAGGCCTTAAAATCCGAGATTCTTCGCTCATTAAAAGAAGACATCTCAGCAGTAATTAAGGCTGAACTGAAAAATGCGCTTGCCGATGATTTCAGCTCCCTTAAAAACGAGATACAATCTGTTAAAAAGGAAATTATAAATAATGCGTCGGCGTTTCCCTGCGAAATAGAGCAGATGAAGACCGTGATACAGAAGGTGGAAGGCGGCCTATCAACGTGGTCAGACGAGGTGACAACTTTAAAATCTGTGGTGACTGGTTTAAAAACAGAGATAGCTGAGCTGAGAGGGAAATGCGAGGACATGGAGGGAAGAATGAGAAGATGTAATATCAGGATTGTGGGAGTAGCTGAGACGGATGGATCAAACTCCACTGCGTTTGTTTCGAGGCTGCTGAGAGAAACATTACAAATGGAAAGAGATGTGCTTGTGGACTACTCGCATAGGATTCAGGACGGAGGTTCGGAAATTACTGCGTAACCGTCAGGGAGTCCGGTTTGGCATCTTATACCCAGCCCGTTTACGTGTTTCACATGACGGAAGAGAAAAGGTATTTACAGATGCAGAGGAAGCGATGAGGTATATTAAGAAGAACATTATCCCCACAGAGGCTTCCATATCATAAAAATCATATAAATACTTAACTTTTATCCGTCTATACCGTTTTCCAGCCTAGATCACGCTTCAGTGGAGCAGTGACCTTTGTGTCTGCACTGTTTTTAGCTCCTCCTAGAGGATGTAGAAGGTACTGTTCAGTCATGAGCGGGAGACTTTCCACGGATAATTTTGACACGACAATATTTACTTAATAGTCTCGCTGCTGATGAAAACATCACTGATTCTATTCTAAATGCATAGTTAACGTTTCCTTCTCTTTTTGTATTTATTTAATTTACTATTATTATTATTATTATTATTCATTTATTTTATTTTAGATTTTTTACTATATCTTTTAATAATTATATAATATTGCTCTTTCTCAATTGTGAGCTCGAGTTGCATTTTAAGAGAAGTGTCTAATATTGCCTTTGCCGGTGCCATTAGGCTTAATTTTATTTACTTCTTTTCCTATTGTTATTAATGTTATTACCATTATTATTGTTATTGTTATTACTATGTTATTCCGCAGATTTTACGATATCTCATAATGCGCTATTTGAGTTACTTTAGTATAGTGGGTTTGGCGGGAGCATGAGCTGTTGGCTCTGTAGAGCTCCCAACACAAACACTTAATGTGTGGATTAGTTTTTGAAGGGTATCAAGTTCACCATGTTCTTGTAGATGATAAGCGGGAGGAAGGGGGTAGGGGGGAGGAGGGGGGTTTATCGTTTTTTCTTTTCTATCAGACCAATTCTGTCAGATGTCCATGTTAATTTTGACTTGTTGTCATGTTGCTTTTATAGATTTCATATATATAAACACTTCCCTTTAAGATGACAGGTATAAAAACTTCTAAAGGGCTGGATGGCTGTTCAGTCAATTTCATGAGCTGGAATGTTAATTCACTTAACCATCCAGTGAAACGTAAAAAGATATTTGCACATTTAAAACAACTTGATGCAGACATCACATTTCTTCAGGAGACTCATTTACGTACAACTGATCATTTCCGGCTTAGAGAGAGTGGGGCGGAACAGATATATCACTCCGATTTTCATTCGAAAGCTAGAGGTGTGGCCATACTTATTAAGAAAAATACGCCATTCACTATGACTAGTGTAGAGGCTGATTCCTTAGGGCCATATGTTATTGTGGTAGGCCAGCTTTATTCCCTCCCAGTCATCCTAGCCAATATTTATGCACCAAACTGGGATAACCCTGCATTTTTCTCGAATATTTTCTCTCGGTTACCAAATATGACATCACACCACCTTATTCTTGGTGGCGACATGAATTATGCACTCTCCGCCATTTTAGACCGTAGTTCGTCCAAAAAAGCTCCCCTTTCTAAATCAGCACGTACAATTAAACTTTTTCTTAAATCATATGGTATAGCTGACGTTTGGCGGTTTCGTAATCCTACTTCCAGAGAATATTCCTTCTTTTCCTCCGTTCATAAAACTTTTTCCCGTATAGATAAATTTTTTTTGGACAAGAGACTTCTTCCTTTCATTACCAAGTGTCATTACGGAGCTATAGTTATATCTGATCATGGTCCCCTAACTATGAAAATGCGTATCCCCAAAACACAATCCAGTTACCGTCCCTGGAGGTTCAACTCTCTGCTTCTATCAGAGGAAGCGTTTACCGAATTCATTTCCTCTGAGATCACATTATTCCTTGAGATCAATCAAACACCAGGGATGGCCTCTTCAACTATATAGGAGTCACTTAAGGCATATTTACAAGGCCAGATAATTTCATATTGCGCAAGGAAAAATAAAAACACTGTACGGCTTAGAGAGCTGGCTGATGAGATACTGGAATTAGACAGACTATATAGTTATATACCCTCTGCAGACATAATGAAAAAGCGGATACTATTGCAGACTGAGTTTGATCTCCTGTCAACAAGGCAGGCTGAATATCTTATTTCTAAGTCAAGACATTTGTCTTATGAGCATGGGGACAAGACTGGGCGAATACTTGCTCATCAGCTAAGACAAAGGACTGCCAATCAGTCCATTCCTGTAATTAATGATGAGCAAGGCTTAAAAAATACTGATAGCCTTCAAATTAATTCATGTTTCCAAAATTATTACCAGTCACTATACACTTCCGATTCATGTGTCGATCCTCTTGCCTTAGACGTCTTTTTCGATAATTTACATATCCCTTCTATAGATCCAGTGACAGCTGCTGAATTGGAAGAAAATCTCACGGTCGAGGAAATAGCATCAGCAATTAGATCTATGCAGAGTGGCAAATCACCGGGACCGGATGGTTTCCCAACAGATTTCTTTAAAAAAAAATTTCAGAACAGCTTTCCCCTTTATTGTTATCAGTTTTTGAAGAGTCACTTTCATTAAAATCCCATGCGTCAGGCAGTTATTTCATTAATCCTTAAAAAAGACAAGAACCCTCTCAAGTGCAGCTCATGCCGTCCAGTCTCCCTTCTTAATACTGATGCCAAAGTGCTTGCTAAAATCCTTGCGCGACGTTTAGAGAGGTTGTTGCCCTCCATCATATCACCTGACCAAATTCTTTTTTTTAACATTAGACGACTGTTGAACATTCTTTATGGGCCCTCTCCACCCGGCACACCGGAGGTAGTTCTCTCACTGGATGCGGAGAAGGCATTTGACCGTGTGGAGTGGTGTTATCTTTTCAATACATTAGAGAGGTTTGGATTTGGTCGTAAGCTTATATCATGGATAAAACTTTTATATACGTCTCCATTAGCTTCTGTGCGTACTAATAACAGCATATCTGATTATTTTGAGCTTCAACGCGGCACGAGGCAGGGATGCCCTCTGTCTCCACTTCTATTTGCAGTTGCAATGGAACCACTTGCTTTAAATTTGAGACAGAGAGCCGATATCAAGGGTACTCAGCGGGCAGGATTAGAGCATAAGGTTTCGCTTTATGCGGACATGTTATTATACTTGTCACAACCCCTGACAAATTTACCTAAGTTAGTGACTCTATAGCCAGATATTTTGCCAAAATCTGTAAGTAAAGTTAATATTCAGAAAAGTGAACTGATGCCTGTTGGTGATGGAGTCAGTCTGTCGTCTTTAAGCTCAGTTCCCTTTAAAATTAGCCCCAAAAAATTTTAATACCTTGGGATCTGGGTTACGCATGATCATAAAGACTTGTATGGAGTCAATTATCCACCTCTTTTATCTAATTTAAAACAAGACCTTGAGCGTTGGGACCACCTCCATCTTTCATTGGGTGGAAGAATTAATACAATAAAAATTAGTGTATTGCCCAAGTTTTTGTATATCTTTCAATGCCTTCCGGTATTCTTAACAAAATCTTTTTTCTCCAAATTAAATAATCAGATTTCAACCTTTATTTGGAACAAAAAAAACTTAAAACAAAAATTAAAAGAAGCATACTGCAGAGACCTCGTGCAAAAGGAGGGATGGCACTTCCAAATTTCCTGTATTATTATTGGGCAGCCAATATAAGAGCACTGATGTTCTGGTTAAATAATGACAATCCCCCTGTTTGGACAATTCTGGAGGGGGCTTCAGTTAGCCCCACCTCTATAATAGCATTATTGTGTTCCAAAATACCATTTGTTCAACCAATCTCTAGTTTGACCTCTAATCCAGTTGTTATACATTCAGTTAAAATTTGGAATCAGGTCAGACTATGGTTTCCCTTAAAGAGTTACCACAGGCTGGCCCAATTGCCAAAAATTACATGTTTGTTCCATCAGTGATGGATAATGCTTTTGAAGTTTGGGCTAGAAAGGGTTTGGTCTCATTGTCTCAGCTTTATATTGATGGAAATTTTGCATCCTTCGAACAGTTGGTACAGAAATACGATATTCCAAAATCACATTTTTATAGATACTTGCAGCTTCGGAACTTTGTGGCATTGAATTCTAATAATTTCCCATCATGCCCTCCACTTTCTTTATTAAATTCAATATTTGAATGTAAATCAGTACAAAAACAAACTATACGCAAGATTTATGAATTACTCAGTATGTATGATTCAACACCTTTAGATTTACTCAGAAATAAATGGGAGACAGATTTAGATGAACCAATTTCAGAGGAAATCTGGCACAAAGTAATACAGGGAATTTTCTCTTCATCCATTTGCCTTAGACATGCTGTAATACAATTTAAGATTGTGCATCGTCTACATTGGTCAAAAGTCAGACTTTTTAAGATCAAAGTTGATAGAGATACCACATGTGATAGATGCAGGCAGGCTCCTGCAACTCTGCTGCATATGTTTTGGACTTGTCCAAGACTTTACATGTTCTGGACTAATATTTTCGAGACCTTTTCTGAACTATTTGGAGAGATAGTAGAGCCATCTCCATTTATTGCATTGTTTGGTGTGGGCCCAGAAAACACTAATTTGAACCAAAGGAAAATTAAAATATTGGCTCTCTGTTCCCTTTTGGCTAGGAGACTGATACTGACTAAATGGAAAGACCCTGATCCACCTACATTTAGCCACTGGATAAGGGAAGTGATGTACCATCTTAAGCTGGAGAAAATTAAATATACACTTAGGGGGTCTACTGACACATTTTATAATATTTGGCAGCCTTTCTTAACTTTTGTTGAGGGCATGAACGCTGATAATATTGTACTGTAAAGGAAGGTTGTGGGGAAGACTACTTACATATGTTATTATTTTGTTTTTTATCTTTTTATGGACATCTGATTGTTATAGCATCCTTGTGTTTGTCTGGTGTTGGAGTGGGGGGGGTTTGGTTTTGTGTTCTCTTTTGTTGTGTTTTCTTGTGTTTTCTTTGTATAGTTTGAAAATAAATAAATAAACTGTTGATGTGATAACCTGGTCATTCAGTTCCTTTTACTGCCGCACACTGCTGAGTCTAGACCTGGCCAACTGAAGCAACCCCAGATTATAAGACTGTCTCAGAATGCATTAGATAGTTCTTAGCCCAATTCCAGTAATTTCAGCTTTTTTTACAACCACAGGAGATGAGAAGCTACTCACTCTTAATATTTAAGGTTAAATTAATTGTTTCTTTCTTAAAACATACTAATACCTGGAGTTATTATACAATTAAAGTCCCATAACTATGTGTTTTGTCTTGTTCTTTCTTTTGGCCAAATATGAGTTTGTGACTGTATAGGTGTTCACATCCAGCCCTGATGCCAATATACTGATGAAATTGTACAGGAGTCACTCTGACTTTGTCTACTATGTCTGAACTCCTGAACATAATGTGCTGCTCGTGTGTGTGTGTATCATATTTTGTTATTTTTTTCCTGCAGATTGGAACAACAGAGACTGGAGCAACAGGAGAGAGAAAGACAGGAAAGAGAATGGCAAGAGAGAGAAAGACAGGAGAGAGAAAGACAAGAGAGAGAAAGACAGGAGAGAGAGCGGCAGGCTTCAGGTCAGTGTAAATTTGTTGTCTAATTTCTACTGTATTGGGTTGGTTCAGTTTGTTTTGGGTTTAGGTCCACTTTAATTGACTTTGCCTTTACTCTGTTTCAATTCCCCCTCAACACACGTTCGCATTAATGCCCCCCTGCTGCTTGCACATACATTCTGATTAGAACATTTGATTATTCTTTTTGTATGTAAAGTGAAAATCATATTTGAACTCAGCTGTCAGTTACTGTCTTTATACAGATGCTCAGATAATTGGAAAGTGTATAAGCTCAAAGTTTATTCACAAGAGTTACTGTAGGGAAGTTAATGTACTTCAGGAATCAAGTTAAATCTGTCAAGCACGCATGCACACGCACACACTCTGGCAGAAACTAAATTCATATTTCACTTTATCTTCACTTTCCTTGAGTTCTTGGTTGTAGTGAGATTGTTTGAATTGCATTTGGGCTGCAGATCTGTCAGGCAGTTTCAGCACCAAAATATAATAACACAACGGTTGACCCTTGACGTACCATCCGAATCCACCAATTGTGAAAAGCTGTACATTTTAGCTGTCCTCTTGTGATCAGATCGCCTGAGACAGATGTTATTTCTCAGGCCTTTAGTCACTATACACACTCGCACATGTTGTTTCCTCTCTGTGGCTTATATAGTACTTATAATCTTCATTCCACAGCGATGGTTCCCCCTGCCCCTCCTCTTGCACCCGGAGGCCCCCCAGCACCCCCTGCACCACCTCCTCCACCCGGCCCACCTCCCTCTTTCGGAGGAGGACCCCCACCACCACCAGGTCCCCCACCTCCAGGTGGAGGTGCACCTCCACCACCACCCCTTCCCTCTGCTTCAAGTGGG
Source organism: Clarias fuscus (assembly GCA_030347435.1). NCBI lineage: Eukaryota > Metazoa > Chordata > Actinopteri > Siluriformes > Clariidae > Clarias > Clarias fuscus. The sequence goes on along the minus strand of CM059210.1, from coordinate 24,890,162 downwards.
GGAGGTGGAGGAGGGATGGCGGGAGGAGGACTCGCTGCTGCTCTTGCAGGCGCAAAACTACGCAAAGTCAACAAGGTATGAAAAGAAAAATAACATGTGGGTGTGTGTGTATGTGTGTGTGTATATATGTGTGTGTATGTGTATATATATATATATATATATATATATATATATATATATATATATAGTTTTCTAATAAACATATAAAATACACCATAGTTTGTGTTACGCTCTTACGTTTTCGTTCAGGATTCTTTCTCTATTGTACTGAAGTATGTGTGTATATATTGCCCTCAGCAGGATGAAGGTGGTACTGCCGCTCCTTCTGCTCCTGCTCCTGCTGCTGCTGCACCTGCTAAGCCTGACTTGAGCCGCTGCAGTGGGTCTGGGCCTGGCGGAGGAGGTGGAGGCCTGATGGGAGAAATGAGTGCCATACTTGCACGGCGGTACATAACGCGCACACACACACACCCACACACACACTGCTAAAGGGAACAGTTAGCAGACATTTCTTCTCCTAGACTGAAACAGTCTGAGTATTAGCTATTCTGTTCTATCTTGAGTATTAATGACATTAATTATGTGTGTGTTTGTGTGTCCGTGTCCAGGAGGAAAGCAGCAGATAAAGGGGAGAAAGCTCCTCCAGCCCCGAAGACAGAAGAGTCCAGTAATGTAAGCTGGTGTTTGTGTCTGTCCAACTTTAATTAATAAGTGTAGTTAACTGTCATTTGTCACTTGTAACTCTCATTCCTGCCTTTTCAGGATGATTCTGAGTCTCAAGGCCAAAGCGGTAAGATCAGTCAGTGGGTTTTTTTTTTTTACTGCATTTTGCGCGTGTGTGTGTGTGTGTGTGTGTGTGTGTATATGTATGTATGCGTGTGAGTGTGTGTGTGTGTGTACAGTACAGACCAAAAGTTTGGACACACCTTCTCATTCAAAGAGGTTGAATTTGTATTATGGCAAGGAAAAAAGCAGCTAAGTAAAGAAAAACGAGTGGCCATCATTACTTTAAGAAATGAAGGTCAGTCAGTACGAAAAATTGGGAAAACTTTGAAAAGTCCCCAGTGCAGTCACAAAAACCATCAAGCGCTACAAAGAAACTGTGGACCGCCTCAGGAAAGCAAGACCAAGAGTCACCTCTGCTGCGGAGGATAAGTTCATCCGAGTCACCAGCCTCAGAAATCGCAGGTTAACAGCAGCTCAGATCAGAGACCAGGTTAATGCCACACAGAGTTCTAGCAGCAGACACATCTCTAGAACAACTGTTAAGAGGAGACTGTGTGAATCAGACCTTCATGGTAGAATGTCTGCTAGGAAACCACTGGTAAGGACAGGCAACAAGCAGAAGAGACTTGTTTGGGCTAAAGAACACAATAAAGAACTCTTTGAATGAGAAGGTGTGTGTGTGTGTGTCTGTGTGTGTAGGAAGCTAAACTTTGTAAGCCTCAGCCTGGTCTTGCTCATGACTTCACTGTGTGTTCTGTGATCTCAGACACTTTAAGGAGGCCATGGGAGAAATCTGCCACCATGCCCAGGTGAGAGTGAATTCCCCAGCATGCATTTCTGCTCTAATGTTTTGTCACTAAAAGGTGTCTCAGTAGGGCAGAGAGGAACATCAGAGAGTCACCGGAGAAGAGATGTGCTAATGTGTTTAAGGTTAATGATGACATCACTGTGGCGTGTTTAGAGCGGTATCCCCTTCCGCTCTAAACACACACACACACACGCGAACAAAGGCGCACAAATTCCCCATCCAATCATCTGATTATCATTGAATCTTGTCCGATCAGAGTGTGTGTCTATATATACACAGTTTGTGTTTCATACAGGAATAACTCTGTTACCCGAAGTCTGGATTCACCCGCCTTCACTGCTCTGACACCGAGGTACACTAACGACATCTGACCCTGTACACACACTCTCGCACACCCGCAGAAACTGACGACTCGCGTCTCCAGCTTTGCTCCAGTGTCTCATCAGCCTGGTGTTTAAGTTCTGCTGTATGAGCTTCTCCTCGCTGACTAACAAGATCTTTGGGATCTCCTTTCGCCTGCAGAGTGTATTTATGACTAACACTACGTACTCCTTTCATTTCTCTATAGTTTCAGGTTGCTCTGGGTTACAGTGTTCATTGGTTGTCAGCTGTGTTTGTTGGGTGCTCATTGGTGTTTGTTTTAATTTTCCCCAGTTCACTGATGTGCCAGCTGGAACGAGTGCATTTTATGATGATGGTGGAGTCATCAGAAAAACCCATTTCAGAGTTGTTGATCAGATACAGAAACATGTGTGCATGTTGAATGTTCTGTCGAAACAAAACAGATGTTCGAAACTGATATCAGGCCAGATGTTACAGAACGTAGCGGGGGGGGGGGGGGGCAAGCCTTATGAGCTATGTTCTGAGAAACAGTAAAAACTTGGTCAAATGTGACTTAAAGGAAAATCTGAATTGAATTGGAATTGATCACCGCTGGAGACTCTTCTTTAGTGTGTAAGAGTCGGTTACAGTCCAAATCCTTTTGATTTGTCTTACTTGGCTGATAGTCCACATGCAGTCATAATCACAGAGAATAAAATCAGCAGAACATTGAGTAAATGAATGAATAAAGAGATTGGATGTGTAAGTCACATTACTTTGAGTCTTTTGCATGAATTCGCTTTTAAATGGGTTTATCTGAAGCAAAGCTTTTCTGCTGTTTCTGTAAAGCATTAAATGGCAATGTTTTCTTGTGTGCACTCACTAATTTTCCTTTCCTTTCCCATCTTCACATTCCCTTTTGTAATCTTATTATAACTGTTATTTTTTTTCCCTCTTTTCTTCCTCTCTCTCTCTCTCTCTCTCTCTCTCTCTCTCTCTCTCTCTCGTTCTCTTTCTTTCTTTCTTTACCAATTAGGATGAAAGCAGCTAGCTCATTGAATGATGCTGAGAGTGGGGATGAGTCTGAACTGGAGAGAGTCAAACAGGTCAGATACTATCCAATGTCCAATGATGTCCATCATAAATAACACCGATGACATTATTCTGTGAACAGTGTTGTGCCCCTATTGACTTTTGTACTGGTTCCTCGTCCTGGTGCTGTGAAATGATTGATTGAATAAATATTGTGTTGTGGTGAAGCGGTTGATGCGTTACATGGATGTTTATTCATTTGTAGACATTCTGATTCTGGTCTCCAGTGTGTCTGTTCAAAAACAAACTGCTAGAAAGGAAAGAATCCTACTTTTTGTCCTTTTTCCATTTCAATTGCATAGGGTTTAAACAAGCTTGTTGCTCAGCTCTGCTGGTCTCTGTTGGGGTATGGCTCAGCAGTAGCCCGTTTACATAGACACTATGGAGGAAGAGAGATGTTTTTATGGTAGGGAAAAATGCATCCTCTGGGGGGAATTTCAACTAGAGCATTGAGACGCACTTTGGGGGACCTCTGAGACTCAAGTTAACTTGTTAAAGAAATGGTAGAATATGGGACCTTTAAGGATATGGTACCTTCAAGTTTAACTGACGTGAGCATATGCATCTGTTGGCAAGCTCTGCACCAAAGAATTCCTCGCTAATCTGCTAAGATAATTTAGAAGATGGATATGACGTTAGCACACATCATGGAAATAGTTACTCTACTCCCGTGTTAGTCGGTCTTGGTCATCAGCTGGGATGCGTTGGAAATGGTTTTAGGGTTGCTATATATATTTTATCATTACCGATGATGTTTAAATTTGAAAACCCTTATTAAGGGAGCGCTCTGATCGGGCAAAATACTGGAATTGACTGCCACATCAACAGGACATTCTGGGATTATTATCAAGTCTCATTAAAAGACATAAAATTTTCAATATACTACGTTATACTGTACGTTTGGGCGACTGCCAAAATCTTTAACATGACAAACCAGGTTGTCCACGTAAGAACAAAGCAGTGTGTATAATTTGAGTATGAAATGTTATCCGCCAAGTCTGGTAAGTTGACTGTCACTCAACCACCTATAGCAGAAGCCCTCAGTAAGCTCGAGCCTTACTCTGCAGAGAGTAAAAATGCTAAATCATTACCACAAAAATAATAAGCAGCCCGGGTTTCTTACCGCTCCATGCACTTGGGCCGTCGGTGAGCGATGGTCAGCACGGCTTCACGCATTCTGGTTGATGAGAGGAATAGTCTGTCTTTTAAAAATGCAGAAATTTTGATATTTATAAAGAAATTCCAGCTCTCACTGCTTACTAATGAGCCATGTGATTGTCTCGCCAAATACAAAATGACCGACGTCTGTGTTTATTTAAAAAAAAGTTTGGTGCGGAGTTTCGATTTGTTTTTCATTGACGCAGCCTTGTTCCATGTACTTCATGTTATAACGAGTGAGTAATGCAGGTCAGACACATTTTAGATAAGTACTTGGGCGTGTGCGAGAGCCTCTTGATGCAACCTAAGAAATGGAAAATGTTTGCTCTTAACCATGGGCTATTCTAGTGCTTTCATTTTCTTTATAATCTACATTAAATAATAAGAGAATGTAATTATCATCTTTAAAATGCTGGAAGTTTAATATGTGTTTATATATTTTTTGTCTTCGTGTTGTAGGAGCTGCTGGAGGAAGTGAGGAAAGAGCTGCAGAAAGTCAAGGAGGAAATCATTGGAGGTAACCAGAAGTCATTCCAGGAATAACTGTCACAAAGAAACCCTAATAATGTGCAGTCAGAGCAAGAGTCATTGGATTATCAGTTAGTGCTGTAACTAAAATACTAAGCACACTCCAAACACAAGGCCTCTTAAAATCTATGCTGTTCAGGCATAGATTTTGTGATGTTTTTTTCTTTTTTTTTTCGATGCCCCCATGCCTTGTCACAGTAACATTTGACCATTGTGTTATATTAGTAACATTCAGTATTGTGCCAAAATCTTGAGTCACCTCTCATTTCTTCTTTTTTTGCTTCCAATTTTTTTTTGCTTGCCAATGCATCTCTGTCCATCAGAGTTATAAGTCAAAAAAAAAAAAATTCTTATTTTTTGCACAGTGAGTTTTAACAAACTAATGGTCACAGTGGTCATGAATGGGCCATGTCTCATCAAACATTATATCTCAAAGTATTTTGACTGTAAAACCAGAAAACTACAATTTTGTAGGTCTGAATACAGAATTGATTTTTTTATTACAGAATTTCAGTTATTGCTGATTCAAACATATTTATGAACATATTTATAAACTCGTCATTAATACTGTTATTTTTCTCCACAGCAATTGTTCAGGAGTTACAGAGGAGAAGCACATAGTCTCTCTCTCACTTACACACACACACACACACACACACACACACACACACACACCTTATCTTTTACTCTCTCTCTCTCCCACTCTCTCGCTCGCTCTCTCTCTCTCTCTCTCTCTCTCTCTCTCTCTCCCTTTTATACCCACAAAAATGCAAATATGTGCAGGGAATCCATTCAGCTTGATTTTGGTTTTGATTTGATCTTTGACTCTTCATTTTATTTTTTCCACCATCATCATCCTCTCAGAAATGTTTATACCACTTTTGAGTATTAATGAAATGTATGTAATTAACACTAGTTACTTTAAAAGCTCAATGAACGAACACGCACATGCACACTTCTCTTTCTCTCTCATTCAGCAACCACACCAGACGTGTTCTCATCTACAGGCAGGAAGTAAACGCATCACACTAACCAGTCTGTGTTGTTCTGGATATTGAGAGCACAGCCAAATGCAGTACTGTACAATTTGTCTTGCTTCTAAACAGGACGGCTGAATATCATGTCCCGTGAATAGTGTAGGCATTTGTGAATTGTATTATGGAACGAGCAAGCGGACTTCCTCAATTCAGATTTCCTCAAATCACACACTATGCACAATATTATTACACTATGTAGTACACGTGTAGTGTAGTAACCCGAAACAAACACTGGTGCTTTTCACTAAAAATAAATGATCTTATTTTCATCATTATTAACCTGTGCCAGTAACACACTATTACAAATGCAGAATTTTAACTCCGCCTCATTCTCCTTGTATGAATGTGCGGTGTTGGCCATCATGAAAATTGCAAACTATAAAGGCAGCCGCTTTTGGCATTTCCCAGACATCTGCCACCAAGTTAAAAAAAAAAAAGGATTTCAGTCCTAGGACACACTCCAGGTATTAAAAGTACATTGCATCTCATGGATTTTTCCCAAGTACGTACTACAGAAGTACAATCTGAGATCTGTGCAACCACATACATTTACAGAAATCCTAGAAAACTTTTTTTTTTTTTTTTTTTTTTACATCAGCTGCATTTTGGGATCAATAGGTATTAAATATTAGTTAAACATGCAGTGCAGGCGTTTAACACTAGTGTTTGAAGCAGAAACTCAAATGAACTGATTTCTTTAAGGAGCTCATGATAGGCCTGACCATGTGTTCCTGGCGTTTTGTAGATGTACTTTTGTATGATTGTGAGAAATTTTGTCCTTTTTATTTTTCTTCCTAGTCTGTTAGGATGGTGATGTATTCTTTCAGCAAACACTATCCAGAGAAGCTTTACACTAAAATATCGACTACATATGCTCCAGACGAGAGAGAGAGAGAGACTGCTGTCAAGGCAGCACTGTAAACACAATCGCTGAAGTCCACGGGGTGTTTTACACAAATGGGCAAGCTAAACAGTAATCAAACCTGATAATCCACAACAACAATATAGTTGAAGACATTACACGTTTATGCTAATGACCTGATGGGTAGACTTACACACACAGACACACACTCAGGGGGATTTAACTATTGTATTACATTTAAAAAAAAAAAAAAAAACTAAATAAGGCATTTATGCCTCCTAAAAACAATCACACAGACACTATGCAAAGCTTCATTCAAATGTCATTGAAACACATTTCAATTGAACAAATACGAAATGATCGATTGGAGTTGACTCCGATTCCAAGTATTGAGGGTAGTTGATTCCACGCACCCTTTTAGGCAGAATGTCTAAATGTCTGACTGAATAAAGAACAGTGAGCTTTTTTTTTTTCTTTCTTTCTTTTTTTTTTTTTTTTCTCCCCCAAATGAACTTATGCAATCATTATCCATGTTTAAAAACCTTCCTGATACTTCTGAGCTTCTTTGGTTGGCCAGATTCAAGGCATCAGAATGCTTCTCTAAAGTGAAATACTGCCAGACTACTCGCGTATTTGCCAAAGGAAAGATGCATTTGTCCAAGGGTGACAGTCGAGTAGTATTCCTTCTTATTCTGTGTCTTGTATGAATTTGAGCTGAATCGTTTTAAAGTGTGGAATCGACTCAAAATCACTTTGATTGCCAATGCCTGGAATCAGGTCATCAGCTCTTCATGCTCTGAATGAATATATACATAATGAACTGCACTACCAGTCAAAAGTTTGGATACACTCTCTAATTATATGGTTATATGATTATTTCTTTCCACATTGTAAAATAATGCGGAATAAACGTATGCTCCGAAAAGCTTTCATAACGGCTCTGATCCGAGCTGCTGGTAATTGGTGATTTTTGAGGGTGGTAACTCTAAATAAACTTCTCCTCTGGGAGAGTTAAGTTTTGGTCTTGCCTTCATGAGAGCAGTTTCATCATGGTGCTTGATAGGTTTTGTAAATGCATTTGACAATACTGTTCATGCAAGAACTCTTCCAGTACAGCTGACCCTTCCATGTCTTAAAATAACAATTGACTGTTGTTGTTGTTGTTACTTACATACTCGTGTTATTTCATAGTTTAAAAACAAACAAACAAACAAACAAAAAAAAAACAGTATTGTTCTAGAATCTAGAAAATAAATCCAAACTTGTGTCCAAACTCATGACTGGTACTGTGTATGTATAAATAATTATTTAAATAAATTCTTGTTAGACCAAATTGCCTTTGATACAATTGTGTGTGCAACCATATATAATATGCAGTGTGAGTTTAAAGATCATATATATGTATAAATATACAAAAACACTTACACACTGAACTTGTGGTGCGCAGGGTTTATGATTGAGGTTTTTTTTTTTAATGGGTTTTTGTTCATTTCTATAGTGCTTTACTATATTTGAAACCTTTTTTTATACACTGAAACACACACACAGATGCACACACACACTGGAGCATTGCCTTTATATTCAAATACAGCTGTTGCTGCATTAACTTGCCTCTGTGTTCTCTTTCTGTGTGCGTTTTGAAATGTCATTGTGTGTTACATTAGCATACCCTGTATTTTAAGTGATGCCATCTTCTAATGGTCCTGATTTTGAATTTTTGGAAGTCTGTGTGAGACAAATTGGACTGAAGAAATGATGTTTAAGGGATGACCAAAAAACTAGCCCTGATCAGATCTTATTCAAGTGATGGACTATTCTTCAGAACAGTGGCACTGGCATTAGTGGTTATGCTAATGACAAAGTGAGAAAATAAATCTTCATAAAATGTATAAAACTGTGTGTTAGGCTAACCTTTTGTTTCTTTATCTTTCTCTCTTTAAAAAAAAAAAAAATTAGTGTTACAACCTGGAATTGAAATAGCATCTATTTTCTATTTAGCAATTGTCCACCTTTCAAATGTTATTTGTAAGTTTGCACCTTCAAAGGTCAATTTAACACTTGTTAGATGTATATTAAATATTATCGTAGGATTACACTGTATTTGGAACCATCCATCTTACATTAGTTTCCTAATCTCTGCAGGTAAAATGGTACCATCACCGTGCTTCACTGTAAACATAGTGTTTGCAGTTTGCTGAGCGGTTTAGAATTTCAGAGAAACATAGAGCTTTATGCCAAAGACCAGACATTGAATTTTGATTCTCATCAGAGATGAAAATTTGCCCTTGACAAAGCTATGCTGCTTTTCTGATTATCTATATAATGTCTATTAGATAGTTACTGTTGTATAGTTACAACATATTTTCTATTTTCCTTTTATATAATAGTTTTAACTGTGCTCTGTGGGAAATAATTTTGCACAATATTTCTTTGGCCCAGTTCAATATTATGACACATTTTTATGTAGCATAATGATGCATAATCCCATTATATCATTTCAGTTCCAGATGGTAAGACTAAGAATCTGGAAATGTTCACGAGGTTATTGCAAGCACTAGTAAAGATATATAAATATCAATGGAACACTAGGTTACCTCATCTCCATAAGTTAAACAGGGGAAAAAATGCATTTAAATATTCCAAACCTTTACGGGAAGACACCAACCACACTGTCCACAGTGTTTGGTATTAATTTATTACATATTAAATGCAAATGAAAATAGATATAGTTTAAAAATTGTAATAACTAAACTATGATAGAGCAACATGCACACTGACACTCTTGTTCAAACATAGTGAGAATTTGGCACAGTTGGTCCACCTAAAGATTGTATGCAGTGGGATGAGATGAAACGGGTGTATGCAGATGAAAACGCACACAAACAGTAACCAAAACTATGAAGCAGCCACGTTACCCTGTAGGATCATCTGAACCTGTCTTGGAATCCATCAAATACATCATTGATTGGAACTGTTAAACTTTACACTAAAATCAAGAGAGGATTCAGCAAAGAACAAAACTCAACAAACTGTGTTAATATTCACTCGATTCGATAGCAAACCTAAACCATTGTCAGTGTGGTCACTCAAATGGCTCGTACTGGCATGTCGAAGCTAGTGGGCAAATTCCTTACTGGGTTTGTCACCATTTCAAACATGTCTTCTTAAAGGTTCTCAGCGACTGCACCTGTAGTTTTAAAGCTTCCATATTTTACCATTTCTTTAACAAGTTAACACAGGTCTCGGAGCTCCCCCAAAGTATGTCTTTGTAATGCTCCAGCTGAAATACCCTTTAGATAATCCTTTTTCCATACCTTTGGTTTCCTTCTCCTCTTATTGAAGAACCTCACACAATCTTTAACTAAGAGAACTAAACAAACAAGTGTGCTTTAAAATGATGAAAGAGACCAAAAAAGAACAATAGCTATATGCAGTCTGAGTTAAAGCTGTTGTAAAACACACAGAACCTTGTCTCTGGAGGCAGCAAAAAAAAAATCATCCAACATTTCAAGGCACGGAAAGACATAGAGTACTCCCAGACAGCCTACAGATTACAGAACAGAGAGGTAGACATAGGCTCACACCGCGCTTTTGCAGTTGCATAGTTTCTCGCATTTTCTGTCTCAGATATCCAAATGCCCAGTGCAAAAGGAGAATTGACCTTGACCATTTGCAGAAACCTAATGGAGCTTGATATTCTTAAAATGAACATCAATAATCTTCTCTCTCTTAAATGTGGTTCAGAATTATGTAGGCCATATTAACATGAGGGACATTTCTCAGTGATCCTCAGTTCTGAATGAGTAGCACACTTCCCAGCCACCTTTGGTGCAAAATGAACAGGAGCACTGAACACTTAATTGCTCTAAAAGTACAAGTCCTTCTTCAGACATGTGAGGTGAGGAATGTGTTCTGCCTTGCTCCTGTTGTGGAATGACCTTGGCTTTTCTCTGAGTTATGTCTGATTAATGTGCGGCAGTTTCTCAAGATATAATATTGTCAGAGAATAGCAGAGCTAGCTTAGTGGTTACAGTGTTGAAGGTCCCAGGTTCAAACCCGGCCAACACCAAGTTGCCACTGTTGCGACCTTGAGCAAGACATTAACTATCGATTGGTCAGGTGTATAATGTATCTCTGGATAAGGGCGTCTGCCAAAAGCTGTAAGTGCCTGTCAGCTGCTTGTGGCCCCAGGCCCGTAGGGGGCCCTAAGGGCTTACAAACATGTTTACTATTGAAAATATAAACATGTGGTTGATGGCTGGTTGGAAATGCCCCTGTAATATGCCTCAACAGACTCTAGAATTGGCTCTGAATATGTTCATTTATACAACAATTCGTTCTGGTCCACTAATTTGATTGGTCGAGCAATGCTCCAGGAAGGCTTATATTTCATATAACAACAGTGGACCGTTTCCTTGTGTGTTCCATGTGTCCGTTCATCTTTGTTTGGCGTGTAAATTCCACTTTTAGTCTGAAAGTTACTACAATAGAGTAAGGGACATTATCAACAGACATGGCACACTATATTTTGGCACATGGTACACAATTTTACCAGAAGCACATGTCACAGGGATGTGCAAATCAATGTGGGCTAGCCACCCAATTCACTGATATACTATAAAGTAAATGTTGCTTCTTATGGATCTATTTTTCCTAGCAGAGCAAAAAATAAACAGAATAATATGGGATAGTGTGTCTGAAATGTTGATATTAACCTCTTGAGACCTGAATGTCTTCATATGAGGATATGAATTTTTTTCCAACTCTGTAAATTTTTATTTATTTATTTTACATTTTTTTTTACAGAAGTGTTATGGAAGTCCAGAAACAATGTTACTTTTCTCTCTTTTCAATTTCTCTTAATCATTATGTTTTTCTTTTTTTTTTAATCATCTGCACTGCGGCCTGCATTAGAACAGCCTAAAGTAAACCTTTGCTACAGTAGATGACCCCTAATCACAGAGCTGGCAGATGAACAAGAGGTTAATGCACAGTCTAATTTGAATGATTGTAGAAGCCTTGATTCTTCTGACATCATTTGACAAATTTTAATGTGGTTATTGTCAATTTGTTATTGTGAGGAGTTCTACTGTGTACTACATGGGTGTCGTCCAGGTCCTCTGTATTTCACCAACCTTCCTAAAACATGCTATTAAGACCTAGTCCACATGTACACTGGTATTTTCTTTTTCCTCTTTTTTATTAATCTTGAAAATACAAAAAAAAAAAAAAAAACACTGTATAACCATACCAACCCAAAAGGCTGTGATATCACCCTAATGATAAAGCCATATTGGCTAATCAAAAGCCTGGGAAAAAAATTCTCACATGCTCACAAAAGTCTCATGCTGACATCCAACACACTTTGATTGAAGTGTGCAACATAGTGACCAGATCATGTGTCAAAAATGATTTATCATGTTCCCACAACCACACTTTAACAATTTGAGTGGAATATAGCTGTCATCAGGGAAGAAAAAAATCCATAGTTCTTTTAACCTGTACTGTACCACTCAGTACTCACTCATCATCTATACAGCTTTATCCAGGGTCTTCAGGGTCACAGGGGGCCTGGATACTATCCCAGGAGGCTTAGGGCACGAGGTGGGGTACACCCTGGACAGGGTGCCAATACTTCGCAGGGCACACACACATAGACACACTCACACACTACGGACAATTTGGGAATGCAAATTAGCCTAATCTGCAGGTCTTTAGACTGTGTGAGAGTACCCAGAGGAAACCCACCAAGCACGGGCAGAACATGCAAACTCCATGCACACAGAGACAGGAATCAAGCCTGGCCAGGAATCGAATCTTAGAGGTGCAAGGCGATAGTGCTAACTTTAAGATTGTCAACTGACTTGATTTTAGTCTATACCTGACCAAGCAACCCCAGATCACAACACTGCCTCCAGAGCTTTGTATGGTGGGCACTATGCTTGATGGGTGCATCGCTTTATGCGCTTCCCTTCTTACCTTGACACACCAACTACTCTTGAATAAGGTCTGTCTGGACTCATCAGACCACTTGAGCTTTATCAATTGCTCCTTAATGCTACTATTTTTTTTCTTGGGCGTGTCGATTTGATCGCTAACAGCAGATTTGACAGGCTGTGGATGAGAGCACCCTCCCAGCCCTGCCTGAAGGAGATGGAGTCGTGGCCCCGCTCCTTGGGACGGGAGACAGGAGGAATTTCACTTTAGATTTTTATATGATGCAAGTTCACCAAGCATTTAAGTGATCTCTAATTGTGCGTTTTTACCAATCGCAATTTCCTGACCGAATTTAATGGTTCACCACTATCCTTCCAGATTTGAATAATAGGTTAGATGCTTTTTAACCAATTCCAGTCATTTAAAATCTCTTTCCTTTTGATGCGGCTCAACAATTTGACCCCTCTGATATGTGACATTTATTTTGCCCAGGGTAAAATGCCTCTAGGTGTGAATGTTTGGATCCATCACCACCCTGACCAGGACAACTTGACTACTCAGGTTGAATGAAAGTAGGACTCTCTGTCGGAACACAGATATGATGTTTTCCCAGGATCCCTGGTTAGCTCAATCCTGCCTCATGAGTCAGGCCTCAAAAATACGTTTAATAAAGTGTAAAATAAAAATGAAAAGTATAAACAGTTACACTATAGGGTGTACTTTAAACCACCGGAGTTGAATACGAATAAGGGGAAAAGTGGAGTGACGATATAACGAGTCCGTGAGAAAATGGGGATGTTTTTATTGTTGTTGACGTTCGCGTGACGTCACATCCTGTTTGTGCTCTGGTGAGGAGCTGAAGGCCTGAAGCCTAAAAAAAACCCTCCAAAGTAGACTGAAAAACTCAACTAAGAGCGTGGACGGCGTGGCGGAGTGCTGAGTTGCGGTGAGTGGGAATATCACTGATGAGTGTTAGCGCTTTATTGTGGTCAAAACACTGCACTGGTAATCCGATGTGTGTGCTTTGAAGAGCGCAGTCACTTTAGCCTTTAGCAGCCTGCAGCTAACAAACACGCCGCTGGAAGTGAAGCAGAATTCACAGCCAAGCCAGCAGCTAGCATTAGCATTAACGTTAGCACGGGTTAGGACGAGAGATCACGGAGTGTAAATGTTAGATCACAGTAAGGTCGGTTTCTCTGAATTTCTTAATCCCGTATAACGGCTTCCATTTTAAAGCGAGTGTGTGTGAGAGTGTAAATGTGCGACAGCTGCTAGCATGTTAACTGATCTGGATAACCAACAGCCTAGCATGCTAACACATTCCCTGTTCAAGCACACACACACACACAGGTTTCATGTTCCAAGTGGAATGCGATGTGAGCTTGAGTTTATGTTACGACTGAAAACAAATATAAACCTCTTAAAAGTATTTATTAAATGAATCTACCGTTAAAGTTTCCCTCCGCTGTGTTGTTAAGCGTCACACTTTGCTGCCTGAAGTTTTCACGCTACATCAAGAGCTTTATTATTGAAGTCGTTTGATTGTGTAACGTTTCTTTTTGATTTAAAGTATGTATTTGTGCAGTTTGTCCAGGTGTATTGTTCTCTAGCTGGGTGTTGTAGTTTAATAAACAGATGAAGGTAATGTAATGTGTACTGTAAATGCAGCCGAGACACTGTTAGCTGTTAGCTTCAAGTCTTCTCCGGAGTTCAGACCTGCTGTAACGTACATTACACACAACCTTAGCTGAGAACTTGTTGTTTGTTTATTGCTTTACACGAAAAAAAAAGCACTGGTTTCTGTAGTGTCATAAATCCATGTTTTTTTTCTAGAACAGTCTGTACGATGTGACTAGAACTTGGATCAGCACAGGACTTCATGCTAACCTTGTTCAGTTATTATTAGAAATGGGAATCACCAGTCACCTCCCCATACTATAATATCACGATACTCTGCGATTCTATAAGTATCACCATTTTATAAATATCATGATTCTATATACATTTTTTTACACTTTTATATCTTTAAAAAAAAAGTTTAAAGATGACTTAAATGTAGCCCGTTCCCTATAACCTCACTCACTTTACTCACTTAAAAACCGAGACGCAGTATTTAAACAATACCAACAAATTTCAAATACAAGAGTTTATCATTTAACTGAGCAACACGTATCTCTGGCCTCTGTCATAATTATTATTTCTAAACAAACTTGGCAAATAATTCACTCCTTCCACACGGGATCAAAATGTGTAAATAGTACAGCGTTCACCTCCTGTATGATTACAAAGAAACTGCATTGTTTTACATCTAGGCATTTTGGCAGATGCCCTTATCCAGAGCGACTTACATTTTTATCTCATTACACCTGAGCAATTGAGGGTTAAGGGCCTTGTTCAATGGCCCAACAGTGGCAACTTGGTGGTTGTGAGGTTTGAACCTGGGATCTTCTGAACCGTAGTCCAATGCCTTAACCACTGAGCGACCCCTGCCCCCATTTTACCATCTCAAATGCCTCCAGAGTCTCAAAACTCAACTAACGCACGCAATTTCTTCGACTAATTTGCAGTCTTTGTGTTTTGAGACCGGTGTAAGCGTGTTTAATGAGTGGGTTTGAGACTAATTCGGCTTTTAATGCATACGATTTTTGATAATGTAATGACATAGATATGCATTTTTTTTGCACCACTCGGACATTTCTGCTCTCGGTACTGAATCATTTATATCTGAGGCTGTCAAATCAAACTGAAAAACAGTCGATTCTAGTCACTGGCCGATCGATCAAATCTTCTCTATTATAAATATAAAAATAATAAAAACTAACTAAAAATAAGTAAAAATCTCCAGAAGATAGGGCGAGCACTACCACTGCGGCACGTGGGGGCAGAATCAGAATTCGTAACTGAATCGGTTTCTTTGCCCCCCATCTCTAATTATTATTATTATTATTATTATTATTGTGTAGTGAATAAGTCTTTTAGCATATTAAATACATGATCTGTGTTTACAGTTAACTGCATTAATCATAACTATAATGCTTATTTAAATCATATGAAATAACAATTTCTAATATGTCTGTCTATTAAAGATCAGGAAGCCCGCGTGTATTGTTGCATGTTAACTGTCAGTTATGGTTGTATTAATCTTACATTTCTTGAAGACACTAGCTGGTGTGTCTGGTGTGGGTAAGACAGACCAATTATATATGTTTTAACTGATAGAGAAAACATTAGCAATCAATAATCAAAAAGATAACTAGGGAGGGGAATCACCTGATCTGATACGATCACGATACCCAGGTACTGATTTGAATAATAATGCGATTCAGTATCATGATTTTTGAAATATCCAGATTTAATATTCTTCTTTCAGATGTTGTTACAATTTAATGTCCTTGAGCTTTTTTCTTGTGACTTAAAAGTTTTATACCTTAGCTTTATTCAACAGCTTCACAACTGAATTGACCATTAGTAATTAAATCATGTATCTGTGTCATCCACTCTAAACTATTCCCACAGCAAAATCTTGTGTAGTACGAGTAAATTATTTGCCAAATATTTAGAGTGCACAACCTGTATGTCTAACACATACATGTAGGATTATAAAGAAGCAATGATGTTTTCCCACTTCAAAAGCCAGCCAACCGCATCTTTTAACATTGCATGGATGTTAAAAGATGCGGTTGACTGGCTTCTTGTGTCTCAGAGGAAACGCGTGACAGCCTTCGCCCTTCGTAGTTGGGTGTGGTGGGGGAGGGGGTGTTGGAAAAATCTGGACAAGAAATGGATTATGATTACTCACTAACATCCCTAGGAAGCAACTAGTGAAACTAGTTAAGACTCAGATGCCCCATTCACACAGTATTCACCCTATAAAGATAATAATAATACCCCTTCAATATTGCTCTTTCAAATTTGGCGCTTAGCCATTTCAGTGTTGGCTTTCAAGCAGCACGTTGCTTTCTGCTATCAGAGGTGGGCATAGTGTAGGGCTGGGCAGTTGAAGATTAATCGAAACCGACATTCATAAACCTTAATTGCTGTAATATTGTCCAAGTCAATTTTCTTTTTTGCTTAAATCCTGTTTCAATCATTTCCCCAGTGTGCCTTCATGTGCTGTCCCTTTAAAGACATAGGCATGTGTCGTTACAGGACTCCGCCTTGCCCAGTGTGTGACACAGAGGCAACATGGAGGAGAAATTTTTGTTAGGATGAAAAATCTTTAATAGTTGAGCATGTTAACGGTCCAAACCTTGTCAGAAAACTGTGCGCAAAAAAAAAAAAGTTCACTATTTGTAATCGAGTTAGAATGTTTTATTAATTGTTGTATTGATTTGAGGTCATATCGCCCAGCAGTTGTTTACCACAGCAGTCCCGGCATACAGTGTGACGTGTACCGCGCTCTTCTGAAATACTGAGCATATTGCTTTCAAAACAATAAGGGTGGGTGAACTGAGTGTTAAGTGTGAGCCCTTCACATTTACATCACTCACTAAATACAGTTCTCTACCTGGAGGTCACCGTCTCCCAGATGTACTGTCATTTCTTACTAACAAAGGATTGAGCTGCTTTAAATCTGGCCATTGATTGGCAGTGGGAACACAATAGAACTGAATCAAGTTTTTTCTCACATCTCTACTCCTGTGTCACAGCTGCGGCGCCAAAACCACATTCTTGTAACCAGTCATAACACTAGCAGGCAGGTTTAGTAGGAAAATGGGATATTTTTTATATTTCGCCGGGTCTCTGAAAGCTAGAATGAGTCAAGTGGTGTCCGTTTTCACAAAGATTTTTTAAATGAGATTCAAAAATAAAAGCCTGGCCCTGCTGATCAGTCTCAGCTGGACCTTTTTATTAATTATTCTTTATGCACAACTGCTTATGTATAAAGTTAAATGCGTTAGCTGCTAACTGTTTAATCCTTTTGACAGGGTCACATGTCAAAGTATCATCACTACCTTTGCTTCTTGGTTAGGGGGACGTCAAAAACGAGGCACGCCCCCTCCCCCTGCTCTCTTCCGTCCATACCCAATGCCAAGGCAATGTAGCCATGCTTAGAGGGGGGTCCTGTATCAGAGCCCACTTGATTTGCAAATGGGGTTGCAAGAGGACATTTACGTGTTTGTTTAATGAAATTAATTAAAAGAGTTAATATTAAAGATCCAGATGTCAAATTGTCTATTTATATTTTGAAATGTTATGGTGTCACATTGATGACACCTATTTAGTTTGTCATTTTGACTCAGCTGACATACTGCGCAAGTGCAGATCAGCCAAAAGAAAAAGACAACTGTCCCTGTCCGTTGAAACCTGTGATGCAAAACGGTACACTGGGTCTCAGATTACATCGTTATCAACTGTTCAGCACCATTGGTTTATAACTAATACTGGTTAACTCTTTGAGTTAAGAGTTTGAATTGAATAGTAAATATGCAAGATGAAGGTTTTCAGCTCATGAGATTTAGCCTATGGCAACAATTATGATAATGATGATTGCAGCAGAAAGTTTCAGCCGTTTGATTAAAATAAATCGCCTTTACGTTTAGACCAGACTGCCTTGAGTTGGCTTGGTTCATGCCCATCACGGCATGGATTAATTAATACAAAAATTTTGAATGACCATGGACCACTCGATACAATAACATTGTGATATCTACAGCAGGTGCTGATTCGGTTTGTATTGCGATTCTGTAAGCATCATGATTTTATAAATATCCTCGTTCATTTTTGTCTTGTCTTGTTTTTAGATTGTGTACTAAACCTTAAACGGTTCTAAATTTGCTCGTGCCGCACAGGCTGCCGTGCTGCCTTTCGGCGTTTAGATAGTTTAGAGCAGAGCCCCTGTAGGACTATAGAGGAACTGCAACATGAAGTCTATTCTTTTCAAAATAATTTTTACTTTTCATATTGAGTTTTATCTCTTTCATCCTGTCCTGACTGGGTGCGCCCTCTTGTGGTGTATAATGTAATAGATATGTGAGCTACAGAGAAGTATCACGACAAACATTACGTATTGAAAAGCGTATTAACCAATAAAGTTCCTGACTCCAGTCAGTCGGTTATTGATTAACATGCTTTGTTTCCATCCACCAGCGCTCTTGAAGTTTTGATGTCACTAAATGCAGATGTGATGTTGGTGTTGTGAATGCACTTCATCGACCATGATCAACAGGTGCATATTAAAATGGAAGACAAAAACATCATCTGCAATAATCTGATGGAGAAATGTTGCAGAGAAATGTAGGCCTACCATGTCGAGCAGTTATTTTCTCAGAAGTTATTTAGTGAAGGCAGTGTGTTTTCGTGGTTAGTAGATGTGAGACTCTCTGAATGTAGGATTCAGAAACACACTTGAGGCTGTATGATGTTAGACATGCACTCTTAACCAACATAACACGAGGGTGTTTACCCCAAATGAGGGTAGTTTTGAAACTAGGATGAGGGTGTAAAAAAAAAAAAATGATGTAAGTCAGTTACGATGCAAAGGAAAAATCAAATGTGTGTCTTTCCTTTCCAGTGCCTGAAATTGTTCTTTTTATTCTTTTCGTCTTTTTTCTGAGATAATAGCTGGACTGGAAATAGAAGTTGATCTGAAATTGTGCGTGTGTGTCGTGTTTTTTTTTGTTTTTTTTTAATGCATTTGTTTATTTCAGTGCTGTTTCTGGTTTTGGTGCCTGATGGGTGATTGTTATCTGGATGCACTCTATAGGGTCCTTTAGTGGTTGAACAAGTTTTTGTTTCCTCGACTTGCCTTTGTGTATGTTGCAAAATAAGTCTTGACTCCGCAGCACATCTTTATAGCTGATATAAGACACAACTCCATACTGCTCTGTTGCTAGCCAACATTAAGGTCCTTTTCAAACCTGTAGATCATTAGCACTAGTTTAAATCAATTGACTTGGTTCTGTTTTGTTTGACACACAAATAGCCAAAATGCAGCTATGCATGTCGTGTGTGAACATTCCTTCTGCTTATTGGTTAAATAAGTTGGGGCAGGAATGAGAACATGGTGATGAAGATACCTATGAAAAGAATTTGTGCCGGAAAACATCTCAAATAAACAATGCAGTAACCCCCACGTCATACCAGCATTCGTGTTACGAATCTTTCGAAGATACGAACAATCGTCCGCACACATTCATTCGCAGAAGTTAGATAACATGTCTGGCGTACGTTGTCATGTAACGGCAAGCAATAACGATGGAGACAAAAGTAAAAAATAATTAAGAGAATGGAGCGAGGTGAAAAGATGACAGACGTTGCTCAACATGAATCTAAACGATCCTGAAGAACGAGGACGAGATCATGCAACGGGTTAGTTTTACGCTATGACAATAGTGTTAGTATCCTAGTACCTAGACTGTGATTGTTGGACTTGCGAACAAATTGGTCCCGGAACAGAACTCAAAGGTGTTTGCTGATGGTACTTAGTAGCCTTGTAACACAATGTAAGGATTTATCTAATGATGGAAACTACAAAGCACTGGCACAAGTCGCTCTGGAAAAGACCGTCTGCCAAATTCCTAAATGTAAATGAACAAGATGTTCTCAGCAGTTCTAAACAAGACTGTAATGGGTTTTGGCACCATTGTGGCTATTCTTGACTAATTTCGAGTTGAAATCGTGACCACTTGGGAAGGTTCATAGTTATAGAGTAACAAAATGTAGGACTTTTCTTTATTACATTCCTGAAGAACTGCTGTGATCCACCCATAAATATCTTGCACACTGCTGTGATGTTCATTTAAGTCATGACTACTAAAGATGAGTGGGGGGGGGGGGGGTGGATCGATCAATCCAGTGATGTATAAAGATTTTGATTTAGTATTTGTAAAATTATCAGCAAAAAAAAAAAATACTGATTTTGGGATGTTTATGAACATCATCGTCCTTCGAACTGGAACCTACAGAAGGTATTGTGATGATAGCGGATCAGGCGGTTCCTGGTGATTCCTCTCCATAGTGTGAGTATGTTTGAGAATTTCGAGCATAATGGCGAGTTGTACCGGGTTTTGACTTGGCGGGCCGCTAAGCACTTCCTGGTTCCTTTCAACAGTCTTTCAACACAGTTTGTGTTCTGTGTATGTTTTGAACGTATTGTTCACGTTGTGCAAGGCTGTTCAGTAACACAACTGTTATAGAATTTTCACTTTACAGAAGTACTGTTAATAATGTTATTATTATTACTGTAAATTTATTTCGAATACTGAGCATGAATCTCATGTGTCTTTCAGGTATTCGGTGTGTGTCTGTGTGTGTGTGTGTGTGTGTATGTATGTATGTGTGTGTGTGTGTGTGTGTGTGTGTATGTGTGTGTAACTGGGTGTGTGTTACTCTGATCTGGCCTGCTGATCCTTCAACTCTTTCTCCACCAATTCCGCACACGCTGTGACACGGACACACACGGAGACGCACACAAACACAGCATGAATGAGACTAGCGTGGTCAGAGAAGGTTGGCTCCAAAAGCGAGGTGAGTAACTCGACAATCTCACCACTGAGTTGATGTAAACATAGATGCATTCATTCGTCTGTGATCTGTGATCCATGGGACAGTGTGGTTATAGTTTTTACCGTTATAAAGTTTAAAGGGATTACTCATAAACTAGAGAAGCATTTATTTTACTGTTTTTTTCTTAGTTTTTTTTTTTTTTAGTTATTTTTTTTTACCAGTTTGTGTCTAACCTTGTGTGTCTGCTCCCTCACACCTTGTGACTCTCTTGTAGGTGAGTACATTAAGACATGGAGGCCGCGATATTTCATCCTGAAGAGCGATGGGTCGTTTGTCGGTTATAAGGAGAAACCTGATGTGTCGGAGTCTAACCAGCCACCCCTCAACAACTTTTCTGTAGCAGGTATGTGTGTGTATGTGTATGTATGTGTGTGTATGTGTGTGTATGTGTGTGTATGTGTGTGTATGTGTGTGTATGTGTGTGTATGTGTGTGTATGTGTGTGTGTGTATGTATGTGTGTGTGTGTGTGTGTATATATATGTGTGTGTGCGCGTGTGTGTGTGAAAGATGTTGAACGAATAGTTGCGAGTTTGCGTGAGAGCGCATAATTGAGTGTGAGTGTGCATGCAAAACGTAAACCACAATTCATGCATTTAGATTTGATTAGATTAGACTTTGTCACTGCACTTTATGGTACAAGGCAACGAAATACAATTAGAATCTAACCAGAAGTGCATTTGTCGCAGTGTAAAATTTTTTTTATATGTAAACAGTACACAGAGAAGGGGTTATATACAATGAGTGCAAATGATTACAGATGGATGCAATGAAGAGAGATGTTGTGTACCATATGGCTATGATATTGTGTGTTGAGAAGGTCATATACATGTGTGCAATTCTATTAGTTTTGTGTGTGTGGGGGGGTGTGTGTGGGCTGATTTTTATAACTTTACCGAATCAATATTAAATACAATGTAACCTTGGATTACGAACATAATTTGTTCTGGAAGCGGGCTCGTATTTCAAAAGCAGTACACAGCTAAACTGATCACTTGATTTGATGTTTACCTCTTGCACACCTCTTGTGTTGTCCTCTTACAGAATGCCAGCTAATGAAGACCGAGCGTCCGCGTCCCAATACCTTCGTCATTCGCTGCCTTCAGTGGACGACGGTTATTGAGAGGACGTTTCATGTGGACAGTCCTTCTGAGAGGTAGGGGACAGCAGGAACTGAGACCTAGTGATTCTTTTTAAGCTTTTGTGTTAGTTTGGGTTTCTCCTCTAGAGCATACTTTATTTACCGATGTACAGTCACAGATCATGGTGAAGTACGCTGGACATTCACAATAAAACACTGGACATTCACATAGATGATCATATATATTGATTTTTTTTTTTTCTGTCTGCTTTATCATTCTCCCAGGGAGGAGTGGATCCGCGCCATCCAGGCTGTAGCCAATGGACTGAAGACACGAGAGGAAGAGGAGCCGATGGACATTAACTTCAGCTCATCAGGAGACAGCAGCATGGAGACACCTTCAGCAAAATCACGCAACAAAGTGGTCAGACTCGCATACAAACGCAAAGATTAAAAAAAAAATTTTTTTAAACAATTTGAGTATTTATTCTTGCCATTTTTCACATTAAGGTAACATGTTTTTTGTACGTGTGTGTTTGCGCTATAGACAATGAGTGATTTTGACTACCTGAAGCTGCTGGGTAAGGGCACATTTGGGAAGGTGATTCTTGTCAGAGAGAAAGCAACTGGCGTCCATTATGCCATGAAGATCCTGAGGAAGGAGGTCATCATCGCCAAGGTGACAAATACACACGTTTACACGCACACACACACACACTTCTGTCTGTCCATCCGAAATCGCGGTGCTGATGAAAAGCAGTAATGTGGAATGCCATTATGAGTTTAAAGGTGGCGTTAGCGCAGACATATCCGCAGCACTCCGAGTTGAGGATGTGTGAAATATTCGAACTAGGAGCGCATTGTATTTGTGACTTTTGTGTGGTGCATCTCGGTCATAAATGTAAAAGTCCGCCACACAAAAGAATCCTGATACCTAATTAGTCTGGCTTTAGTGATGGTGACCATCCCGATCACTCCTAGGTGGGAACATCTTGTTACCTGGAAACAAGATCCTGGTTCACACTAATTCGGATTGGATTTATTTAGCACTTTATTATGCTTTGTTACGAGCGCGTGATGGCCAGTCCATTTAAAAAAAAAAAACTGTCTCGCATAAAAAACTGATTCGTGGTGCAAAAAATGTTGGAGGCCACTGCACTAGAGAACTTTAGATTATAGATGGAGATCATGGATAGTTAAAGCCTGTGAAAAAGAATAAATTATGAGTTTTGAGTGAACATGGAGGACTACAGTTTTTTGATGGTATTAATAGAAAAATGATTGTTGTTTTTCCGGCGTTTAACATCTGCTGATGTTCCAAAGTAATTAAAAATGTAATTAATATGCCATTAAGCCTAATATTAGCTTCCTTATGTTTGTGTGAATTTTTCTTTCTTTTTAAAAAAAAATTGCACAGCAACTCTTATTCAACTTGTATTTTAACAGTATTGTTCAACCTGTAATACACACGTGGACAAAATTGTTGGTACCCTTCGGTCAATGAAAGAAAAACTCACAATGGTCACAGAAATAACTTTAATCCGACAAAAGTAATAATAAATAAGAATTCTATGAATGTTAACCAATGAAAGTCAGACATTGCTTTTCAACCATGCTTCAACGGAATTATTTAAAAAAATGAACTCATGGAACAGGCCTGGACAAAAATGATGATACCCCTAATTTAATAGTTTGTTGCACAACCTTTTGAGGCAATCACTGCAATCAAACGATTCCTGTCATTGAGACTTCTGCACCTCTCTGCAGGTATTTTGGCCCACTCCTCATGAGCAAGCTGCTCCACTTGTTTCCGGTTTGAAGGGTGCCTTTTCCAGACAGCATGTTTCAGCTCCTTCCAAAGATGCTCAATAGGATTGAGGTCAAGGCTCATAGAAGGCCACTTTAGAATAGTCCAATGTTTTCCTCTTAGCCATTCTTGGGTGTTTTTAGCTGTGTGTTTTGGGTCATTGTCCTGTTGCAAGACCCATGACCTGCGACTGAGACCCAGCTTTCTGACACTGGCCAGCACATTTCTCTCTAGAATCCCTTGATAGTCTTGAGATTTCATTGTACCCTGCACAGATTCAAGACGCCCTGTGCCAGATGCAGCAAAGCAGCCCCAGAACATAACAGAGCCTCCGCCATGTTTCACAGTAGGGACAGTGTTCTTTTCTTGATATGCTTCATTTTTCCGTCTGTGAACATAGAGCTGATGTGCCTTGGCAAAAAGTTCAATTTTTGTCTCATCTGTCCATAGGACATTCTCCCAGAAGCTTTGTGGCTTGTCAACATGTACTTTGGCATATTCCAGTCTGGCTTTTTTATGATTTGTTTTCAACAATGGTGTCCTCCTTGGTCGTCTCCCATGTAGTCCACTTTGGCTCAAACAACGACGCATGGTGCGATCTGACACTGATGTTCCTTGAGCATGAAGTTCACCTTGGATCTCTCTAGAAGTCTTTCTGGGCTCTTTTGTTACTATTCGGATTATCCGTCCCTTTGATTTGTCATAAATTTTCCTCCTGCGGCCACGTCCAGGGAGGTTGGCTACAGTCCCATGGATCTTAAATTTCTGAATAATATGTGCAACTGTAGTCACAGGAACATCTAGCTGCTTGGAAATGGTCTTATAGCCTTTACCTTTAACATGCTTGTCTATAATTTTCTTTCGAATCTCCTGAGACAACTCTTTCCTTCGCTTCCTCTGGTCCATGTTGAGTGTGGTACATACAAACAACACAGTGACTACCTGGAGCCCTATATATAGGCCCACTGACTGATTACAAGATTGTAGACACCTGTGATGCTAATTAGTGGACACACCTTGAATTAACATGCCCTTTGGTCACATTATTTTGAGTATTTTCTAGCGGTACCATCATTTTTGTCCAGGCCTGTTCCATGAGTTTATTTTTGTAAATAATTCTGTTGAAACATGGTTGAAAATCAATGTCTGACTTTCATTGGTTAACATTCATAGAATTTTTTTAAATTATTACTTTTGTCAGATTAAAGTTGTTTCTGTGACCATTGTGAGTTTTTCTTTCATTGACCGAAGGGTACCAACAATTTTGTCCACGTGTGTAACTCCTAACAGTCGTCTTTATTGCACAGCACCTATAAATACTAATTCTGTCTTGTCTTTTTAATTACCATGTTAACTGCAGCATTATTTTTAGTAGTTTCTGCATGGTTGTAGATGAAAGTTTTTGTTTTTTTTTCTTTTGTGTGTGTGTGTGTGTGTGTGTGTGTGTGTGTGTGTTTGTGTTTCAGGATGAAGTGGCGCACACAGTCACAGAGAGCCGGGTGCTGCAGAACACCAGACACCCCTTCCTTACAGTAAGAATGTTGAATATATGCAGACCTGCAGAGAATAGTCAGTGATGTGATGAATAAAATAAAATAAAATAAAAAAAAAACCATAAATGTGTAATGATCTGGTGCTTGTGTTTTTGTGCTCAGACACTAAAGTATGCGTTCCAAACTCATGACCGTCTCTGTTTTGTCATGGAGTACGCTAACGGAGGCGAGGTAATTAACACCTACACACTGAAAATTGGGCACACAGCTTAATGCCACATGCCGTATACCTGATCCTCTCTCTGTCCTTGTTTGTGTCCAGCTGTTTTTCCACCTGTCCCGCGAACGCGTTTTCACAGAAGATCGAGCACAATTTTATGGAGCTGAAATTGTTTCTGCGCTTGAGTATCTGCACTCTCGAGATGTTGTCTACCGAGACCTGAAGGTCAAACACACATGCGCACGCGCGCACACACACACACACACACACACACACATTCAGGTTTACTGGGGTGTGTTGTTTATCCACCTTATAGATCATATCTCTTCCAGTTTCCAGTGAAAACCACATACAGTGTACATATTAATAGGACTAAGATTGTACTTAACATTCTGTGTATTGCATAGTTCTACTCTCACCGGTACTGTCACAGAGAAGTGGTATTTGCATTAGCTGTATTTTCTATATCTGATATAAATCTGCCTGTTACTATGTTTAGGTTTGTTACTCCTGCAGTTCTGTTAACATGATTCAATGACCAGATTAACTGTAAGATTGTAACATCATCTGACCCTGTTGGACTTGGTTTCCGTTTCTAATCTTTTAGCATTATGCACTTTTATTCCATCTTGGTGGTCATGTGTCTCTCTCATATTTATTTATTTATTTATTCATTCATTCATTCATTCATTCCTTGCCCGTGAAGAGAAATGCCTCTAGCTAGAAGTCAGGCAACTACAGTACCATACTACTGGTGACTTTTTTCCTCATCCGAAGCAATCTTGCCATCAGGTCTTCAGTTCCTACTTGTTATAAAGTTCTTCTGCAGCTTTTCCAGATCTACCAGCTGACGCCGGTATCTTACTGAGGATCGACTCAGCTATGATGAATAGACTGAGTGGTTTCATGTGACACCGAAGCTGTTTCCTTATTAAAAGTGCCTCAGTACAACACAAGATGTACTTCAGTGTTCCAAGATTAGAGCAGAATGCACACACTGATACTTCTGTCCTGCCTTTCTTGTGAAGTTTTAGCAGACTAGGAAGTACATCACATTGACTTATTAGGCAAATAAGGAGGTTAACAATTACTAGATCAGGTGAACTTGAGATGTTTATGAATAGTTAGAGATATGATTAGGACTCTTATGCAGTATCAATAGGATGCACTGAAGTGAAAGACACTTATTTAAATGAATGAATATGTTAGGAAGTGGCTTGCTTTCTCTAGGGAGATTAAAGTTAAGCAGATGTTTGCTTGTTTGTTTGTTTGTTTGTTAATTTGACTGCATGTTTATTCCATAGCTGGAGAATCTAATGCTGGATAAAGATGGACACATTAAGATCACAGACTTTGGTTTGTGTAAGGAGGGAATTACCAATGAAGCCACCATGAAGACTTTCTGTGGAACTCCGGAGTACCTTGCACCTGAGGTAGACACAAGCACAAACTCTCACACACACACACACACACTCTCTCTCTCTCTTTCCCTCTCACCATACCCTTTCCAGATACATCTACAGTTTTTCTCATTTGTCATAATCTTTCCATTTTTTTCATATCTTTGTCTCTCTCCTTATCCCCTCTGCAGGTACTGGAGGACAATGATTACGGCCGGGCAGTCGACTGGTGGGGTTTGGGTGTGGTCATGTATGAAATGATGTGCGGTCGACTTCCATTCTATAATCAGGATCACGAGCGACTGTTTGAGCTCATCCTCATGGAGGAGATCAGATTCCCCCGAAACCTGTCACCTGAGGCCAAGAGCCTGCTTGCTGGACTGCTCAAGAAAGACCCTAAACAAAGGTCAGACAAAGACACCGTCCCGTGGTCAGCCTTAGATATTTTAGCTGTTAAATATTATGAGAAATCCTTAAATACACAAGATGTAGAAGGTGTGTTTTTAATGTGAAGCTGATTACGTCAGCCGTTGTGTTCACTGATCCTTTCTCCTTGAATGAAGGTTGGGAGGAAGTTCTGAAGATGCCAAAGAAGTGATGTCTCACAAGTTTTTCTCCTCCATCAACTGGCAGGATGTACTGCAGAAAAAGGTGAGCAGTAACAACCGGAAACGCAGATCAGCATATCTCTCTTACTAGACTCGGGGACCAATGGGAATTGGGAAAGGTTGAGTACACCGAGATGTATTTTAGAAATGTTGAGAAAGGAGAAGGAAGAACGTAGAAAGTCCCTGACTTACAAACATTTACGTTACGAATTTACAAACGGCCCGCGGATCTTTTTAACATTCGTAGATGCAAACAAATCATGGAAGTAGCTCACGTGTATTGTACAAAAATAGACCTGACGTGCACCAGATACCAATACAGTGGAACCTTGGATTACGAGCATAATTCGTTCCGGAAGCGGGCTCGTATTCCAAAACATTCCAAAACAAACCTTCCCATAAGAAATAATGAAAACTCAAATAATTCGTTCCACAGCCCAAAAAAATAAATACATAAAAATAATTAATACAATATATAAAGTAAAAATAAAATAAAATAAAAAAATAAAAAAAAGTTAAAATAAATCCCAACAGATAAGTGTTTCCATTTGTGTGCTCAGGCGCTGTGTATTTTGTGTGCGTGTGTGCGTGTGTGTGTGTGTGTGTGTGTGTGTGTGTGTGTGTGTGTATAATTAGCCCCTTCCCTCGCCTCCTCTTGCACAGTAAAACTCCTCCTCCCTCCCCCCACCTCGCTTTTTAAGTTTCACAACAAACACACACACAACAGAAACACTGTTTTAACGGGGAAAAAAATAAATCTCCCTAATGACACTCGCATGAGCGCACACTAACGGAATCACTGCTGTAAAGTAAAAAAACAAACAAACAAATGAACCAGCACCTTACTTTTGAAAAGAATCGCGACAGAGCAGAGTTTCTGTGTAGAGCAGAGTGTGACAGCTGATCAGCTAATTAATTCAGAACACTTGAAAAGGTTTCCTGAGCCTTTAAATGGTCTCTCAGTCCGGTTCAGTAGGTTGGCTGTTCAGAATGTTGAATGAAAGGAAAGAATGAGGTAGAAAAAGGTGCACAAGCAACAGGGATAAATGCAGCCTTGAGAGGAAACTAAGCCCATTCATGATTTGGGAGAGATTCATAGCAGTGTACTGCAGCTGGAGCCACCACGTACAGCCGTATCCAGGACATGGGTACAACTGTCGCGTTTCTTGCGTCAAGCCACTCTTGAACCAGAGACAGGTCAGTGGCGTCTTACATGGGCTAAGGACAAAAAGAATTAAAGAGGGCCAAAGTCCTCTTTTCAGATGAAATAAAGTTCATATTTCATTTGAAAATCCAGGTCCCAGAGTCTGGAGGAAGAGAGGAAAGGCACAGAATCTAAGTTACTTGAGGTCCAGTGTAAAGTTTGCACAGTTGGTTCACCATGTTTTATCAGGTCCAAGATCAGCGCAGCCGTTTACCAATTATTTTTAAAGCACTTCATGCTTCCCTCTACTGACCAGCTTTATGGAGGTGCTGATTTCATTTTCCTGCAGTACTTGGCACCTGCCCACACTCCAGGGCGTTCGTGAACCAAGGTTCCACTGTAATAATCAAATTTTCAGGGATAACGAATTTCAGGTTTTCATTAGCTCTAAGCCATAATCATCAAAATTAAAAGAATTGAACACTTGAAATATATCAGTCTGTGTGTATTGAATCAATATAATTATGTCCCCAGATATGGTAGCAAAAACCCATTGTTGTCAATTTGTCATTGTTGATTTGATTTGTTCTTACATAAATGACATTATCTCTGTCGTTTTTAGCTCACCCCGCCCTTTAAGCCTCAGGTGACGTCAGAGACTGATACACGCTATTTCGATGAGGAGTTCACTTTGCAGACCATCACCGTCACGCCGCCTGACCAGTGTGAGTATGAAGTCTGAAGTAAAGTTAAATGTAACGTTGAGTGTTAATGGTGCGTATTAAGTCTCGTTTTGTGTGTACGTTTCTTTGTGTTTGTGCAGATGGTAGTCTGGATACTGAGGACCCGGATACACGCACACATTTCCCTCAGTTCTCTTACTCTGCCAGTGTACGGGAGTGATCGAGACCTGCACAGACACACGCGTATGCGCGTGCACACAAACCCCACATACATGTACACACACACACACACACACACACACACACACGCCCACACCAGCAAGCCAGATATCATTGCAACACACGCCTACACTTAAACACACCAGCAAATTGGCCATCATGCTAACAACCATTCATACACACACTGTTACCAGCAAACTATAAAACACACACACACACTCTCACCAGCAAATCAACCACCACAGCAGCTTCCTCACTGAGATCAGCAGTCTGTTGCGCAGTGAAGGCCTCATTAAGCTGCACCTGATCCAGATTGGTCCTCCAGGCTGTCTGTTACACTACACACTGTTCACACCTTTAATAAAAATGAGTCATCGACTCATTGTGTTAAACACCTCAGAAACAACATATACTGTACACACACACACACACCCCCACACACATGCACGTTTTAACCAAGTTTAAAAAGAAGTAGAGCTTCAGATTGTTACAGTTTTTATTACAGGAAAAATGCACGCATTGAAGCCATCCTGCAGTGCAAGTGCCCTTTTTATGCATTCAGTTGTTACTGTGGTCTTTTAACAACACATACTGCTGATATAGTGTGTGTGTGTGTGTGTGTGTGTGTGTGTGTGTGTGTGTGGTGGTTTAGTGAGAATGATTAGGCGTGGGTATGCTCTGAATGTACATCTTCGTGTTTGTGTTCTGATTCAATTTTGTACAGGACCCATAGTGGGGGGATGGGTGGGGTGGGGGCGGGTTAGGGGATGGGAGGGGCCGCTGACTTATATATATGTACACACGCACCCACATACAGATACAGTAGATGTTTAAAGGGAAAAGAGCAGCTGCAGCTCTGTGGACGAGTGTGTGTGTGTGGAGTGTGTCCATTTTCTGCACCTGTAAGGCTCTGTCATCACTTGTGTAACCCAGGGGTCTGCTACAGATGGCAAGAATTCCACACAGTACAGGCACTGGGAAGATGTAATCTTAGTTTGCCGAGTGAGTAGTTAGAGGCCTCACTCGGCAGGTGTTGCAGAGGAATTACTAAACTGTGCTATGCAGGACTGCGCGTGACCACACCCCACAAGTGCAGCCGGCCTCTTGCTGTAAAACACCCAGTCACTCAGCTGTACAATTCTGCAGGCTTTGATGTAAAGAGATTTTTATTAAATGAGAATTTGAAACGTCTCTCTCCTTAGCTCTTTTCCTCGTCTCTCCGTGTTATGCTGGTTAACGATCTCAGTTAGGATGAGAGCTGATGGAGTGAGTGAGATGGAATAAGTTTTATGTTTTGTTTTATTTTGCAAACTTTGTTTCTTGAAAAGAGCAGATGTGACCTTTTTATGGTTCTTTTGTTCATGAAATCATCCTGATGAACTCAATATAAATATAATCTATTCCACTAGCTGTCTGTTCTCATGTCGTTTGTAAAATACTGAAGCAGTTTGTGTGTGTGTCATCATAATCAGTCAATGAAGTAAAGTTATTAGTCATGTAGACCATCATACTTCATGGGGAAGGTGTTATGTAAGTTATGTTAAGTTTGATTTTATATCATGAGGACCACCACTAACCAGAACTGATACACAAGTATGCACACCTCGAGTGTGATTTTTCCTTACACAAATTGCTGGCAGTGTAAAAAAAAAAAAAAAGTATATGATGCCTTTATAGGATTTCCTTAAATTGGAGTTAAGAGGCAAAAACCTGCTCTAGCCTGATATTGCCCCTCTGCACAAAAATAGATCTGTGAAGATGGTTTTCTGAAATTTGAAATGTAGAAGATGCTTAGTGGCTGGCAATAAGACCTGACTTCAAGCATTGTGAACACCTTTGGAATAAATGCTGACTGTCCATCAGGTCTCCAAACCCAACATCAGTGTCTGGTCTCACTAATGTTCCTGTAGCTGAATGTGAGAAGTGCTTTGAGCGAGCAAATGGATTGGGAAGTGAATACATTTTAGTAATGACGTTTACATTTGCATAAAGCTATTTGGATTTGCGTTGTAAAAGTTATAGAACCACATTTTGTCCCCTAAAAATTAAAGTCATGTATGACTATGTCATGAATGACCATACTTGTATATTTGTCATTTTTTACCCAAATAAAATTATATAAAAAAAAAAAAAAATGCAGACAATGTTGAGGCCAAAATTATGGAATCATCAAAAGCAATAATCACAATTAGTACTTTTGCTCCACAAATTAAATTTTTTTATTTTATTTACATTTTTTAAGGAGAGGCTCAATTTTCCGAATCCCAGACTTCACTGGTGAAAAACAATATTGTACATCACACTGGTTTCAACCTTCTCAACAAACAAAGAGGTCAGCTTATTAGGATGAAGCCCATCATGGACCAGTTTATAAATTCCAACAGGACTGACAGTCAAACTGGTTGCTGAGCACAACCAACATCTTTTGCTATACTCCGTGTTGGATTTCTTTCTTGAACAATATAATATAATAAATGATGATATCCTTTCATTGCTTCAATTGATAAATGTACGGTTGGGGTCATGAGTTCAACAGCTTGCTAAGTTCTGTGAGCACCATCTTTTTCCTGAAGACTAAATTTTTACTCATTCTTATAGCCCATTATTTTTCTCAACATTGTGATTCTATTTTTTCCCCTCCTATCTGACCTGGAAAAATATGCCATTAATTAAAATAATGTAAATGATTTAATTTGATTGAGGTATGTTTCACAAAAATTGCTTTGTTTTATCTTTAATGTGTTTATTTGCTACAAAGTAAAAAAAAAAAAAAACTGGATGAACATTCCCTATCTAATCCCAACATTTTGTCAGGATTTGTACAAAAATTATTAGGCCGTAAAAGTACTCTTTATTGGGCAAGTATTTAAAAATGCATCTTAAGGTTCTGAACTGTTACAAGAAGGAAAGGTTGCACACACTAATTTCCCCAAGGGGCCAGACTCGTTTGTCCAGCACTTCCCATGGATGCTCGATCAGGCTTGAGATCTGGGGAATTTGGAGGCTGGATCAACAATCTCATTTTATATTACGGATGATTTGTATAAACGCAGCTAAATATATTTCATATGCAGCCAGCTAAGACCAGCCATTCAATTAAGAACACAATGCCTCCATATAAACAGAGCACATGTGGCTGTGGCTCAGATGATGTGTTGGTTTGGCATCATCTTTTAGAGCTGTGCAATATTACACCTAGAAATAAAACCCTCTTTACACCTTGCAATAACGTCCTGGGTGATCCAATCCTAAGTGGGCAGCACTATGTACATATGTGAACTAAGTCCAGCGTTGTGATCCACTAACTGAAACCATTTTCAAAGCCGGTTTGGGGCACATATGATCACACAACATTTGTAGTAAAAATGCAAAATTGCAAAACATCATGAACAGCAACAAAAAGGCCTGCTAGTACACTGCATTATTGCCCTACATAATTATTGCAAGAATGTTTGGAAATAGTGATGAAGTGCTGAGATGCTTTCTGTATTGACTTGAATCTTATCAGACTTGATGTCATTTGAACTTGAACTAATCCCACTAAATACGATCTTTATCTCAACTGAGAATTTATAAAATAATGTTTGTGTTGTGTTTTTCTTTTCACATGCAAGTGAAAATAACCTTCAACACAGCCCATCACAATATTTCACACATTCAACTCTAAGGCACCTTAAAATAGATTATGATGTCTGAAAGACATCGAAGAGTTAAACAGCAGTTTAAAAAAGTTGAAAGAGTTCAAAAGAAACTGTAGTTAGTTTAAAAAATAAAGAATTGTACTGCTGCAAGAATTCAGTGTGTCAAATCGTGTCTAAGAATGATGGATGACCTCACTGAGCTAATACAGACAAGGAATGAATGTACATATATCATTTATTAGAATAACTAACCTGTTATGCGTGCCCTTGTTCCTGGGGTGTGTCAGGCCAAATGACCAAATGGCCTTCAGCAACAGGATGCTCAGGATGATGTATCAGAGAGGGCAGTCTTCTCAGCCTCTGTGCGCCAGGTGAGTCACGTGTTTTTGGCCCTCAGCCTTTTTACTGTGCATAATGGAAGTTAAATTTAATCATATTCATTAAGCACAGATTTGGAAACTTGTATAAAGGCGTTTAGGTGTTGCTTTCTAATACATAATGTCATTACTGTAAACAATGCTGGTAGTGTTGGGATGGGAGAAAAATGTTTTTAATGTGCTTAAAAAATTAAACCAATAACTTAAACATATCGCATGTTAAATTTACCTGTTCATTTAGGTAACGTAGGTTAGACATAATCATAATTGCTTGTGATGAAATTATGTGTATACATTTCTTCTACACTTTTATTTTGGTGACCTTGTAAATATTTTTAACATTTCAGCTTATTAAAAAAAATATATATATATATATATATTTTTTTTTACATAGCATTTTATTACATATCATACTCACTCTCACATCACCGCTTAATCCTGTATTCAGGGTCACAGGGGGCCTGGAGCCTATCTCAGGAGACTTAGGGCACATGTCAGGGTACACCCTGGACAGGGTGCCAATCCATCGCAGGGCACAGACACACACACTCACTACGGTCAATTTTGGGAACGCCCATTAGCCTAACCTACATGTCTTTGGACTGTGGGAGGAAACCGGAGTACCTGGAGGAAACCCACCAAGCACGGCAAACTCCATGCACACAGAGACGGGAATCGAACCTGGCCGGGGATCGAACCCCGACCTTGGCGGTGCAAGGTACCAGTGCTAACCACTATATATAAGCCACTACATATCATACTGTGTATGGCAAATCAACGACCATACCTGATGAAACTGTATATTTCATCATCAGTTTTATATAGTGTGTTTATATCTAAACTCTAAAATCATTCTGCGTAATATATTCCAGAGACCCTGTACAGGTTGAGCGGAAGATATGAATGAATCGAGTGAATGAATGAATGAATGAATGAATGAATTGAATGAATGATATTTCTACCGCCACTAGGGAGCAGTGTTGGGCCTTTTGTGGTTGCCATAGTGATTCGTGTTATCGGCGTTCCATTGACGAGGCTTTTCATCTCCTCATGTATTTTCGATTAGATAAGCCGCTAACACTTGTACACTTGAAAAAGTACACTAGGTGGCGGTTTAGGACCGCTCCTCGTTAGTATGGAGGTCAGCGGAGAAGGACAGGGGTTCGATTCCCCCACGGGGAGGCTTGCTCACTTTTCGCAATCTTACACTTTCAGTCCTACAACAAATAAACGCAACAGATTTATTATTAAATATGATAATGCTCCTAGTCCACTAAATGACCACATCATGTATTTTAACGCATTTATATGCATTTATCCAGTGATGCAAATGCTAGCCTGGTTTGTGGGGGTATAATAGCCATCTGAGACAAGACCTCTGTCTTTTTTTGTTTTGTTTTTTGATTTTAGCAATGTGTGTGTGCGCGTGCGCCCGGTGGCTTTGTGGTTAGCAGTGTCATCTTGCCTCTCCAGGGTCCGGGGTCAGACCTGCCTCGGGTCTGTGTGCATGGAGTTTGCATGTTCTCCCTGTGCTTGGTGGGTTTTTGAGTACAGATACA
Source organism: Clarias fuscus (assembly GCA_030347435.1). Taxonomy (NCBI): domain Eukaryota; kingdom Metazoa; phylum Chordata; class Actinopteri; order Siluriformes; family Clariidae; genus Clarias; species Clarias fuscus. The sequence continues at coordinate 24,854,955 of CM059210.1, read as the reverse complement.
TGCAGATTAATATTGAATAGAACGAATTATTTACAAACTCCATTATATGATCTTAACATACACAAATACTTCCTCGTCGTTTGAAATTAGGCCAAATGTTCAATATGTACATTGTGCCAAATTTCTGTATGTAACCCCCCCACCTTTAACATGACGTTAAAAGCGCAATACACTTTTTCACCACACATTCACATATCACGTTAAGGGGGGGGGGCGCTGTTTCACTCACTGTAGACGTGGAAAATTCCTTATTTTTTCTTTCCAACTCCTAAACCCACATGAGACATTTGCTCTGTTTTGCAGTGCGCTAGGACCGCCCGTTGTCAATTACCCCCTCACGTGCACTAATTAAATTGCAGCTGATGTGGCAGGTGGGCTTGAGCAGGTAGCTGCAGGTTCCTGGTGAGTGTGTCTCCGGTTCCATCATGGCCAGAACCGGTTTTTGTGATTCCAGGGCGCTGTTGGACCGCAAGGTACATCATGCACCGAGAGTGCCTATAATAATAATAACAATTATTATTTTTAAAGGATGGGGGCTAAAAGGCTGTTTTTCTACAGACAGAAGAAGCCAGGTTCCCTTTGCGCACGTGGGCAAACGCATGTGCTGTGCGGGAGCGCGGGGTGCCGAGAGAGGGAGAGGAGCAGAAACAGCAGCCCAAAGCCGACAACACAGAGCACAGATGGGTAAACTGTTCCTGCTCGAGTGTGACCGAGGGATACAAACTGCGGAATACACGAGCATACGCTCTTGATCAGATTATTTTCTGATCCAGTTCTTTTAAAACGAAGAGTATGCTCAATGTCGTTAAAGTATGAAAGGTTGTGAAAGATTACTAGCTGCCAATAGTGTCGTGCTTTTGTTGTTCACAATACAAGTGGCCTCAAAAAGAGAATCGTGTTCTCAAAACTTCAACACAGCTCCTTTAGAAATTATTGCATAATTGCAACTTTTAAGACACTTTGGGATTGATTGTGATGACATATTTAGATTTTCTGTGAGTTAAGTCCATGCTATTGAAACTTGTTCAGACAACTTGTTGAGCAATTTGATCTGTGGAGTGTCAGCTCAATGTATTCCATCACTAAAGCAAAAAGGGTGTATACATGACACTCAAATTATGTAATGCATTTTGAAGGTTTTGCTCTTCACAAGTTGTTGCTGTTCCTTCTCAACTTGTATTTAAAACTGTTTGTGTTAAATTGGAAAACACTGCAGACACAACAATTTTCAGCAAATGTATCTTTTAATTAAGTGATCTACTAAACGAGCCACATATGAACTGCACCATCGCTGATGAGTACAATTTGCTTGCTAGTTATACAATATGGGTGTGTTTTGTGTTTAACAGTTACAGAAAACTTTAGTCGAGTAATTGACCTAAGAACACTTGGAACAATTAAATGGACCAAGTGTGAATGCCTTCAATGTGTCTTCTTGACAATGCAAATATTTGGCTTGAGTCCATAAACCTTCTGGAGGAAGAGGTTTTTACCTTCTGCAGTTCTTCAACTTTAAAGTTTAGGTGTGGCTAATTAGGAAGAGGTGAAGGCAAATGCTCAAGGTAGCTAAATGCGCAGACATTCCAAGCAGAAGTATTGAACATCTTTAGGTTTCTACACAGGCGTTACTGGGGTTACGAGTCGTATTACAGAAATAGCTCATTGACATCTGTCTACCCACGACACATTTTTAGTGTAAGCATATCTTGTAAAAAAAAAAAAAAAAAAAAGTACTAGATTTCCCTTAAAAATTAAGGATTTCTTATCGGCTCAGAAAACAGCAGTTTGGGATTTGCGTTTAATTTTTAAATTTTGTTTAGAATGTACGAAATGCATTAATTGGAAAAAATTGCTAGCAATTCTTTTAACTTGTCTGTTTTTTTTAAATGTTGGATCCTTGTCTATGCTGAAGGAACTATTCATGCTATTAGTGAGCTCTTATTACAGTTAAAGACAATTGATGTTCGAGATTAAAATTTACCAGTGATTGTGCACTTCAACTGACCAGTCCATTTATATGGACACAGTACACGCTAGTCAAGAGTATGCTTTAGCAATAACTAAATTAGACTTCAATGCTGAAAATAACACTTGCTATAAGAGTTTCACCTAAAAGTTAACTGCCTTCCCATCATACTTTAAAACTCCAGTTTCTGCCACCTGCTCCTTTATTTTCAGTAACCACATCATCCTGATCAGGAAAGTGGTGGCTCTGGACCCTGTCTTGGGAATGCTGGGTATGAAGTGGATGAGGAACCAGTTATTTGCAGGCCAACATATGCATATGTTAATATGTGCACATGTACAGTACATCTAGAGGCAATTTATCTTGACCAGTACGTGTGAAGAAGCTAGACAACCTGGGAGGAGGCCACATTGGCATAGGGACAACAGGCACAGACAGTAACGAGCATGGCAGAGGAAATCTATTTTTAATGTAAAGGCTAAAATATAATGGTTAAAGTATTTTGTAATAGTCTGTAACAATTTTCCAGTTTTGTGTTGTACAGTGATTTGTCTTGTGCAGGTCCAGCAGTTGCTGTTATTGGCAGAAGATGGAATCATTATGGAGTGTGGATCAGGTCTGAGCCACTTGCACACTTCAATGTTATCTATTTCATAAGTTTTTTCCCCCTGTAGGCGTCCCATAGAGGCAACCATTCATCCATATCCTTGATCTTGAATTATAGTGTTAAAATGTACATGCAACTGCGTCAACGTGGCAAGTATTGTGTAAAATGTAATATACACTGTTCCCAAATGTTTGTGGACACCTGACCACAAAACACATGTTCCTTGCTTAAACTGTTGACACGGAGTTGGAAATGTATAGGATGTCTTTGTATGCTGTAGCAATATAATTTCTCTTCACTGCAAGTAAGAGTTAAATGTGTTTCACATTGCTCCTGTGCATAAAACCATGTCTGTTCAGATTGGAGTAGGAGAACTAAACACCTTTTGGGATGAACTAGAATGCTGACTCTCTACTCTTGGCCTTCTCAGCTTCAGTGCCTGACCACACTAATGAGGCAATGGCTAATTGGGCGAACTCCCAGAGTCTCACTCTAGAGTCTAATTTGCCTCGCCTTTGCAGAAGAGCGGAGGTTACAATGTTATTTTGTTCCTGTTGAGAAAATGTTTTCTAATTGGTTAAATGGAAATGGAAGTCAATCCCTTTTAAAACATTATTTCTAAACAGGATATTTTGAACATTGCCTATTTAATTGTAAAAACCGTACATTTTTGTTCACATAGTCATGAAAAAAACATCAATCAAAATTAACATGTATTTATACTACAGTTGTACAAAAATAATTGATTTAAAGATTTTAAAGTGAGTCTAGAACAGAACTGGAATTCTGGGAATGTTTAAAATTTGACTATTTACCAGAACATTTCAGACCAAATATTTGTTTAAAACTCTAGTATTTTATTTATTTTAGGGGGTAAATTTTCAGATTTTGTTAATGAAAAGAGAATTGTCTGCCTTCAGTCCAGTGATGACTCACGATTTAACATCAAAAGTATGCTCAGTCAATTGTTGACCACCTAATTTTTTTTTTTAACAAAATACCAATGTCCTTGTCCCAAAAGCAAAGATGGGGGAGGGGAATGACCATTTCTATACTTTTGTAGTATAAGCAAGTTGGAAATAACACAATCCTGGAACTACTACTAATTTGTTCAGAAAGCATTGTGTCGAGTGGGTAAGAGTCAGGTGTCTGCAAACTTTTCGCCATAGCGTGTCATGAAGCGTAGATCTCTTGCCTGGATGAAAACTTATCTTTAATGAAACACAATACCCAAGTATGATCGATTTTAGTCAAACCAGATATTGGTGATTTACATGGTTATGGCTGAATAGTTGCCTAGTCTAGTCTTGTTGAAATGTTAACTGAATGTGTGCTTTTAATATGTAAGGATATGTATTCAGTTTCTCTGAATGACTGGAAGTAATTTTTAATATCGCGGCTTACTGGCAGACTCCATACACCCGATATTCACTGTGATGTTTATGGCACTGTTGGATAGATGAACTTGCATTCTTTGCTATCAGTTTAGTAAACATTGATGGAGTAACTGTGACATATTTTAATGTAAAATTTTACATTGATTTATTAATACTAAGATGTGTTTTGAGGTGTTTAAATAAAATGCTGAGAATCATATAGTTTATGTAAGGAATAAAATGCAACAGTATGTGCTGTTGTAATAAGTTAGCTCAGTGTAAAGTAGCATTACTACCACCTAAAAGTACATTTTTCCTGTAACAGCAAGTCCTAAAGTGTTGTGTCTCGGTTATACAGGTTACAAAGGGATGGACATTAGGCCTTATCTCAATAGCATTTTTTTTTCTGCCTGTAAAAGAAAAACATGCAGTTTGTCCTGTTACCAAGACACCAAAATAAGTCATGTGTCCTAAAGCAGTTGATTGCCTTTGTTTCCAGTACTACTGACTGAGATGCTGTTAGAACATTAATCAACACCCAACCAAATCACATTTGTCAATTCACATGATGTAAATTAGTACATTTAGTGATGGTCAAACTTTGCTATAGTCGGTTAGTCGATAACACTAATATGTACTCCTGATGAGCTTGTTGATTAATGGTAAAATCACATGTTTATAATCCATTCTTAGTGGTACTATTGTGCTATTTATTTAATTTGGTTATTTTTTAAAAATACAAATGGTTAATATTAAGAGCGAGAAATTGCTGTTTGCTCTCAGTGATTGACGTGTGTTTATTAGGTGTTCCTGCAGTAAAGCCTTATGAAGAGGAAGCTGTATTAAGTCACCTGCATGGTCTGCAGCTTGCACCCACATTAAGAGATCTTGTTCCCGAGCTTGTTCGCAGAGAGATAGAAGTGGCAATGAGCAAACTTGGGATGCTGTACGATCGCACGTACACGTGGGACATTTTTTCGGACATGATGGTAACCTTGACGATATCGCCACTTATTCAGTTCAGCTTTTCAGTTGGATTTTAATATTTACACTGATGTTTTTCAGAGGAGTCAGCCGCACCTTGCTCTGTCGAGCAGCGACCTGCCAAAGCCGTTTACGGAAACAACGCGTGCCATTTTGGTGGACTGGCTTGTTCAGGTTCATGTAAGCAACAAGGCCTATTTACAGACTTATGCAAAAGTTTAGGCACCCTTTGATAAATAACAGGTTTTTTATTTTTATTGAAAAGATGTTAACATGGTCTCTCTTGAAAATGGGGAAAATGTGCAATATTTTCCTCAAACATTGATGCATAGTTACTTCTTATATGCCATAAATTGAACAAAAATAAAAACATTATAGCACTGTGCAAAAGTTTGGGCACCCTAAGAATTCCAGAGTCTCATATTCTTTTTACAAGGTTTCAGACCTTAATCAGCTCTAGTTAGATCTGATGCATGGCAACAGCTGTCATTAGGAAATGCCAATTTCAAAGCTTTACAAATACTTTGACTCTTCGAACCTTGTGCACACACTTGCGGACACTCAACAACCATGGGTTCCTCTAAGCAGCTGTGTAAGAACAGATCTGGAAACGTTGCACAGGTGAAGGGAAGAATGGATTCCACTAAATACCAGCAAATTCTAGAAGCAAATATCATGCCATCTGTAAAAAAGCTAAAGCTGAAAACAGGACAATGATCCTAAACATGCCTTGAAAGCCACTATGGAATACCTCGAGATGCAAGCTGAAGGTTTTGGAATGGCCATCACAGTCCCCTGATTTAAACATCATTGAAAATGTTTGGGTAGATCTTAAGAGCTGTGCATGCAAGATGACCAAAGAATATTACAGAACTAGAAGCCTTTTGCAAGGAGGAATGGGAGAAAATCCCAAGTACAAGAATTGAAAGACTTTTAGCTGGCAATAAAAAGCGTTTACAAGCTGTGATATCTGCCAGAAGAGGTGTTACTAAGTACTGATTTATTTAGGGTGCCCAAACTTTTGCACAGTGCCACAGTAATGTTTTTATTTAATTTTTTATAGTAAACTGTGCACCAATGTTTGCTGAAAATATTGTGCCTAAACCTTTGCACAAGACTCTATCTAGTGATTTGACATCCCTGCAGTGGTTCTTTTTGTTCAGCATGCTCTGATTCAATGTGAACTGCAGTGCTATTTTTCTCCATTGCCACACAGGAAGCATTTAACTTTTCGGAGGAGACACTTTATTTAGCTGTGCACCTGCTGAACCGTGTGCTCCAGCAGATCAAAATCTCCATTTCCAGTTTACAGCTGCTTGGCGTTGTGTGTCTGTTTCTTGCCGCAAAGAAAGAAGAATGCCTGCTTCCAGAGGTAACGCATCAAATAAAACATTTAGACAACAAATCTGTTCTGTATTGTAGAGAGATCTGGAGCCTGCATGTACAGTATGCTGTATGATGCACAATGTTCCAACACTGCTACATTAGTGTTCTGAGTGGTCAGCTGTGTGCACATGTGCTTCAGGTATCTGAGCTGTGCTACCTGATGGCCAACACTTACAGTAAGAAGCAGTTGTTGCGGATGGAGCGCAGGGTTTTGTGCACACTGAAGTTCAACCTGTCTCACACTCCACCCATTCACTTCTTGCTACTGTCGGCATACATTGCGCGCTGTGGTGAAAAGGTGCACACCAATACTGATTTTAGTATACTTCGATTGTACAGAGTAATGTTAATCAGCACAATGGTTTACACGCTGTATAACTTGTAGGTAATCTGCATGGCACGGTATCTGTTGGAGCTCTCTCTCCTTGAAGCGAAGTGCGTGTGTTTTTTCCCGGTTCAGCTCGCTGCTGCTGCTCTCCGTCTCGCACGCTATATAATTCCGGAGCCCCACACACCAGAAAGTGAGGCGGCGTGGTGTATCGCATCTACTATAAACCTGGGCAGGTATTAAAGAACTCTCTAATACAGCTTGACTTTGGATCTACATGTTACTTTTAAATTGTAATATAAATGTTTAAGCAAATTAGAATTGCATATATTAGTTGACTTGTATAAATTTCCTGAATTATGGGGATCAAGCAGCTAAGAAGTCTTTTCTAGTTTATAATAATTTCTAGTTAATCAAATATATAAGATGTCTTCTGAATGTAAATTTCTGGTAAACCTGAGTGTGTTCATTACATTATAAATTAACTACCAAGAACGTAATTAATCCTAAAGTTGTTCTAACTAAATAAGGTCTTTCTTGTGTCACTGTGAGCAGCGAGGCAACACTCCTCACAATTATGAACATCATGGCTGCTGCAGCAGCGAGGGCTCACAACCAAGAAACTCGAGCAACGTTTGTTAAATTCTCTACAGAGGAGACGCTGTACGCGAGTCTGCATCCTGCACTGAAGAGTGCTCCCTGTCTTCTGAGCCTGCAGACCTGAACTATATTAACAGTAAAAAGTACTGTCTAGAACTAAATGTTTATTTGTACAGTATCTTGTAACTCTTTTAGGTCATCTTGTCCAATTTGTCAAAAAAGTTTAAATTTGTGTTTTGTAAAAATTTTAAATATGTGAATTAAAAGTACTTTGTTAAATATTGAAAATGTAAGCTTGCTTATTAAGGTCGTTTCCTGTAGTTTGTGCCCATGTGACTATTTCTCTCTCTCTCTCTCACCCCCCCCCCCCCCCCTCTCTCTCTCTCTCTCTCTCTCTCTCTCTCTCTCTCTCTCTATATATATATATATATGAGATGAGTGTCACATTTATATTTGAGATGTACTGTTGCACTTGTTCGCCATCATTTCTAAACCAGCTTATGCATTGGGACCTGAATACATTGTTTTATATCTGATATCAGCTGTAACATTATGACTACCCTAACTCATCTAACGGTGAGGTTTTTCTTTTTTTTTTTCCGGCAAATTGGGTGATCAGTATATCCCACCCTGAAGATATCCTGGATGTCATTTCTATGGCAGTTACTTAAGGGATCAGGTTGTCTGCTGGACACTTGTCATTCACACACTATCAGGAAATTAGGGAATGCCAATTAGCCTAACCTGCATATCTTTGCAATGTGGGAGGAAACCCACCAAGCCCAGGGAGAACTTGCAAACTCCATGCACACAGACCCTCGGGGATACTGGAGTTGCGAGGTGACCGTGCTTACCACCATGTAACCATAATATTAACTAGGTCCCACTTTTGGCACCAAAACAGTAATGATCTGAGTGTTCTGACAACTTTCTGTAGGAACCACCATAAATCTTTTCAGCAATTTGAGCTACAGTAGCTCTTCTACTGGATCGGACTACACAGGCCAGCTTTCACTCCCCATGGGCAACCTTGAGCCTGGCCGCCCATGATCCTGTTTCTGGTTAACTGTTTTTCCTTCCTTGGAGCACTTTTGGTAGTTCCTGACCAAGATGTATATACGAAAAAATGTATATGGGAACTCGGATTGCGAGTAACGAGCAAAAGATTTTCCCGAAAAGGGAGCATCTACTGTTTACTATAACACTGTGACCACGTGTGTGTAAAGCATCTTATTTGTAAGTAAGGTGCAGGTAAATTTGTTTTATTTTTATATATTATTTTATCTATTATTTTATCTCATATAAAAATTTATTAACTATTTTTATATGAATATTTTTTGGTTGTGGAACGAAGTTTTCATTATTTTTTATGGGGGAAATTCACTTCTGGAATTAATTATGCTCGCAATTCAAGGTTCTATTGTATGTGCGTAAATATAAATAAAATACAGTATGTATGCTAAAGCCATAATATGACAATGGTGCATATCAGAGCAAAAAAGACAAAGAAATACTTCACATACAAATAAATAGGAAAGCTTCAGGCAAATCAGTACTGAATTATTAGAATTTAGAAATAAAATGACTATAGGAGATATTTATTTTAATGAACTTGGAGGAAGACAGTCAATTTATTATATGTGTATACTACATGCCCCAAAGTATGTGGACACCTGAACCTCACAGAGTTGGTACCCTCTTGCTCCATTCCTTTGGGAAGGATCCTTTTTAGCACAGGTTTTACGCCACATGCAATTCCTGACGCAACTCTCCCATTTTTATTAGGGCTTGGGACCGGCATTGCATACAGTGGATGTATTTTCATCACCAGTAGCTCTAAAGCTTTTCAGCATGTTTTTTTTTCCCTGTGAAGCGCGAGCCACCTCCACAGTCTACACGGCTCCGAACACGTGCGTTTGTGGTAGCCACGCCCCCAGACTTTTCTACTCACGTGTACGTGAGAATTGTGACTCCTCATTGGTAGAAAGCGTTGTTCCCGGAGAGCAGCACGCGGACCGTGACCGTGGTGCCGCGCGTGCTTCTGATGTTCTTTAGATTTACTGAATGTACCTAACAGGTGATTAAATTAATGTAAAGTATGTATACATCAGATAATTACATTCTACACCATATTTGTACAAACAGCACTGTTTATCTGATAACAGCACGGTCACTTATTCCTCTGTGCACGTGTGGCTGATTAGACTGTCGGGATGTACAGTATATGGGGCAACGGTGACAGTCGCAGTTCTATTTTTACGTACGTCATCACACGTTCAAACACGTGTACTGATTAAATAGCACACACTCGCGCTCTATCGTGTATAGCCGCGAGCTAGGCAAGAGTAACTGTACTGGGAACTGTAGGCTGTCTCGCGCCTGTCCCTTTCCTCCACTCCACGTGCGCTGTTACGCGGCGATACCATTACGTCATCAACGTCGGCGATTGGCGCATGCCTATTGGTTGCTGTGGATGTCACTCAAGCGGCAGAGCTGATCAGCGCCCAGCTGGAACGAAACGGTTGCGCCAACGGAATAGTTTAGCTTAGGCGCGCGCAAAACCCGCAGAATGAAACAACAAAACAAGATGACAGGAAAGAGCAGCGCGAGATGAAGGTGAACGCAGACAGTTGTTAGATTTTAAGCGAATTTTTTTTACCATGGAATTTTTCATCTCTACAGTGTCTTTTTTTAAAAATTTTTTATTTTATCGATGTTGTTCTGTGCCAAGTCCAGGAATTCTGTATTGTTTTTGGAGCAGAGTATGTGTATGTATGTCTGTGTCAGAGTTTGAGTTTCTGAATTTCAGGCCAAGCTGTAGAATTACATAAGAGAAGAAGCGCATATTCATTCGTTCTGCTGATTGCCTGAAAGATGGAGGGACATGATGAGCTCCCCAAATCTGCAGAATAGTGTGAAGGAGGAACTTCAGGATCTTCAAGCGTAGGTACGTTATACACACACACACACACACACACACACGCCAGTCGTAACATTAAACAATTAACATTAAAACCCAAGTATTATTCATGTCCCCCTTCTGCAACCAAAACAGTTCTGACCCCTGCTGGCATAACTCCACAATCCTTTGGATGCTGTGGGTTTTGCAGAGTGGGCCCTCCATGGGTCGGACTAGTTTGTCCCATCGGTCAGATTGGGATCTGGGGAATTTGGAGGCTGTATCAACAATCTTGAACTCTTTGCATGTGCACCAGGCTGTAAATCACTGGGTGAACTGTTATCTTTTTTTTTTTTTTTTATTGGCTGGCATTAGGTTTTTTCAGCAGTTTGTCCTACATTGGCTTTTCTGTGGGATCGGGCTGGGTATGCTATCCGTTAGTCCCTGTGGGTGTTGATGAGCTTTGGGTGTCCAAATTGTACACCTGTTTATGCATATAATTGATGGTTTTATTCAGTTCACATGGCGGTGGGGTTTGTTATGGCTGATCTGATTACATTGCATGAAAGACGCATCCTAGTGTAGTTACTTATGGTTAATGGAACATGGTCTTTGTGAAACAAAAGTATGTATACATACACACATTTGTAATATTCTAGTCATGGGGGGGGGAGAAACTTGAATACAACTCTTTAGTCCTCCAAGTAGACCAAGTAGAAAATGTAGAAGTAGAAAATGTGTGATTACCCTGTTGGAACAGTGAATTTTCCAGAAGTTTCACCCATCTAGCTGATGATTTGAGGATAAGCTGAAGAGTTCTCAGGTAGTCCTACTTCTTTATTATACCACCTGCTTTGTGCACTGCACCAGTTCCACTAGCAGCGAAACAGCCTAAAGCATGATGCTTCCACGACCATGCTTAACAGTTTTATAATGTTCTTTTGGTTTAAGGCTTCACCTTTACTCCCATAAACATACCTCTGGTCAAAAACCTTTCTCTATAAGGCTTTTTTTTTGTCTGTGTGGTCAGATGCAAACATTAGTCAAGCTTGAATGTTGATTTTGCAGCAGAGGCAGCCTTTTAGTCCATGGTGATGTAAAACTCACTTGACTGTAGACAGTGAAACTGTAAATTACATAATTGTTTTGCGCTAAACTGCATTCATTTAAAAATACTGTATGCTTGCCATGTTCTAATTTTTCTGAAAATGTATTATAATGCATTGAAAAAAATTTAAGTGCAAGTATTTTATGACGCACAGACCATTCAGATGTTGTTTGTTTTGGAGATGAAACCTGGCAACCATCGTTTATAGCATTAGCTGTTCCCTGTGCATCTTACAAAATGCAATGGGAAACTTGCCTACTGTATTGAGCCCAATTGAACAGAGGTATGTATAAACCAGTTGAACGACTCCAAGCATGCTGGAAGATAAATACCATTATAAAGCAATTAATGACATTATTTACCTTGCTTGCTCCAGTGCCGTGTATCATTGCTAAGTAATTTTGTAGTTGGTAGTCACAACAGAGAGGTGGAGGGGGTGCAGGTTGTTTGTTGTGAATAAATCTCATGCTTCATCACATAGGAGTGCAGTGCACGCTAAATAAAGTGCCATTTATGCTCTCACAGACACAGAGCAAATTATTTTTGATTTGTCTTATGATCGATGAGGAAGAGATTCGAAGAGCAACGGATAATCAATGTAGTCAACTCAAATTGTTGATCAGATTAGTTACCAACTAATTTATTTGTTAATAGGTTGTTTGTTATTGTATGAGTAGGCATTACCATTTACTGTGGTGTAAAGTGAATGATAATGTGATGGCAGCAGCTTCACGACAAAAAAAAACACCCACCTGGGTTTGAGTAATATGGATGACGATTCAAAATCTGATTAGTTTACAGACCTTCTCTTCCTCCCTTCATCTTTTCAGTACCCATAATGCCCCAGGAGCCAAGTTGTGTGGGGAGGCGCCCTGCCCTTCCTGCCTCTAAAAATGCCAAGGACAAAAGCAACGGTGCTTCCCTGCTGTCCAGAACAAAAGTTCACATACAGCAGGTGAAGAATGGACGGAACTCCCGCTGTAGTTCTGAGAAAGACTCTGGTTATTCAGGTAAGACACACCTGATATACAGTCTTATGCAAAAGTTTAGGCACCCCTTGATAAGTAACAGATTTCGGTGATATTTTTAATTGAAAAGATGTTAACACAGTTTCTCTTGGAATGCACAATATTTTCAGCAAACGTTGGTGCATAGTTACTCTTTATGTCATAAATTAAACAAGGATACAAAATTAAAACATTATTGTATTATTGTTTTGGCACCCTACATAATCAGTACTTAGTAACACCTCCTCTGGCAGATATCACAGCTTGTAAACACTTTTTATAGCCAGCTAAAAGTCTTTCAATTCCTGTACTTGGGATTTTCCCCCATTCTTCCTGGCAAAAGGCTTCTTTGGTCATCTTGCATGCACTGCTCTTTTAAGATCTACCCACATATTTTCAGTGATGTTTAAATCAGGGGACTGTGATGGCCATTCCAAAACCTTCAGCTTGCGTCTCTTGAGGTATTCCATAGTGGATTTCGAGGTATTTTTAGGATCATTGTCCTGTTGTAGAAGCCATCCTCTTTTCAGCTTTTTTACAGATGGTGTGATGTTTGCTTCTAGCATTTGCTGGTATTTAGTGGAATCCATTCTTCCCTCCACCCGTGCAATGTTTCCTGTGCCACTGGCTGCAACACAACCCCAAAGCATGATATATCCATCCCCATGCTTAATGGTTGGCAAGGTGTTCTTTTCATGGAATACTTCTCCTTTTTTTTTTTCTCCAAACATGGCTTGGCTGATTGTGGCCAAAGAGTTCTATTTTAACTTCATCAGTTTCCAAAACGCATCAGGCTTCTGTAGATGTTCTGTTGCATACTTCTGATGTTGGATTTTATGATGGTTTGATTTTAGGTTAATGTTTTCTTCTAACTCTTCCATGAAGGTCTTGTAAGCATCGCTGCACAGTGGAACGGTGCACCACCACTCCTGAGTCTGCTGAATCTTCCTGCAGGTTTTTTGCAGTCAAATGGGGGTTTTGTTTTGTCTTTCTGACCAGCATACGAGCAGTTCTCTTCGAGAGGTTTCTTGATCTTCCAGATCTCATCTTGACCTCCACAGTTCCCCTGAACTGCCATCTCTTAATTACATTTCTCACTGGGGAAATTGCAAGCTGACAACGCTTTGCTATCTTCTTGTAGCCTTCTCCTACATTGTGGGCATCAATAACTTTCATTTTCAGAGTTCTACACAGCTGCTTAGAGGAACACATGGTTGTTGAGTGGCCGCAAGTGTGTGCACAAGGTTTGAAGAGTCAAAGTATTTGTAAAGCTTTGAAATTGGCATTTACTAATGACAGCTGTTTCCATGCATCAGATCTAACCAGCTGATTAAGGTCTGAAACCTTGTAAAAGGAATATGAGACTCTGGGACCATAATAATGTTTTTATTTTTGTTCAATTTATGGCATAAGAAGTAACTATGCATCAATTACATCATTACACTCTCTCTGATCTGAGTACACTTAAAGGAACACAGGTAGTGGGCACCCAGTAGAACTTGGAGAGGAAAAAAAGTTCTGAATAAACATAATTCAAATTTGGTTACAAATATTTCCTAAACTTTGACCATAGAAACCGTTTGGTCTTTTAAAAAATGGAAAGAAGTTGGCCCACCTGCAACGCTGCTTAGAACTTATTTTATTTGGGTTGGCGCAAAACACAACATTTGGTGGAATCCCTACATTGCTCATTAGCATAATAAGACACTCGCCAAGCTTGGTAGTGGTAACATCATATTGTGACATCTTTTAATTTAGATGATTATGGCTTACGAATAAGAAAAACCCAAAATTCAGTATCTCACATAATTTTAATATTTTGAAAAAGTTCAATATTGGACATTCCCACTCTAATCAGCTAATTAACCCAAAACACCTGCAAAGGTTTCCTCAGCCTTTAACTGGTCTTTCAGTCTGGTCCAGTAGGCTGGCTACTCATAGAATGCTGTATTCAAGCACATGAAAAGTTGAATAGAAAGGAGAAAAAAAAAGTGATCAAAAAAGGTGCACAAACAACAGGGACAACTGCAGCCTTGAGAAGATTGTGCAATGAGGACCATTCAAGAATTAGGGGGAGATTCACAAGCATTGGACTGCAGCTGGAGTCAGTGCTTCAAGAGCCACCACGCACAGACATATCTAGGGCATGGGCTACAACTGTTGCATTCCTTGCGTCAAGCCACTCTTGAAAAACAACAACGGAAAAAGATGTGGAACAAGTTTTGAAAAGCATCAACAAAGCAGAATGCAGCAGTTAGTTGATGTTAGTGGATCTCTGGCTTGAAGTTATTGCAAGTGAGGTATATGCGATCAAATATTAAGTGCTATTATTTTTGAAAGTTCACTTTATTTGTGCCACTGCATTTGCTCGCCTCAACATTGTGTGGTCTGCCACCAATGGTGCCTGGATCTACATTGTTTACCACATCTAAATGTAAATATAAGGGAATGAAACCTGAAATTAATAATCTCAAATGTCTTAAGTGCATAGCAAATGCCTTGTCATTCCAATACTTTTGGAAAAGAAGAAAAGAATTTCAGAAGTCAAAATATTGACCTGTGTCAAGTAAAGAAAACAACTAAGGAGATTTGTATTGTGTTACGAATCCTCCAACACATTATTACAACCTGGAAGGATAGTGTTAAACAATTGACTTTGGAAAATATCTAATTGGGGGGGGGGTGTGTGCAGGCAGTGTAGTGTAGTGTAAAGGCTAATAAAGGGCAACTGAAACCATGAGGCAAAGGCTAAAATGGTTTATGTTGACAAATTGCTTAACTAAACAAAACTCAACACCTAATGTGAGACCGTTATGTTCACCCTGGGCAGCTGACCAGACTTCACTATTTTTACATTTCTGTTTCTTTTGTTGTTGTCAATGTTACTTCTTGTTTCTGCATCTCTATTTTGTGTTCTCCTGATTTGGCCAATGAGCTTATTGCTATGTCCCACCAGGCATTCCTCTCCTGCCCAGAGTCAAATCAGCAACCCGTGCTCACTCAGTGCTCAACATCAACTCTTGCCCATTCTGACAAGTGCAATGCCTTGTACAGTTGTCTTGTTGGCTAATGTAAAAATAAATGTCACGTCTTTATGCATGTGGTAGCAGCAGGAAAAGCATTTTAAAAAATAGTCCATCTGCATAGTTGCCATCATCATTAAACTTATTATTATTTTAAATGGAAAATTTCAAGACGTTTCTCCTCCTTTGATATGTCCATTGTGTAGTTTTTACTTATAATTAATTTAATTCTGCCTCCCTCACTTAAAATTAATTGGGAGAACTGAATAATTGGACAGCAAGTTTCCAAAGCTTTCATCAGCTTGTCTGATGTATCCATAGCAATTCCCATGGTCCAGTGGTTGGCATCACCACTTTCTAAGTAGGAGAGCAGGGACTGATCATGACATTTTAAGTCACTTTATCAACAGATTAAAAAATAATTACATCTAAGCATAAATATTGATGCAGCAGAATAGAGGGTGATACTGGTCACCAGCAACAGCCTGAAAAACAGGCCAGCAAATGCAATAACATCATTACATTACAAAGGTCAGAGGAGGGGGTAAAGACCCAGTTTTTGGGTTCCCATTGTTGTTCCTTCCTGCCCTGCTGAGAAAGTTGCTCTGCATTCTTGCCCAGCTGATAAAATCACCTCACACTACCTTAAGTCATTATTCCACTCCTCTGCTCTGTTGAGGACATGACTCTGCCTCTTTGTCATTTTGTTGCTGATTCTCCCCCTCTCCCAAAAGACACTGTGTGAGTATCTGTAGGATTAAATGCCAATAAGATACTGTCCTTCCATTGCTCTTGGTAAAAGTGCATCTAGACAATCAGAATGCATCTTGGTCAAATGCGACTCCCAAAAATGGTGAAAATTGTTCCCCACTCCTGTAATGTCTTCCTCGGTAAGAAATTTGAACTGGGCTCATAAGGACAAAAATAGAAAAAGAAATTGGTGCGCACACACATACAGAGGAGAGTCGCATGAATGTCCAAAGATGACCAAAAAGTGAGTTTTTCTTAATAGGTGCCTTTTAATGCAAGTGCTATGTCCTGTTCACCATGGACAATTCCTCTCTAGACCACCGGGGGTGCCCTCACTCACACACTTCCTTTGTTGTCTGCCTCAGTCTTGTTTGCAGTGTTGCCAAATTAGTGACTTTCTCACAGTTTTAGTGGCATTATAAACGGTATTATTAAAATCAGACTTTAGATACCACACAAATGGTAAATTGGTGAATTTCCAATCATTCATAAAACAGAAGTACTTTAATTGAAAATAATCAATTTCTGTTATTTTCTCCACAGATGCTGGATCTGACTATCAGCAGACAGATGTAGACGATCAGCACAGTACTGTGTCTGAGTTGAAGGGCCGTATACCCAAGAGTACAGCAGATAAGGGGAACCACATCCTGGTCTCTGGACAAGCAGAGTTCACTCCCATGTTTATCATAAAAAATGTGGTTTTAAAACAGGTGAGGTCAATGTAGAGGATAATGATAAATAAGAGAGTGGGGACAAACAGATGGTGCAACACTTAACTTTTCTGTGAACGGCTTAAAAGAAATTATATGATATTAGATTATATAAATTATGTTCTGTTTTCTGTCTTTATTTGTCTGAAGCCGGGACAGTCAGCACAGGATCAGGTTCTCCAGTCTTTGTGGGAATCGGAGGGCACTAATGCTCAAAGTAATCTTCTGTTTCTGCAGCAGCCTAGCATCACTGTCTCTCCACTCCGTGTTCTTACACCACAGCTTCGAAGATCTGAGACCAAGAACAAAAAGGGCAAAAGCACATACCTCCCCATCCTCAACTCTTATCCCAGAATTGCTCCTAATCTAAACAAAAAAAAGACGGAAAAACCCACCTCCATCAGGGAGGGCAGTTCAGAAGAGCACAGTCTAAGTAAGAGAGTGTGCACTGAAGAAATGAAAGAGGAAGTACCTGTATCAACACATGTGTCCAAGAAACATTCAAACAAGAAGCTGGAGAGCCATTCCCTGTCTCACACTCATTCTTTCTTAGATTCACTTTCTTCCCGTGGAGACATAGAACAGAGGAGTTCATGCCTCCCTGCTCCAGAACTAAAAATCCTGGGGACATCAGCCTTCACAGGTTTTAGTTCATCATCTGTTTCCAGTTCAAAAACTTCCACTTCGTCTTTTTCATTTTCGTCTTCTCGTTCTGAACCTGCAGGACATTTGCTCCCCACCAGTAAGATGAGACTTTCAGGAGGCTCAGTCCCAGACCCAACCACTGGGTTGACTCGGCACCGCCGCTTCCTTAACACAGTGGAGATACTGAGCCAGTCAGGACTCCTGGACATTACATTAAGAACACAGGAGCTGCTACGCCAGAATTCTGCCACAGAGCAAAACATTGCTCAGCTGCGCCACCATACACATCTGCTGTGTCACGCTGTTCACGCAGGTTCCAACATGCCAACTTTGGAGAATATACACGGAGTCATGGTCGAGTCTGGTTGCTATCCAAATCTTCGGAGCTTGCTTTTCAAGGGCAGTGATGGTGAGGATCTGGAGACTGACAGCAGCTCCAGAATTGATGCCATGATCACTTATAGATGTGGGTTTAATGAGCATGGAGAAGTTCCTCCACCCTCCCACCTTTACACCACTCAGCAAGTCAGGGAAAACGAAGATATTCCATCATTAGATCCTCAGGACTCAACATTTGGCATGGAATGGTTGATGCCCCATGGGAAGCAACCGCCTCACAAAAGGTTCCTCGTGCCTCCAGACAGCTCAACTTGTGCAGTGGCTGTTGTAGATACTTAAGCTGAGTAACACTCAGTCACTGAGTCAAGTAGTGTACACCATAGTGTACATCAATTGCTTGCATGAGTCAGTGAGTGCTGGCCTTCACTGCAAGGGAACATTTTGGCTGGCATTCTCAGGCATAGGTTTGTTAATGAACTAGCCATTTTTTTGTGTGTTTTCACTAGGGTTGTGTATCGTTTGCGTTTTTTTTTTTGCGTTTGCGATACCAGTGCCAAATCAATACTTTTAAAATGGTACCGGTGCCTGAACTGATACTTAAAAAATGTGGACAAAAGTTTGGATAAAGAATGGCTTTAATTGAAAAATATGTTTTAAATAAAGAATATATTTAAAATGAATATATATACCATTTATATAATGTGTGTGTGTGTGTGTGTGTGTGTGTGTATATATATACACAAAACAACAAATTTACATACTACATAACCCAACTACACTCATTTAACTAAATAATAACCAATAATTAATATAATTATAATTAAATATAATAATTATTGGTGTTAAATTAATAATGATGTCCATATGCTCTTAAACACGGTGCACCCCTCTGCTTTTAACATCATCCCATGCGCCTTCACATCTTTCATTAGGTTTGACGTGTTTCCCCTTTGTTGATGTCTTTGCTGAAAGACATTTGTTGGCTGTAGATGTATCTGGATCCTTTGTTGTGAAATACAGCCACACTTTAGAACGTTTAATTTTAGAGCATTTTAATTTAAGCGTGTTTATCTTGGCGAGCTAATGCTACATGCTGCCGTCAGAGCAAGAATAATTACTGCGTGGATGTGCTGCATTCACACGAATGGTCTCATTTCCTGATTTAAATTGGAATGAGAAAGTAGCATGCACTACGTTACTACAAACAGTTGGATTTATATTATTAGAGCTTTCTGACTTGCGTTCACGTTCATTTTCTCAGTCTAGAAAACATTTTTCACCTGCGGTGGCACTGAAGTGAGGCACTGAAATCTGTGCTCTGATTCGGTTTTAGTATGTACCGGTTTCATAGGTACCGGTTCCATATTGGCACCAGGTTTCGATACACAACCCTAGTTTTCACAGGTTACGTTAGGGTACTGTACAAGCACCATTATTTTCATTTTTTCACTACAGTTCTACTTGATTCTAGATTTAAATTTCTGTCCATGCACTTGGTATAACAATTTAGTATAATCCACAATCAGGCCTGGATTAACCATGGGGAGACTCATGAGAAACCTGTTACACCTGGCCTGTCTTGTAAGTGAAATATTTCACGTTCTACTTAGATATTGTTAGCTAAGTGCCATGTTCACTATCACTATCTAGCAAGTAATTCCACAGCTGGCTGCATATAATTATTAGGCAATACAATTGCATTTAATTTTATGAGCCATTTTGGAAGCAGAAAGTTTTTAAGAACGACTTTTAGCAGGGCTGCATATGTATGTGTGTCTGTGTGTGTGTGTGTGTGTGTGTGTGTGTGTGTGTGTGTATACATGTAGTCCCCTACTTACGAAAACGGTCCAGGATTTGCGCGTAAGTCGGACAAAGGGAGCCTTATACGCCTTTGACACAAATATACAATATAAAGCATACCAATCCATTTGAATAAATCTGTCCCCTTTCCCAACCCTGCTTAATGTGGCATCATGTGGCCAAAACTGTCACCGCGCCTAAGGAAATGAAAAACAATGAATGTTGTTTTTGCAAATTTAAATTACGAGGGGAATCCCAGACGCCATTTTGTCTTAAAGCAAATTGCTCCATAAGAAATAATGGAATCTTTAATGGTTCCACAACCCAAAAATATTTATATAAAGATTATTCATAGAAAATTTAAAGTAAAAATAAAATAATTTACCTGCACTTTACCTTTGAAAAGAATCACCCCCGACAGGAGAGGAGAGGGCGGGCTTATTGTGTAGAACGACTTTCTCACACGCACACATGGATGTTGACTTTACTTAGACTGCAAACTAAGTTCTGTCAAAGATTTCCATTGTGTTGGATTGTGAACTCTGTTTTGTTGGGGATTTTACGAAATTAGCATTATTTATCATCAGGACAGCTTTACAGGACAGCCATTTTCTACCATTGTGCATTGAGTCATTGATACCAGAGAGTCAGACTTTCTCCCTCACCTCGCGTGCACACACATACAATATACCAGTCTTTTTACATCCAAGACATTTTATACATTCACTTGCACACTAAAACTATTGTATCCAATTGTAAATATTGATATCTGGTGCACTGCAGTGTTTATTTAGCAAGATGTAGCAACACGTGAGCTGCTTTTGCGATTTGTTTGCATCTATGAATGTTAGATGCACACTTCGGTCTGTTTGTATGTGCGGAAATTTGTTCGTAATGTGGGGACTACCTGTGTGTGTGTGTGTGTGTGTGTGTATATATGTATATGTGTGTGTGTGTGTGTGTGTGTATATATATATATAAATTTGACATTTGAAATATGAATATCTGAGTAACTACATGTCCTACGCAAATTAAATTAAATAGGCTTCATGTTGAAAAATAAAATTATAAAAAATTTTGAATCAAAATTCCAACAACACATTCAAACGCATATAGATTTTATAACCGATTTCACAAAGCTTCGCAAATGTTCAATATGTGCATCGCCTCACATCAAGTTGGTAGTCCAGCTCCTGCCCAACACTCTGTAGCATATCTTGCGTAACATTATCCTGCTTGAGTTTCTCTGCTTGAGTTCCTCTAGGCTTGTAGGAAGAGGGCAGTTAATGACCTTTGGAAAAGTATTTGCAATCGATTTAATGAATTATATGTTGATTTTTCTGTAGTGTCAATTTCCCTTTTATGTCTTCATGTATGGTATAACAGTTACTTGATGTTACTAAGAACTAATGATTGATCTGAGTGTTAAATTGCGATTGGTTAAGTTGTTCCTTTTCAAGTGAAATACCAAATACCATTTTATGTTCTAAATTGTTTCTGTAATCATGAAATATGTAGTAATTGTGATTAATAATGTGATTATAAATGTCTTTGTAGTGTGTTCTATATAGCCCTGTACTCTATATCACAATAAGAATTTTGATTGTTAGTTTTTATAGTGATTTTTAATCTATTTTTTATTTTATTTCTGTAGTTGGTGTATATAATGAGAAGGCATTAGCTGGCACAGTGGTGGGCTTCTCACCTGTTATGGATAAACCCAGCCAATGGAAGTAGGGCATCCTTGGTGCCAGACCAAAGCCCAGAAAGCATGGGAGGGTTGTGTTAGGAAGAACATACAATGTAAAACCTGTGCAAATTTTTATGTGAATCAAATGGCCTTCTGTGGGGGCCTTTCACAGGAGCAGCAAAAAGAACAACCAGGTTAGGTATTTACAACAAAGTCTGGAAGGCTGAGGTTTAAAGTAGTTCATTATTCTATTTGCTTTCAGCATAAGAAGTAGCAAGGCTCTTTTTAGCTATATAGAAAAATATATAAAATATTTACTTGTAATTACAAGATGATAGATAGGATTTCAGCTTTCCTAGTATTTATGTCTAGATATGTTAAACATCTCGCCATTTGTTTGAACTCAAACAAGCCCAATTTTATAGTTAATAAAACTATTGGAGGATTCGACTGGCAGGTGTTTGTGTTCAATGCCTTAATGTTTAGATCCATTGCTTAAGCATTAGACATGGACAACATAATTTGGAATGTGATTAAAAACAAATAAACAACAAAAAAAACACTGGTGTACCAATAAGACTCTGATCAGCTTTGATGATGGAAACAGAGACAGCTGTAAAGAAAAAAAAAAACAGTCACTGGCATCATCAATAACCTTCATAGGGCAGGGATAAAGGGAACCATTCAAAGAAGATTTGGAGATCAGAAATAAAGAACCTGTAACGCGAGATAAAAATCACTAATTAGTAGTAACAAATTAGAAGGCAAGCTTTGAAATTGCAGAGAAATACAAAGTTGAGCCTCCAATCATTTACAATTTACAATCTGCATTTACTTGACCATGCAGAAAGACAATTACACAAAACACACCAGCAACACACAAAAAAAGGTTTTAATCGGAGGATAAAGTGGAATTTTAGACTGGCCAAGTCAAGTACCAGACTTTAACCCAATTGAGCATGGTTTTCATCCACTGGGAAAAAAAAAGAAAAGTGAAAGAAGCTGCGATACATGCAAAAAAAAAGTGTAATAAAAGAATGCATGTGTGTCTACAAATATCAAATGAAATATCAAAGTTATCTTTATTTCATATCTTACAAAAGAGATATGCATACATTTAAATCCAGGATTGCCTATATCATTCATAAATGACTTGTCACTTCATCTTTACTGTGTCTCTGGCAACTTTGGGTTGCGTAGGTTGCTGATGACTTCAGAAAGCATGCGGTTACATAGAGCTGCATAAGGGTTCAGAATTACAGCCTGCTGTCTGGCAAAATTGCTACCCAAGGCTGCTGCCCGCTCAAAGTCAGCCCTGGCATCGTCCACCCTGTCTGCCAATCTGAGCAAGAGGCCTCGCTGGACAAGAGCCTGACAGGCTGTGCGGCCTGTCCCCTTGCTCAGTAAAATGGCCTGTTCCAAATCCTCAATCGCACCTTTAAAAGATATACAAATGTGTAAATGTTAGACAAATATGACCTAAACCAGCTTGAGGTCAATAGAGAATTATGCTTAAAAAAACTATTGTAAATACAATTGCATTTATCCATAATAATAATAATACAAATAATAGGAGTGCATGTAACAATATTTACGTAACAACCTCAGAAGCAACCTCGTTTCCCCTCTCGTCTGTTCCAACCACTCAGCATTCAAGACTATATTAAAAATACAAGAATGTCTGGCTCTTTGAAAGTAAAATATGAAGAAATGAGGGATGGCTTTTAACAGTACTCTGTATACATTCTATATACTGTACAGTAGATAGAAGTATTAAGACAACAAATGCGTGAATTATAGTTCACCACAAAACAGGTGACATCACTAATTAGTTCCAGCCTGTCTGGCCAAGGAGTCGTGCTAATCAGAATCAGCTGGTTGGAACATATATGTGGCAGGACTTTTATTTTATGAAACTGGGATGTCCACCCTTGCATGTTAAAAAAGGCTAAAACTAGAGACTATTCTTAAGTCGATTGTGAACTTCTGTGCCAAATCCTGTTTGACAAGGCTTTTGGGATACTTGGATAAGTGAAGGAACGAGTAATTATTTTGCTAAATGCTCCAAGTTTTGTTTATTTTCTTCTATTAACACAATTTCTATCTGAAGTGCAGCAGACATGTTTAAGATCAGGAAGAAACCTCATTCCTAGGATAGGTGTTGTCTATGAGATATGTCAATGAGATTTGTGTATACAAATAAAAACAAATACATATTTGAACATCTAACTTTGCAGTTGTTTCCCAACAAATCATGTAAAACAATTTTTGAAGTTTTTCAATTGTAATGAAGGTACACACGTGGCCAAAATTGTTGGTACCCTTCGGTCAATGAAAGAAAAACTCACAATGGCCAGAGAAATCACTTTAATCTGACAAAAGTAATAATAAATAAGAATTCTATGAATGTTAACCAATGAAAGTCAGACATTGCTTTTCAACCATGCTTCAACGGAATTATTTAAAAAAATGAACTCATGGAACAGGACTGGACAAAAATGATGGTACCCCTAACTTAATAGTTTGTTGCACAACCTTTTGAGGCAATCACTGCAATCAAACGATTCCTGTAACTGTCAATGAGACTTCTGCACCTCTCTGCAGGTATTTTGGCCCACTCCTCATGAGCAAGCTGCTCCAGTTGTTTCCGGTTTGAAGGGAGCCTGTTCCAGACAGCATGTTTCAGCTCCTTCCAAAGATGCTCAATAGGATTGAGGTCAGGGCTCATAGAAGGCCACTTTAGAATAGTCCAATGTTTTCCTCTTAGCCATTCTTGGGTGTTTTTAGCTGTGTGTTTTGGGTCATTGTCCTGTTGCAAGACCCATGACCTGCGACTGAGACCCAGCTTTCTGACACTGGCCAGCACATTTCTTTCTAGAATCCCTTGATAGTGTTGAGATTTCATTGTACCCTGCACAGATTCAAGACACCCTGTGCCAGATGCAGCAAAGCAGCCCCAGAACATAACAGAGCCTCCTCCATGTTTCACAGTAGGGACAGTGTTCTTTTCTTGATATGCTTCATTTTTCCGTCTGTGAACATAGAGATGATGTGCCTTGGAAAAAAGTTCCATTTTTGTCTCATCTGTCCATAGGACATTCTCCCAGAAGCTTTGTGGCTTGTCAACATGTAGTTTGGCATATTCCAGTCTGGCTTTTTTATGATTTGTTTTCAACAATGGTGTCCTCCTTGGTCGTCTCCCATGTAGTCCACTTTGGCTCAAACAACGACGGATGGTGCGATCCGACACTGATGTTCCTTGAGCATGAAGTTCACCTTGGATCTCTTTAGAAGTCTTTCTGGGCTCTTTTGTTACCATTCGGATTATCCGTCTCTTTGATTTGTCATCAATTTTCCTCCTGCGGCCACGTCCAGGGAGGTTGGCTACAGTCCCATGGATCTTAAATTTCTGAATAATATGTGCAACTGTAGTCACAGGAACATCTAGCTGCTTGGAAATGGTCTTATAGCCTTTACCTTTAACATGCTTGTCTATAATTTTCTTTTGAATCTCCTGAGACAACTCTTTCCTTCACTTCCTCTGATCCATGTTGAGTGTGGTACATACCATGTCACCAAACAACACAGTGATTACCTGGAGCCCTATATATAGGCCCACTGAGTGATTACAAGATTGTAGACACCTGTGATGCTAATTATGGACACTCCTTGAATTAACATGTCCCTTTGGTCACATTATTTTCAGTATTTTCTAGGGGTACCATCATTTTTGTCCAGGCCTGTTCCATGAGTTTATTTTTTTAAATAATTCTGTTGAAGCATGGTTGAAAAGCAATGTCTGACTTTCATTGGTTAACATTCATAGAATTTTTTTTTATTATTACTTTTGTCAGATTAAAGTTATTTATGTGACCATTGTGAGTTTTTCTTTCATTGACCGAAGGGTACCAACAATTTTGTCCACGTGTGTAATTCAGATAACCAGCGATTGTTTTCAGTGATTGTTTAAAAAACAATAGCATTCATTAGGACGTCATATGTGCATTATACATTTTTCATGACCTCAAAAATAACATTATTTAAATAATGTTACAATAGTTTATGTTATATTTATATGACTACTAGTTTTAGTTTTCAGTTATATGAGTTTATAAAAATGACCATTGGTTATTACTAATAGTTTTATGTAATTTTTTGGAATGATCAAAATGATCATGCACAGCATGAAATAAATCAATGAATAAGAAATAGGGTTTGAATAAATGCTGTGGTACAAAGAAGCAACCTACTGTCAGTGTCTCCCTGTAGACGTTTGACTTGAGCACGGTTGTTGTAGGCTGAAGCTCTCATAGGAAGTATCTGGATGGCCTGGTTTAAATGACTCAAGGCTGTTTTCAAATCCCCAGACTCCGCAGCAGAAACTCCCTGCAACTCCAGGTTCTTCACCTGCTTTAGCAGATTAGGGTCAAAGGAACAGTCTAGAGAGAAAAACAGTGATGCATACAAGGAAGTGGATTCTATAAGTGCTCAAAATAATCAAAATTTGCTCATATTGATCACTTCTAATCCATGCTTCTAAATACAGAATACAGGTTTGTAAGTGGCATCCATTAGTTTACCAAGATGTTAAAATTGTTAAAGACTTTTAGTTAAGTTTTTAAATAGATTCATAACATGTGACAGAGAACAGTTCATTTGAAATAAAACCCTGAACATACCATCATCTGCAGGCTCTTCCTCTTGGTTTAAACCAGGAATTTCCCCAAAAGGGCTTGTAGGATTGAAGATTGTCCAAAGCACTGCTTTATCATTTTCTGATGCCATTGTGTTGATGAGCAGACTGAAAGGGACTTGCAAATGTATGTATTTAAAAGTGCTGTATGTTGTTTCACATGGAAGAAAGGGTGTTTAAAAAAAAAAAAAAAAAAATTTCAGACCTACACTACAGCCAATCAGAGCTGGGGGTGGAGGGAGGACTTTGAGATGTTGCACATGTGTACTTGATTAACTCTGCTAAGCTGAAGGGTACAGGGATAGAACCCATTCTAACCCACAGGGATAGAATGGTTTAGGGTACAATCCATGTTCGATAATTATATTTATTCTAAATATTTTCTTTCATTTTTGGTCTGTGTCTGCAAACTGACGATTTTTATGTCATGTCTGTTTTTCAGTTGAAGGTTTCATGTTTTTTCAAAGTAATGAATTAAAACCATTAGTAAACAACTATTTTTAATTATTTTAAAAAAATTTATATAGTGAATAAAATGTATTTGTTCTCTCCATAACACATTTTAAAAAAGTTTTAAATGGCTGCTGAGAAAACGCCTATAATCTTTTATGATGATGATGATGATGAGCCTGATATTTGGAGTTATGCATCAATCCAAATAAATGTAAAAACCCTTTGCCACCATTTTAAGGATGAATACTATGATATAGAATGAACAATCCACAGGTTGCAGCTAGGTTGTAGGTTGGCAAATTGTGGCTTATGTTGCTGCTACAAAGCTAACTTGTTAGACATGAGAGGCTGAGATGGAGCAAGCATGCCTAAAATAAAATTTTGCAAATGTATTTAAGTTTGCTAATATATTCTTTTCTTACTATATATTCAATTCAATTCAATTTTTATTCGTATAGCGCTTTTAACAGTTGTCATTGTCGCAAAGCAGCTTTACACAAGCAAAATAATTATTTAAGTTGATATAGAATGTGAATGTGTATGAATCAAAATGATAGTCATATAGTCCCTGATGAGCAAGGCGAGGGCGACAGTGACAATAGGAAATATATTTTTCTCACTGAATATTCTGTACTTCTTTTAAACAAAATATATATAATATACAAAATAAATAAATGCTTATCTGAGATACATTTAACAGAATGATCAGTTAGTTTTCTAAAAAAATCGGTTATCTAAAAAATGTTGAATATTTATTTTCCAAAGTGAAATCCTAGAGTGATTACTTGTAAAGTGATATTCATAAGCCTTTTTGTGTGAATTGTAATGGTGATGGCTTTCAGTTAATTAAAAAATTTCAAAATAACAGAATATTTCCTAGGATCAGTCAAAAATGGATTTACAATCCAGAAATGTCCAACTTCAAAAGATTACGTTCAATTATGTACTTATGCAATACTTGGTCACGGGTCCTTTAGCACAAATTACTGCATCAGAGCGGCATGGCATGCCGATGGTCAGGCTGTGCCACTGCTGAGGCATTATTGATAACCAGGCTGCTTTGATTGTAGCCATCAGTCCATCTTAGGTCAGGTGTTTCTCATCTTCCTGTTGACAAAATGTTATAGATTCTTCATGGAAGGTTCTCCTCTCTCCACAGAGAAACGTTGGAGCTCTTTCAGAGTGACCATTGGGTTCTTAGTCTCTGGCCCTTCTCCCCCAGTTGCTCACTTTGGCCACCCTGCCCTGCACGTCACCTTATAACACAATTAAGCACTGATTTCAGTCATCGCCTCCATGTTTATTTCTGGATGACAGGATGCTGTGTGAAGCACCTTATTATTTACTTATTAGGCTATGGGAGCTGCCTAGATCACACTTACAGAATGCTCCTTGTATTTGGCCAGATCACATTCTTATTATAACTGAAATGCTCTAATCTCTAGTTCATTTTGGATTGGCCTGAGAAAGGGTCTCGTTTGCAGCTATGCAGCTCCATACACAGTAAGATATCATGTACTGTACGTCGTCACCTTTCTGTCATAACCAGCAATAGACTTTTCATTAATTTGTGCTATAATACCTCTTCTGTGGGATTGGGACCACATGCGCATTAATGATGCGTTGCACTGGTTGTAACACAGAAAGGGGGATGTATTGGAAAAATCTTAACCTAACTTCAATGTTGGAGGAAAAAAAACTATGTCTTCTGTTATATAATGATGGGTAAATAAAGTCTTATACAGCAGTGGCGCTTGCTTTAAATTTGTATAAAAAATGATTCAAAGCTTTGTAGCATTTATCTTAGGAGGTACAGCGACATCTAGTGGTACGCAGACGTTAAAGCAGCCATTCACCAAAGCACTGCCATAGATCCCTGAATACTATTCACAAAAAATCAACCAGTCCTGAGTTTATGTAAAAACCAATATCATTTAAACTTGTGCAGCAGTAAATTCATACTGCACTCGATTAAAGTATATTCTGAATGTGTTATTAATGAAACAGCTGCAACAGACTCCCTTCATGTATGGGACAAAATTTCGTTATTAGCATAAGTATGTTTTGACTTGTTAATGCTGGTGATATAACTGGCAAATGATTGGGAAGAGCAGCAATGATACGCACCTTATTATTTCCAATAATACTCACTCACTGTCTATGCCGCTTTATCCTGTATTCAGGGTCGCCGGGGGCCTGCAGCCTATCCCAGGAGACTTGGGGCACAAAGTGGTGTACATCGTGGACAGAGTGCCAATCCATTGCGGGGCACACACATATACTGTACACACTCACACCCATTCACACACCACAAGCAAATTTGGACAGTGGGAGGAAACTGGAGTACCTGGAGGAAACCCACCAAACATGGGGAGAACATGCAAACTCCATGCCCTTATAAACTTACACTGTGTTAATGAAGCATTATAGGATTTCAGCACCAAAACATTTAAAGCTATCAAACCAATAAAATGTAATCTAAAACAACAGAGACGTCTGCAGCTTTGTACATCATCAATCACGTGGTATTAGCCAAGTGACACAATCTCCGACACCAAGTATTGAAGCAATATGTTTCACTAGAGTGAATCAAGCGATTGTCTGCCCATCACTAACTTGATTTAATGTCATTTGACGCTCATATACCATGTCCATCACAGTACATCTTTGAAACCAATGGTGCTTTTCTGTATGTTTATATACATTTGAAGTCTGAATGGTGCACACAGACACCCCTCACTTATTACAGTATTTGGTTCATTTCCAGACATCTGTGTAGTAACAGCTAGTAGACCAATGCAGTTAACCGCAGTGTGAGGTATGAATAACACAATGTCTCACAATATGACAACTTTATGACTTTATTAAATGTGTAAACTACTAATAGCTTTAGAATTTCTGTAAAGTATTTTTAGCATCAGTGATTAATGCATAAGTGACGGTTAACATTAGTATTACTGTTAGTTTGTTTTCCTTTGATTCCTCTGTTATCATTAAGTTATTTTATTTGTCATATAAAATTAAAACTACAGCTACAAAGAAATTGAATGCATGATGCCTCTGGGAGGACAAGCGCAGACCCACTGCCATACCAGACATATCTACCAGTCCTAGACAGTTATGTAATCACCAAACACAATCGATATAAAACTCAGAATTTTACATGTTTATGAAGTTGTGACTTGGCTTTCAAGCAGCTGAATGGCTTATCATTTAGATAGTGATGCTAACATGCTAATGATCAGAACTGACAGTTTACAAGAAATTACTGCAAAGGAAAAAGAACACCAACGGCACTCCTGAACATCCACATAAATCACTGAAGCAGCTTAAGAAACCTGGGTTTATAGCAGCTGAAAATACTTTTTTAGCTTGTATGCTAACATGTTAATTATTGTAGCTTAGTGTTCCTAGAGCGTATAAAGAAAAATGTGTGTGAATGCATATTTATATATTTATAGTATTATAACTTCTTCATGATGTTATGACAATCTTTGCTAATGCTAACTCTAGCATGGTAAACAACATAGGTTCTGAGGGTGGACTTTTGTTTACATGTGCAGTAACTGAATCAGGTTCAAGTTTTCTACTTATAATAGCAAACAAGGAGTAAGTCTGGAATTTAATGTTCAATAAGCACATATACGTGTGATGGTCAGATGGTCAGACATTCACAAACTTTTAAAGGTATACCTGTTCCTAGCAATAAGTAAACAAATAAAACAGCGTTGCTAATGCTGCTAATGCAGCTGTGTGCACATATAGGACTTTATGATAACCAGCAGAGGCTAGGCAGACAAATGCTGCTTTGGAAAACTAGACCAGTGATGTCAGACTTATGGTCCTGGCCTGGGACCGGCATGCTAAATGCTCTAATCTAGTCCACCAAGTGAAGTTTAAATATGTTATATTAATGTTGTATATTAAAATTATCTTGTGGATCATAAACAAAACAAAAGATTAGAAACACACTTCCTGGCCAAAAAAGGTTTCACATTCTTATATCTTGTTGAACCTAATTTAGCTGTGATTAGGATGCACAATGTGGTGGCCCCTCCAAGTGTGAAAATGATTCCTTAACCTTTCAGAACGACTCTTTCACAATTTTGAGTCCTGGAATATACCTGTGCCAACAGGGACGTAAATATCCATAGTTTGAAACCATGGGCTTTACCGTACATATTTAATTGTGCGTGTGTGTGTGTGTGTGTGTGTGTTTACGTTTATGAACATTTTAATATACATTTTTTAAAATACATGAGGCGCGGTTCAATTTAGAATGATTTCCTTATTTATTTTCTTTCTGGACAGTCTCCTCTGAGCCCTCTCACCAACATTGCAGGTATGCTCACAGTATGGCTGCTCAGTGGATGGTTTGTGCTTTTTGCATCATTTTGATTGAAAGTGTGTAAAAAAAAAAAAAAAAAAAATTCAGGACATCAGCAGTTTTACAAGCCAACCCATCTGGCACCAGCAACCATGCCAAGGTTACGGAGGTCTCTGTTTAATTTTATACTTTGCACTCCTGCCACACAATGCCTGATTAAAGTACTATATAGGTCTCTATATATTACTCTAACACACACACACACACACACACACACACACACACACACACACACACACACACACACACACACACACACACAATGATAACGATCATAAACGTTTAACAAAAATGTGCCTGTGGTTAAAGTTAATTTTTTACACTTTAGCCTCTGTTAATCACCAGGAGGTGTTAGCACAAGCTCTGTTTGGTCAGACAATGCAGTACCCCAGTAAGACTATTCTAGCTTTTGTGCTCACTGACATCACAAATTACAGGCTGCCTATAGAGCTATCAGGTGCTGAAACATGGTTAATTAATGACTGGCTTTAGCTGAGGGTGCTGTTCCAAATCTGTCCATCATATAAATGTGGTCTAATTGTTTACCTTCATGATTAAAACAGGCCCACATTAGACCAATAAATTATATAAAATTGTATAAAATGGGCCATGGACTTAACAAACTCACATCAGAGATTACATCATATAATTAATAAACGTTTTAAATGGTATTGTTCTGTAGAGGTGAACCTATTCCCAAGTGTTTATGTAGCTTATCATTTTTTAAAAATCTCATTTAAAATGAATGTATGAACTTTCCCACGCCTTTATGCCTATAAGACAACTATTTTGTAATAACCCCTATGTAATCTTTATATTGTAACACTTCCTATAGCTTGTGACAGATGAATATACTGTACATACAAACAGCTTGTATCAGTCTGAAGCATTTTGTTTTACCGTGAAGAGTTTCTTATCGTCTGTCTGTCTGTCTGTCTGTCTCCAGGTCTCTCTTTGACTTACAGTATATGTTAATGACTGGCTCTTTTGCTGTACAGGATATACTTGCCATAGAGTACCTGGACAAAAGCTTAAATATGCTCTCTTTGATGATACACATCATTTGTGTGTATGTGTGTGTGTGTTTGTAGTTCTCTCCCGGTTGAGGACCAGCTGGTAAGGGTACGGAGATGTGACGGACACATCAAGAAACAATTCTTCTCCTTTTTAATGATAATAAAACTTAACAATTTGGGCACACATCCTACGCCTAGTGCTAATTCATGCTAGTGATGAAGAGTATGATCGTACTGAGAGGTCTCCAATAACATTTACACAAAGATGGTGTTCATAAAAATACTTAAATTCAGAAAAATGTTTGTGTCGTGTTTGTGTTCCTGAATGTGTGCAAATTTGTGCAAATAATGAATAACAGAGGCAGACAAGCATACTGTTTGTACATGTCACAGAATCACACCTGAAGCTTATTTCTAGCTCTTTTCCACTCCTAATCAGATCTAGTATAAATAGACACCAAAAGAACACTTCAGTGATTAAACTTGACAGTGTGACATTTCATTTTCTTTGGAGTTTTTTCAGGTTTTCGGCACGTTTGGATTATTGAACCATATTGGTTTTCTGCTTCCTGAGTGTGTGCCTCAGTTTATTTCTAAACTAGTGTTTCCAGTTGTTGAGTGTGTACTTCAGTTTCTCTTCTGTTTGTGTTTAGCTGGCTTTGTTTTATTTATTTTTTACTCTTTATTTTTTTGATTCCTGTTCAAACATCTTTTGTTATACCCAAAATCTCCCTGTGTTTGTGCTCCAGACTCCACTGTGGTCTGTGACACCATGTTTGAGCACAGCTTGAGAAGAATAACTCTTGTGGAACACTTTCCCCCAGAAGGGCTTCCTCCTAGAGACCCAACAAGAATAACTGAGGCCCCTAGAAGTTATTCAATAGATAGAAGCATGTGGGGTACAAACAGAGTACTGTATCCATAACACCATCAAAACCACACTGAGTCCCCAGCCTGACACCAACCACGGCTCTACGTGTTCCCCAGTGCTTCCATACCTAAAGTTTACTCTTATGTTTAGATGGGGGAAAAAAGAAAATTGGTGCATATGTTTTTATCATAAAACTGTAGGTGTCTATTTATTTCTCGCCAGAGGGGGCTGAAGTACAGAACCTCAATACTCCATTAAAAAAACTACTTGCCCAAAATCTTCTTCACTACAAGTAGAAATACCACTTCAATTTCTTTCTTTTACTCAAGTACAATTTCTAAGTTTTTGCTCTAAAATGTACTTTAAGTATAAAAAGTGCAATACTCCACAAAGACACAAATACTTCTGAATACTTTTCTGATTGAGTTACTTATAAACAGTATTTTAAAGGATTTAATCGAAGTCGAAGCTGTTGATAACATGAGTGTGCAAGTCTAGTGGAGATTTGTTTTCTGCAGAAATCTAAACTTATATTTGTATATGACTGGTTGCTTTAGACATAGAGGAGTGAATACAGTTTTTTAAACAATGGACATTACAGCTAGAATGCTCAGTTTGATGAGTTTTATGGATGAAGGGACGACATTACACTGATTTTTAGCAAGCATGCTAAAATAAATAAATCGGTTGATATGTTTTAGGTTATTTGTTGCTGTAGGGGCTGGTAATATATCTTTGAAAAGAAATCAACCCGGAGAAATGTGTCCTCTGCGGCGCATGACGGCAGCGGCGGAGGGAGAGGCGGCTCGTCGTCCTCGGCGGCGCATGACGGCGGCGGCGGAGGGAGAGGCGGCTCGTCGTCCTCGGCGGCGCATGACGGCGGCGGCGGAGGCAGCTCGCTGTCCTCCTCGATGCAGGACGGCGGCGGAGCTGGCTCATGCCCTTTGGGTCATTCTGGCAGGTCTGGGCCCGCAGCGGGGCTCTCTGGCAGGTCTGGGCCCGCAGCGGGGCGGACAGGAGATTCAGGGCCTCCACTGAGGCGGACAGGAGATTCAGGGCCTCCACTGAGGCGGACAGGAGATTCAGTGTTGAGCTTGGTGATCTGGTTCTGGAGCAGTGCTCACATCTCCAGCAGGGCTTGCATCCGTTCTTGATCATTCGTGGACATGCACACGTTGATCTGTTGGATGAGCTCACCTGCCAGCTTTTGGAGCACTAGCCTCCGCTGTTGATGCTCCTCACTCTCCTCCTTTTGAGGACACACAGACTCCTTCCGAGGCGCTCCGCCGGCAGTTGCTCCACTCGCTCCGGCGTGCCCCGAGTAATTTACCAGGGGAGGCTCCTCTGCTGTGCCATTGTTGAGGTCTTGCATTCTGTCACGGGTGCTATACGTGGGTAGAAGGAGAGGCATATATGCAGAGGTGACGTGCGGGTGAAAGTCTTTTAATAAACATAAACACACGGGAAACAGAATAGGAACTTAACCAGGAGATAAACTAAACGTAACAGACTAAGAGATAACATAAGGCTAGGGGCTACACAAAGGCTAGGGCTAACAAAAGGCTAGGAGCTAACATAAATGCTAGGAGCTAACAAAAAGGCTAGGAGCTAACAAAAAGGCTAGGAGAAACATGGAGCTAGGAGAAACATGGAACTAGGAGAAACATGGAACTAGGAGAATAAACAGTACTAGGAGAATAAACAGTACTAGGAGAATAAACAGAACTAGGAGCATACACTGAACTTCACATGGAAACAAACAAACCACTTAACTTGAGATAGCGAAACCCAAAAAGAACAGCAACCCAACTCAAACAAATGCAAGACCTCGACTGGTGAAACTCAAGAATATTTATAATCAAACTAATGAGCAACCTCGGTTCAGGTGAGCGCTCCCATCACCTGACCGAGGTGCATTCTGGGACATGGAGTTTTACACAGAAAAGAACACAAAGAAAACAGAAAATCAACGGAAGTCTCTGGGTGCTTTGGCGCCCTCTAGGGGTTATCTCTGACAAAACGTACCTTCGTTTAAGGTTTTTTTCCCCCACACAAAGTCAGAAAAAAAACATAATACGTGAGAGATTTTTAAGTTCCTAAAGCTAATGAAAAGGTGGCTCTGGACATGATGCCATGACTTGTTGAGATCCTTTATGGTTTTAACAACCGTGGTTTTATACAGTATATGTAATAAGTTGGAGGTTTCTCAATACAATTCCATTCATGTAAAATGCCCTTACTATATTTGCTTAATGCAGCTCAATAATCAGAGACTTCTGAAGCATTTTTGCTCATGCATGTAGAGACTACGTCTGTTTGTTTTTTTATGTTTAAAAGTTAAGCTTATCACCTTATGTGTGCTGGATTGCAGCGAAGTATTTTGTAAACAGTAAATTGCCATTTCTTTGCAACCGGATGCAACTAACTGTATCTTCATTACCATTGTTGGCTTTTTAAAGGATAATCCTTTAACAAAAACAATTTTACCCAAGCTTAAAGATAAACTGACTAATTATTTTCATTCATGAAGTGCATGTCCCAGATGCAATTTCTAGGGCTGAATTGTTTATTTGTTTTATTTACACATATTTTATTCTTATTTCATATTAATGGCATTAAATATTATTTTGGGAAAAAATGCAAGCAATCACAACCCAATCTGTTTTAAGACAATAAGACTAGATGTTCAATTAACAAGAAATCCCTCCTTCCCTCCAAACACTTGTGTATGGTTTTGGGTCTGATGCCTGTCATTTTAAAATAAAGCATTTATCTGCAAACTGCAGACATCTCTGCTACCTAACAGCTGCAATGTGTAGGAAGGGCACACTGGTCTGTCCTCATGTTCCCTGTAAGCCCTGGCAGTGCAAATGGCAAAATTGATTTTCTGGAAGAGTTAGCATTTGCTACACACAGGAAGCAATGGGTATTTAGAGATCAGTATGATTTTTTTCTTCCAGAGAATAAAGGTTGCTCTATACCATTGTTTATTCTATCAGTACGAATAGTGTCATTCATATGCATGTCCACATTTTCCCCCCATGCTTTGATTTCTTGCTGCCAACATGTTTTAAAGGGGTATAAGTGGCTGATCTAGTATGTATGTATCCATCTGGAATAAACTACATACTCCTTAGTCTGCTCTGTGCCATAATCCAGTTTCATCAAATACAATACAACACACAACATGGCACAGTTCTCACACATGAGCATCTCATAATAGCTGTATAAACCTGTTGTTCATTTAATTTCCATATCAAATTTTATGTACACATTTCCTCATTTTGCAGTCACCTTAGGAAGTCATTTCAACCATACAGTTTAGTACACAGTGAAATGAAACAACTTTACTGCAGAACCAAGGTCAACATGAATTAACAACATAAATTAACTAAAACTTACAAGCTAACTTGGAAACTTAAGTAGCTGACTAGCTGAGACAAGACAGATGACATTTTTAAATGAACAGAAAAACTATCTAAATCTTATACAAACAGAGACAAAATAACGTGCAGGTGCAAATGTGCAGACAGGAAAAGTGACAAACGCAAAAGATTACACATTAGACATTAGATGTGGACAGCTAGGAACTTGAAGCAGGGGACACATTCCAATTCAGTTCCATTAGATGGACATGGGAGAATGAGATGAGATGTGAACATAATTTTGCTTGAGAAAATAAGTTTCATCTGGGTGTATGGAAGGAGCATCACTAATTAATCAATGATGTTATGTTTTACAGTCTGATTCTGTACAGTAAAGAACAAAAACAAGGAAAAAGATGGCAAAAGTTGAAAGAAACTTCTTCATCTTGTTAAAATTAAATATTTTTGTGAATTCAATATTTTCTATGTGATTGGTTTTGAGTGAAATTAGTGAATAGTGTACTATATTTTGACAGGTGATACTGTTGATGGCAAAAGATTAAAAAAGATTAAGGGGGGGGGGGGGTTGAGTGCAATCCTGTACAACCAAAAACATTGCTACTGCATTTTTCACACTAACCTTCTGGCTACCACAGCTGACATTTTTTTTTTTTTACAGTACAATAACGGTGCTATTGTATTTTTTAATGTAAAATTTATGTTTTTTTTTTTTCGTGTACATTTCGTGTTACCAAACATTTTCTTGGCCAAGTCAAATAGGGCCTCTACTTTGTTCATCTGTAATCTTTGATGATCTGTAATTTTAAAACAATCAATTAGAGACTTATTTCAGCTGCAATACACTACGCTATATGAGACTTGCAATGGGTCAAAAGTTGCATGCGATAAGCTTCCAGTTTCTTTGAAGATTTCAGACATGGATGTAATCTTGACTTTTAAAAAATCTTCTAACTAGCCAATGCTATTATTAGGAGTGAAAGTAGGAGTACAACTGTGGCTATATTTTGATCTAGTGATTTTTTTCCATCCTTGATACCGTGGGAAAATCCAAGCGACTCGGCCAAGACTATAGAAAAAACCATGAACCACCACGTGTCAGGTTCCTAATTAGAAGCAATTTAAAAATAACCCAAAGTAGCACAAATTTATAACTGTTTGATGATCGTTGGAGGTAAAAGGATAAGACTTTTAATCCAAAGCACACCATTACAACTGTAAAGTGACGGGATGACAGTAGAATGTCCTGGAAGAAACTGATCAACTTCAAAAATTTTATCTTATCATGATTCTGTTCAGCCAGTTTTGCATGATGTCGTGACAAAATCAGCTGGACAGACATACAAACATAAAGACATATAGACATACAAATATTGAAATATAAACAGTTGTGAAATAACAAACAAACAACTAACCTAAACAAACAAGGAAACCTCGGGCTCCCCCTAGTGTCCACTAGAAATAGTGTACAATAGCAGGTGGTGAAAATGTCATCCTGCCTCACGTCATCATGAGACAAAGACACAGCTGTGAAAACACACTCTTAAACAATGGCTATTATGCTAATTTATTAGTGAGCCAGAAATATGTCTAAAGTTTCTCATACCCATGAAACAGGAAACATAATGGGAAAGACCCTACTTTTCTTAAACAAAACCCTGAAACGAGGGAGTGATTGGTCT
Source organism: Clarias fuscus (assembly GCA_030347435.1). NCBI lineage: Eukaryota > Metazoa > Chordata > Actinopteri > Siluriformes > Clariidae > Clarias > Clarias fuscus. The sequence continues at coordinate 24,817,249 of CM059210.1, read as the reverse complement.
TTTAAGCATGATGATTGACAAAGTGGTCCAAAAGGCTCAGACGTAATGCATGGAACAATAATTATGACCAATATGCTGCTGGAATAGTTTTAACACGCTAGGATATGGTTCAAAAAAGTAAAAACAAACATATCAGGCCATGAGAAAAAAATAGGATGCTGTTACATTTGTTAACATCTATAAAGCATTTTATTATTATTGTTTTTTAAAGCTACCTAGTTAGTAATATGTAATGGTCAATGCGAACAATATTTTGCACAGTGCTATCCCAACATATTATCTTTTAAAACACATATATGTTTACCACATTCATGTCACTGATTTTTAGCTAAACTAATTTATTCAGATTTAAGTTTAATTCCAGCTTCTTGTACAGCTGTTTCCACCAGGCAAAACAAAAACATGTGAAATTTCAATGTCATGGCAATGTGCTTAACATTAAAATGTTAACAAAAAATAAAACAGCTGCAGAAATTTGCACATACACACAGAGACAGAGAAAGAGAGAGAGAGGGAGAGAAATAAACACACAGAAGGAGAGAGTTGCAGTGCCTCCAGACTGTGTTTACACCCCAATATATTTATTTATATATTTTTTGCCATATAACAAAAAGAGTTACAATGTCGTGTAAAAGTGCTTGATTTCTAAGTATTGGATATGAATTTTTTCATCTTTGTCACACTAAAATGATTCAGATCATCAAACCAATTTTAATATTATACAAAGAAAACCTAAATATATTTTAAAAAATGCTATTTTTAAATGAAGATTTCCAAATCTGCCTGGCCCTATCTGAAAAAGTAATTGGCCCTAAACCTAATAACTGATTGTGCCACCCTTGGCGGCATCAACTGCAATCAAGTGTTTGCAATAAATAGCAATGAGTTTTTCAACTCATCTTTGTAAAGGAATTTTGGCCCACTTTTCTTTGCAGAATTGTTTTAATTAAGTCACATTGGAGGGTTTTCAAGCAGGGCCTGAAGGGCCTGTTTAAGGTCATGCCACAGCATCTCAATCAGATTAAAATCGGGATCCTCCAAAACCTTTTTGAAAGAAAAGGTTTTGGAGGATTTTTCTTTTTTTTGCGCAATTCAGAGGTAGATTTGCTGGTGTGATTCGGATAATTGTCCTGCTGTATAATCCAGTGCATTTGAGCTTGAGGTCATGATCTGATGGTCGGACATTCTCCTTCAGGATTTTCTGGTAGAGCACATGAATTCCATCAATTATGACAAGTCGCCCAGGTCCTGAAACTGCAAAGCAGCCCCAGATCATCACACTACCACCACCACCATCATGTTCGACTGCTGGTATGATGTTTTCTTTTATGAAATGCTGGGTTAGATTTTCGACAGATGTAATGGGATACACAACTTCTAAAAAGTTCAACTTTTGTCTCTTCTTTCCACTGAATATTTGCCCAAAGTCAAGTTTTTTGGCAAATGTGAGACGAGGCTTTGTTTTCTTTTTGGTCAGCAGTGGATTTCTCCTTGTAACACTGCTATATATGCCATTTTTGCCCAGTGTCTTGCAAATGAAACAAGTGAGCTCTGCAGTTCTTTAGATGTTGTTCTTGGTACTTTTATGAGTTCCTGGATTAGCCGTTGATGTGCTCTTGGAGTAATTTTAGTAGGCCAGCCACTACTCGGAAGATTCATCACTGTTCCAATTATTTTCTATTTGTGGAAAAAAACCTAACAGCCATCATTTGGCCTAGCACAAAAAAACATAGGTTTATTTCAATCGAGGCCATGTTTGATATGAGGATATGTGAGGAGTCCCATACCCACTGGTCCAGTTAAGTAGTTCAGGTCCCAAATCAGATGCAACCTGTGTGGACTTTACAAAAGCCAACGTGGTGTCAACATGTCTTCTTCTCTAACTTATGAATTTGCCTTTAAGTTACAATTAACCTTTTTAACCTTGTATCTAAATTAATAAACGCATTAATTGATGTACTCAGTGGAGCAACATCAAGCAAAACAAGATAAGATTAATCCTGAAGAAAACTCTTGTGCCAGATTTCTCATATTTATAATACAGCATTGAATATAATAATAATAATAATTATTATTATTATTATTATATGGTATGCAGCATACATGGAGTCTAACGATGACTCAATGATGGTATGAAGGTTCCTCAGGCTGAGCCTCTTCAGGGACTCCATTCAGGGATTGTCAAAGCCACTCGCCTATTGTCACTCAGAGTGTTTGTTTGTTTTTCTTTGGGCACAGGAACCAGGCATGAGGTTTTCCGCTGGTCAAGGACGACCAGCAGATCTAAGCTGAAGTTGAATACGCGCTGAAAAACCCATACAGCTGAGACACACATCCTTGTAGGACTCTTTGGCTGAGGCCATTCAAGCCTGCAGCCCTTCCTGGACAAAGGTGACTGAACCCTTTTCTCACACCCTCTTTGAAAAGGGTAATTGGAGAGGCTGGAGGGTTGTTTGAGAGCCCTAGATGGGTGAAGGGCAGGAAAGTTGTGGTGAATGGCCAGGATCATGGAGAGATGGTGGGATGGGGGTGCAGAGAAAGGAAAGGAAGGGAGGTCATAAGAGGAGCTGGGAGGAGAGTGCGCAAGGGCCATTCCCTCAAATCTGTTAAAGAACTAGTTAAGCTTGGTGGCCACATGTAGATCTTCTATCATCACCTAGTTGGTCTGTATGGCAGTGGTGGCTCAGAGGGCTAAGGCACTGAGTTACTGATCGGAAGATTGGCGGTTCGATTCTCAGCTCAGCCAGGTTGCCATTGTTGGGCCCTTGAGCAAGGCCCTTAACCCTAACTGCTCCAGGGGCGCTGTACCATGGCTGACCCTGCGCTCTGACCCCAGTTACGCTGGGATATGCGAAGAAGGAATTTCACTGTGCTGTAATGTATATGTGACAAAATAAAGGCTTTACTGTATACCATGGCCAGAGATACTTCTCATACAGCACATCTCCCTCAGGATGCTTTGTGGAGTTTGGTCTCATGCTTCCTCCTGCAGTCTTCCTTGCCCAAAAGCTTTCTTAATTAAGGAAAACAGTGTGAAAAAAGTACCACTTTGTAAGAGTTAATGTCAGTTACGGAACTAATTGCTGAATCAGTGTAATTAAGCTTTCAGAAACTGTCTTTCTGAAAGTGTAATTAAAGGTGCAGTATAAAACTGCTTTTGTTTAAATATCATCAAAAACTTAAATCCTAATGTGTAGCGGTGCTGTCAAAGGCTTCTGTAACCCAAACACATTACACCTCCCTGGCAGTAATGCAGTATACTTTATATTTACATTTTTTTGCAGGGCTCATCAGAGTAGAACAAAGTCAGAATGGAGCACACGGCTATCAATCAAAACTAATTGAATATGCGTCGATCCAGGAGATAATGCACCTTAATTCTGGTTTGCCAGTTGGCAATAAACTGAAAATGGGAACGTAGAAAGCTTCAGCTCTTGTGTTGCTACATCGTACAGTTTTCTGAAATGGGTTACTTTTTATTATCCTGGGCGAGACATATGAAAATATGTGCATATATAATTGAGCTACACTATGAGACCTATTGCTGATTTTATTTGAGGCGATTTTGGCAATAAACTGTCACTGCTGTCACTGTTACCTGAGACCCTTTCTAACTGCTAAGCTTTTTTGACAGCACTTGTCTATTGCTTTCATCTGTCAGAAAAATGGCAACAGGCTCAAGCAGTAAATAATAAATATGCAGTCCTGTTCACCCTCACCCATACATAATAAGTTTTTAGCTATTATCATCTCAAACTTAGTTTGTGGCAGTAACTTATGTGTCAATCAAAGATTGTCTAGGTATTGTGGCAAAACTCAACATTCACACTTTGATCTCGTCTGTTCACAGGGCTAAACTTTGTCACCACGTCAAGTGGAATTTTGAAATTTTGTAAAGAATAATTATGCTCCCACTGCAGTGATCAGCCGCTCTCAAACAATCCCCCATTTTCCAGAAAAATACCTCTATGTCTGTTTGGAACCACCACTAGAGGTCACTGTTTCGTTCTGTGTAATTTTTGTTGGTCGACTCAGTTTCCCAGAAGGCACCTCAGTCAGGTGATGAGTGCTCACCTGAACTGAGGTGGCTCATTAGAGTTTCTATAAATAGCAGTTTGTTCTGGGAAACTGGCTCGAGCTTTGTTTGTATGTATACCATCATGTGGGCATTCCTTTTTGAGTCTTTAAGTTTATATTTGGTTTATGTTTTGTAACCTTTGTTTTCAGAGGGCTCTAGTTTTGGTTTTCTGTATGTTCCTTGTTCTGATGGATTCATTGAGCTGCCTTGTTCAGTGTTTAGTTAGGCCGTGTCTCCTTCTGTGTAAGTACTGTTCTTTGTATCCCCAGTGTCGGCCTTCTGGTGTAGTTCTTTGTTTTAGTTATGTGTAGCCACATGAGGGCCTAGCCGCTAGCAGGGTTAGCCGCTAGTAGGCCTTGATTGCTAGTAGGGTTAGCCCCTAGTAGGGTTAGCCTCCAGTAGACCAGCCTCTAGTGGGATTGACTGCTAGTGGTTCTGGTCGCTAGTAGGTTAGCTGCTAGTTTGGTATAGCCTCATGTGTGCCTTTCCTTTTGTGTTCCGGTCCCCTAGATCAGTACTAACCCGGTTAGCCACTAACCCGGTTAGGTCAGCATCCAGTGTCTCCATATTCCATGTAGCTACTAACCTCACTAACCACTCACCCATCTAGTCTCTGTGCTCCTGGTCTTGTCTCTAGTCTGTATCCCTGGTCCTGTATCTAGTCTCCAGTCCTGTCTCTTGTCTTGTCCTGTCTCTCCAGTCTCCTGTCCTGTCTCTCCTGTCTCTCCAGTCTCTAGTTCCCCTATGTATCTTTAGTTAGCTCCAGCTCCATGTTTGCTCATCCCCAGTCCCCTATTCGGTTCCCCTGTGTCAGCTCCTGGTTCCCCTGTGTCAGTCCGTAGTCCCCATGTCTGTTTAAAGAGCCCTAGTTTTAGTTTGAGTTTGTTGTTTTGGTTCCTTTGTTTGTTTCAATGTTTGAGTTTGTATTTCTTTTGTAAATAAAAGACTCTTTCTGTTGAACCCCTCTGCCTGCTCTAATACATGCCCACGGCAAGTACATCAACCGGTCTATCCAAACCACCAGCTAGACCCATGACAATGTCAGCCTTGATTAAAAGGGGTGAAATTTTGCAGCAGCTAATAACATTTTGCACACTTTCATGTTGTGAAGAAAAAAAGCCGTCGTGCTATTCTGTGGGTGTCAAAAGCATTTTGCCAGACAACAGATATTTAAGCTGTCTGTCTGATCAAAAGCTGCATCTTTTCGGTGCTTATGAGTGTCAGGTAGTCAGATTATTTGAAATGACGGCTTTAAATATTCAAACCTTTACATACTAAGAAATACTTTTTAAAAAAAAGTTAAAGATAAGTACAAAGGACCGGGCTAAAAGCTACACTTAAGTGTCCTTTCTGGCAGGGAACTATCCATGGGTGGGTGCAACACATTAAGCTTTTCGGTTATTTAGATGTGCCAAATTATCCTTTGATATAATCTGTATATTGCACCTTTTTCTAAGAACTAATAACATACACGTGTTAATCAAATAACCAGTTCATTAGAGTTGCTCTATAAATGTGGATACAGCAGGATACATCTTTAACATATTTGCTTGCAAGGTGCACACCATAAAAAAAAAAAAAAGACTTAATACGTACCTGGTGAAGTATGTTAGGAAAGTGTGGAAGGTACTGAACACTAGAATAGAGAATTGCAAGCTTTTCCAACTAAACCACACGTTCCATGGTCCAGATCCAGGTCAGTAGTCCAAACTTAAAATGCTTTTAGTGTGGGTGAACAAGCCCAAGCTTTTAAACATGTGGTAAAATATGTATTTATAACATTATTTTATAGCTGTTAAATGCAATTTTGACCAGCTCATGGAGAAGACAAGCTCAAATTGCTTAAATGAGTGCATGGTAGGTTGAGAGAAAGCCTTCCATGGCAAGATCTTCAAACAGCGCAATAAATGCAGTCCAGCACCTGAACAAACCACATGCAAAATAAGGCAAAGAAGATACAAAAGAGCAGGGAAATTCCAAAGGCACCAGGGGACTTACTGTACCCATTACAGATGTGGATCAGGTGATCATACAGCCAACATCTCTGGATGTCTGGCAAAAGATGTACATTGCAAGAGCTGCAACAAAACATGACATTATACCAAAGAATGTTGGGGAAGCAAACGAGTAAACAAAACTGCTGTACAGTACGTACAGTGACTGTGTGGAATGTGAGCAAGGGAAAGAGATAACATGGAGCTAACTCTGAATACAAACGCAGCTGTTTTCATCTTGTCCATGTACATACAATTTCTTTGCTCACACTCCAATAACTGCACCGAAGCTTAGCCTGGGTAGCTTATAAGGGGGAATGGTATTCATTTAATTGGTTGTTTAACTGTTTTGTCTTTAGGTGACCAGTGCACTACCACAGAGATATAGATTATACAACAAGAATCAGCTGTGCTAAGCAGAGCCATGTTTACTGGGCTGCAACTAATGGATTAGTCTCAGCTGGAGCTGCCATATAAGGCAAAGCACTCTGATGTGTGCTCATATATCTAGTTAAAGTCTGTCCTGAGGCCCAGCCAGTAGAGAAGAAATGGTGGAAGCTACCATTCATAATAATGTCAAGGGATGTCTCAGGGACTACCAAAGCTGGTGATGTGTAAGATGTGATAGAGCCAGTTGATTCATCGGATATGATTTCACCCAGTGTGGTCACTTATGAAGATGGTGGTGAAGATTTGCATGGACTAAGAGAGCCAAACAAAGCAGTCGTTATGGACATCTTGTCCCTGCCACATATTGGGGACAGAATTGTAACACTAACTTGGGAAACATTGTTCTCTTCCACTGATAAGGTTGCCACATTTTTCTTCCAAAAAATGTGACACTGATTTACTAACAAAAAGACTATCTCACAGAAACCCTTTTTTTCTTTTTAGAAGTGGGGACTTTCTTCGGGTTATACTCATAATAACCAGTTCTGCATTGCTTGTGTGGAATTGTGCAATTTACCCCAGTCAGCCATAACACTAACACCACTGCCAGGTAAATAACACTGAATATCAGTTACAGACCAGTAATCCGGTGACAGGATCATGGGCACCCAAGCCTCATTTATGCCTGTGGGGATAAAAGGCCAGCCCGTCTGGTCTCATGCCACAGAAAATTGCTGAAAAAAAAAAACGTTAATGCTGGCCACGATAGAAAAGTATCAGAACACCCAGGAAATCACAGCCCACCACATATGGTGCTTAACAGTCAAATAATTTAAGGTTGATGGCTCCAGATTCCCCAGATCTCAGTTCGTCCGAGCATCCATAAAATGTGCCGAACAAACAAGTCCGATCCATGGAGGCCCCGCCTGGCAACCCACAGCACTGGTGTGTGTGTGTGTGTGTGTGTGTGTGTGTGTGTGGTTGCCATGGAGATGTAGCACATACCTGTAAGAAGACAATTTTATACTGTTTGAAAAACCAAAGCCCACTAACCACACTTATGTCATCCTCCAGCAAGACAGAGCAGTTATGCACATGATGGTCAGATGCTTAGCTACTCTATACTGATGTTCACATACACATCTAGTATAATCATACACGTATTGTACAAGCAAGTAATGTCCTGATCAGAGCAAACTGTGTGGACTGCTGAAGTGCCAAAGACACATGGCCTAAGATGTGGAAACTGACTTTAGAGCCAGACATCAGGCTGCAAATGGATTTTTTCAATCAAGGGGACTGTGTGGTGAGGTACAAATTGACCTATGGTGCTGTAAATGTCTTCAGGGCATAGTGAGAAAAAAAAGGAGGCTGAGAGCAATATACTACTGCCAACTTCAGAGAACATGATTTGAGTTTGTTGCCACAGTTGGTTTTTGACCCCACTGAGACTACGCTAGTTAGACACACTGTTAGAATGGGCAGATTAACTGTATAGACGACGGACTATGAACAGTATTGAAATAGTCTGCAGTCTGAAATGTTGCTGTTCTCAAAATGTCGATTTATTCCTGTCTTATGATGTGAAGTGCTTTTATTCATTCTTGATATTGATTATTTTCCATTAGATTTAGCAAAAGTTATCCTACAATCCCCCAAGTACATTTGCTGTCATAATTTGTACAGGCTGCTTTTTACCAGAGAGGTATATTGTGCGCTGGGGTTTACCACTAGAGGGAGCTCTAAGAGTATAGTAATTGTAAATGAGCCATTGCAGAGGGAGATTGTGTAATGAGGCAGGACTAATATACATGGGTTCATAGGTTCATACACTCAGTTCACACATAATACAGTTCAAATAAATCTTATGTCAGTTTCCTAAATAGTTCCACACATAAAAATATTACCGGGCAGAGGAAAGCGGCACAGTACTATATGACATAGCAGTAATGTGGTGTGGGAGTGGAGATGGATCCATGGGATAGAGTGAGTACAGTGTTGGAACAGATTGCTTGAGGTGGTGAAACAGTTAGGATCCTGAGGAAGATCAGGAGCGCACTTATGGTAAAATATTATGTAGATTAAGTGAAATACTTTAACATAATTAGAGTATCATGGACAGAATAGAAGACAAAATAATGGCTCTAATTTGATTCGCTTTTTAGGTGGCAAATGGAGCTGAACTCTCGTCCTGTAATTTAATACACCATAGCATACTACTACTACTACTACTACTAATAATAATAATAGCATCAGTGATGTTATATACGAAGGCTGTACCGAGGGCTGTTGACGGTCTCCCACCGTGTGGTTTGTTTTCAATGCTGGTTTTCCCTCTTGTTAATGGTGTCATCTCTGTAAACAAACTGTAGAGCAGTGGGAAACCATCGACTGTGACAAAAGGGATTTTCAAAGATGACAAAAATGCATCGCTTGTGATGGAGACTAGATGTTAAGTAGTCAAGGAGGGGCAATATGAGCTTTCAACACCAATGAATCCCACAGTTTAAGTACACTTATGAAATAAACATGCAGGAGGGTTTCTCACAACACAGTATTACACACAGGACGCTAGCACTGCAGTACACACTCTTGTTTGTATCCCTACAGCCCTGCAATGGAGCACTGCTGCTCAATAAGTCCAGAAATATACTGTTTACATATACTTTACCTCTTTTTTAAACAGAAATATTTGTTTCTTTTGCAGGTACACAAATTGTTTTTGCGTATTCAAACTCTCTCTACGTCCATCAAGATCTCAGGAGAGTTTACATTGCCGGTCTAATCAGAGCCTGGAACAAGGCCGATTCTGATCGACTGGTTCCGATTGGCAAGAAAAAACTCAATCGGAATTAACCATTGTCCAGCGTTTCTTCTTCAACTGAGAGATGCTGAGAAATGATTGGAGTGAGCCAAAATATCATTTGAGCGCATACGAGAGCGAAAGTTGAAGCAAGCGAAAATACTATTCTGTGTGCCTGAAAAGGTTTTTGCTCAAAAAATGACAGACAAATTGAAGGCCATACTTGGCAGTACTTGTGAGCGTGCACACATACAGTACACACAGTAGCTGTGTTAAACGCACATACACTGAATCTCCACGGATAGTTCTTTTATGTGAACAAGCCGTTTCATAATAACAATTACATCAACGCACCAGCAAAAATACTGAAACTAAAGCTTTAGGTCAGAGTCACAGCTCACAGTTATAACGGACATTATAAATGAGTGTCGTTATGATGTCATCATGCTCAGAATGGTTCTGCAAGCCTGTTTGGCAGAAGGACTCGCCCCACAAGGACTCTGTGTGCAGTTTGAACAACCCTTGTCAGTTAATAATGAGAATTATGCCTACTCTATCCATACACTCTACTGACCAGCGTCTGAACTAGAATTGAGTCACCAGACTGTCTATACTTACAGTTAAAGAGGTAAAACTATTACTGAAAATCATTTTTCACAGCCTACTCTGTTATGTAACTCATGAACTCAAAAATAAATAAATAAAGTGTACATTTGCTTTAAAAATACATTAATTCAGTCCTGTAACCTAAGAGTCAGAACACCCCTAAAACATATGGGTAAATGAAAAACACAAAGATTTTTATTACTGTGAATAACTGTCAAGTGATATGCCTTAGCAAGGGAAACAGCTATTGATCTATCGTGGTACGAAATTATTATTAATAAAACAAGATGTTTTCCATCTAAGGTGTATTCCAGCCTGACACATTTATTGCTCCTGGGATAGGGTTCAATATGAATTTGAAAATTATAAAGTGCTGACTGAGGATAGATAAATTAATGAATAAGTGAATGAATGAACTGTTTTGCCATGACTACGTATACCAATCTCTTACTAAAACCCAAAAATAAAAAGGCTACTTTTATCAAGAGATATTATGATGTATTAACCTTTACAAATGCAACCAGGCTAATTACCTAAGTAATATTTTTGAGGTCGAATGGAGAGTTGATTAAGAGCATTAATCACTGTGTCTATTCTCCAGTGCTAAATGGACCATTGCCCATGACCACAAGACAGAGTAAATGCCATTAAATCGTATAGGGTTATGTGAATTACTTAAATTAAAACCTGTACTGTAGGATCCAAAAGTTTGATAGAAAGACTGATTGAAATTATTTTACAACAACTTGAGTGAAAAGTAGAATCGGTAATATTTGATATGTATGCTCTTTGCATTACTGACAGTGTGCTCTCAAGCTGGCATGGACACCGCACTCCTTGTGGTCCATTTTTGGTCAAATCCATTAGGGTTTTCAGCTGAACACATGCTTCAATAAAATATTAGACACAAAGAAAATCTGACCTTTTGTACAAAGCAGCTAACATAGTCAATGTCACAAAGCAGCTAACACAGTCACAAATTTGCTTACATTTAAATAGTTACCTAGTGTCAGGTAACAAAGACTGCGACAGTTGCAGGTGAAGTTTCTGACTTATACCAAGAACAGACAAATGCTAATAGAAGCAACGACAAGGTCAACTATCATCTAGATGTCAGATGTAGAATGTAGGACTGAATAAAAAAAAGACTTGGTATTGACAGGAACAGAACAGCGCTGTACAAAATGTGCCACTGTGTGAGCTGGTGTGAAGTGGCCACTTAAACACTATGAGGCTGTAATTGTGCATAGGTTGTGTGTCATCAGCATGAACGATGAGCATGAGCAAGTCTTTGTGCTGGTTGGGTTTTGTAGCCCTTGGCCATGTTTGTTTGGCTCCACACTATGAGATGAGGAAAGCAATGCTGTTTCCACTGTTGATGTCATGAGTAGTTAATGTTCACATCATACATTAAAAGGAGGAAAATGCAATTTCTTTCTCTTTACCATTGTATAGCTGTTGGTGCCAGATGGGCTGGTTTGAGTGTTCTGCGGGTCAGAGAAGAATGACCAGACTGGTTCAAGCTGCCCTTCAGGCAGATCGGCTACAACAGCAGAACACAACATTGGATTACACTCCTGTCAACTGAGAACAAGAATCTGAGGTTATTGTCGGCACAGACCCAGTGAAATTGGATTTTTTTTTTTAGCTTGCAGCTGTCCAGTTTCAGTTAGACTTTGCCCATATATTCTTTGGTAGAAGTAGATAGATATGCTTATTTTTGTGTGCAAACGTATTGACATATGGTGACCATATTAGCTAGAAATATCAACATGTTTTTGATAATTATTGAGATTCACCCACATCTGAGAAATTTGATCAAGATAATCTTATAGGACTAGTAAATACAAGTATGTTTTTGCATTTTATGCAAATTAGTAGGCAGAGCTTAATAGTCCAAAAGACCTTTTTTAGAGTTTGAGCAAAAGAAGAAAATCAAAGAAATCATGTACACTAGTAGTGAGTCCCTTTCCAATCCAATCATTCAGTTTCGCAATAATAACTCACGTTAAATGTTTGGTGGCTGGCAAGGTTTTTCTTTAGGTCATCATCAAAACTCCTCCCACACATCAATACATAGATGCACCATATTCAAATTCACCTCTATTGAACTTACAGTTCCTGAGAGATACACACCACACTAAGCGTTGCAAATGTCCTCAACATCTTCCAATGGATTTCATGTTTGGCACGAATGCAAGCAAGTAATTGTGTTAATTTATACAACTGAGTTTAATTAAAAACCTCATTACTATTGATTGCTGGCCCCATTGGTAACAAATGCCACAAATTGTTTATAAAGTGAAAAAATATTGAGGTTTACCTTTTCCAGAGTAGTTCGACACCAAGTGTTTGAGGAAGCCAAAGGTCCTACAGTAGGACTAGTTTGCAAAACTATGTTTTGCATAGTATGAAAAATTTGTAAAACATGCAAGGGGGCTGTTAGGAACCTCCACTAGAGGTCACTGTTTCTGTCTATCTGTAGTTTTTGTTGGTCGACTCAGTTTCCCAGAAGGCACCTCAGTCAGGTGATGAGTGCTCACCTGAACTGAGGTGGCTCATTAAAGTTTCTATAAATAGCAGTTTGTTTTGGGAAACTGGGTCGAGCATTGTTTTTTGTTTGTTTGTGTATGTTTGTTTGTTTGTATGTATATACTGTCATGTGCGCATTCCTTTTTGTTTGTTTTTGTTTCTTTGAGTTTATATTTTAGTAATCTTATTTCACCTTTGTTTTTCTAGAGGGCTCTATTAGTTTTCTTTAGATTCCTTGTGTTTGTGGATTCATGGAGCTGTCCTGTTTCATGTTTAGTTAGGCTGTCTCCCCTCCTGTGTAAGTACTGTTCTGTGTGTTGGTCTTCTTGTCTAGTTCTTTGTTTGTGGCTTCCCTTATCTGTTTGGATGTTTGTAGCCACATGAGGTCTTAGCCGCTAGTAGGCCTTAACTGCTAGTAGGGTTAGCCCCTAGTAGGGTTAGCCTCCAGTAGGCTAGCCTCTAGTGGGATTGACAGCTAGTGGTTTTGGTCACTAGTAGGTTAGCCACTAGATTGGAATAGCCTCATGTGTGCCTTGCATCCGTGTGTTCAGTTCCCCCCTATTAGGTCAGTACTAACCTGGTTAGCCACTAATCCCTTAGATACTAACCTGGTTAGGTCAGCATCCAGCGTCCCAATACTCCATGTAGGTACTAATCTCACTAACCACTAACTCTCCAGTCTCTGTGCCCCTAGTCCTGTCTCTCTCCGTTCTCTGTGCCCCTAGTCCTGTCTCTCCGGTCTCTGTGCCCCTAGTCCTGTCTCTCTGGTCTCTGTGCCCCTAGTCCTGTCTCTCCGGTCTCTGGTGCCCCTAATCTGGTCTCTCCGGTCTCTGGCGCCCCTAGTCCGGACTCTCCGGTCTCTGGCGCCCCTAGTCCGTTCTCTCCGGTCTCTGGCGCCCCTAGTCCGGTCTCTCCGGTCTCTGGCGCCCCTAGTCCGGTCTCTCCGGTCTCTGGCGCCCCTAGTCCGGTCTCTCCGGTCTCTGGCGCCCCTAGTTCGGTCTCTCCGGTCTCTGGCGCCCCTAGTCCGGTCTCTCCGGTCTCTGGTGCCCGCCCCTAGTCCGGTCTCTCCGGTCTCTGGCGCCCCTAGTCCGGTCTCTCCGGTCTCTGGTGCCCGCCCCTAGTCCGGTCTCTCCGGTCTCTGGCGCCCCTAGTCCGGTCTCTCCGGTCTCTGGCGCCCCTAGTCCGGTCTCTCCGGTCTCTGGCGCCCCTAGTCCGGTCTCTCCGGTCTCTGGTGCCCGCCACGTCCGGTCTCTCCGGTCTCTGGTGCCCGCCACGTCCGGTCTCTGGTGCCCGCCACGTCCGGTCTCTGGTGCCCGCCACGTCCGGTCTCTCCGGTCTCTGGTGCCCGCCACGTCCGGTCTCTCCGGTCTCTGGTGCCCGCCACGTCCGGTCTCTCCGGTCTCTGGTGCCCGCCACGTCCGGTCTCTCCGGTCTCTGGTGCCCGCCACGTCCGGTCTCTCCGGTCTCTAGTGCCCCTAGTCCTGTCCAGCCTTGTCTCTAGTTCCCTTAGTCCTGCCCAGCCTTGTCTCTAGTTCCCCTATGTGTCCCTGTGTCAGCTCCTGGTTTCCTGGTCAGCTCCTGTTGTGTGTAGCCCTAAGCCCTAGTTTTAGTTTGAGTTTGTTGTTTTGGTTCCTTTGTTTGGTTGTGTCTGTCTTTGAGTTTTGTTAATAAAGACTATTTCTGTTTGCACACCCCTCTGCGTTCATGCCTACCATATATGCCCACGGCAACTACATCAGCCGGTCTGGCCTGTTGTAACAGCCAGACCGTGACAGGGGTCTAAATGGCTTTGTTGCTCTTGTTTGCAAGAATGCAAGCATCAGTGGGACACGGTTGTAATGAGATATTGGGCAAAATTTACAACCATGTACTATAGTGCCACTGTTGGGGCAATTGGGTCCACCTTGCTTATCTGAGTACTACAAGGAAGAAATTTTATCTCTACAACAATTTTTTTTGTTTGCTTTGGAGACATTTTAGCCAACTCTTCTTTACAATATTATTTTAACTGAGATTTGAGAACATTTACACATGCACAGCTCTCTTATGAGCCCGTCACAGCAACTCTGTATTTTTACCATCATTTTAATGTTGCATGAACCAGTTTTGTCCAAGCTTAAGCTGCTGTACAGACAAACAGAGAGAGAATTAGACAAAATGTAGGTAGATTGATAAATAGATAGATCAACTGATTGATCTGGTGATCTTTGGGGTTCCAAAGTTCTGAAATTCTTCTCAACTTTACATTCTGTCAATTGAATGTTATCACTGTTATCGTTGATGAAATGTCTTTGCCACTGGAAAGAAGTCCTACATTCTAATGGTGTGAAGGTGCTTCAAAAAAGGAATAAAAAAGACTGGCCAGTTTCTCCAATGTACAGCCTAGAATACTGAAAGAGTTTGACAGAAAGTCTGATAATTACAGTTTTACTGTTTTCAGAGAAATTTTTTTTTGAACCACAAGGGTTATTAAAAAGCACAAATGCGCAAATTGTTTTGGTGATCTTAGTATGCATTTTGTGTGGATTTTGTGCAAGACTATAACGCACCGTCCCTCAGATTTTTCACAATGGATGATTCAGGATACAGTTGTGTTTGTGGTCATTTAAGTATGCCATTTAGTATTATTATAAATATTGCTAGTTTTTAATCAACAGTATTTTATATATATATAAGATTCATTCAAAATATTGCCAACATTTTGGGTTACAATGCATCTTCAATTACAGCCTCGTAACAGTTTCATTTTAATTTAAGTAACTTATGACAGCACTTTATTATAGTACAGGTACGCACTGCAATGTCTACGTGTGCATCAACTGACTGCATATACATCTGTGGTCGCATACAGTTATAATATAATACAAGAATCACAAAGGACAAAAAGGCGAGTATAACCAGATATATCAAATGATAACACCTTCCTGCAGCAGCATGTGCATGTCCTGTCTCTTGTACACAAAGCACCTGTGTCTATTGAGTGCTGTAGCATTGTAGCCTTATCTCTCTGCTTAATTTTCTTATGAAAATCGTTCAGTGAAGTGTATTATGGCACCCAAATGCTGAAAGAACAGTACTGCTAAGGGGGAAAAGAGTAGTCTCAATTTGGAAGTCTTTTTTGCAAAAAGAGTGGTATAAAGTAACCCAATGCAATGTGAAAAACTGGTAGAGTGCACGCCAGAGATGCATGAAAGCTGTAACTTATTATTATATATTATTTAATTATTATTATTTAAAATTATTTGTATTTTGTTTTATCTGAGTTATTAAAGCTCTGCAAATACTGTATGATCTTGGATTTTTTTGGTGTTGTGATTTTTTAATTTCATTTAAATGTACACTTTAAATAATTTAATTTAGGAAAAATATTGTGAGGAGTTCACAAAGAAATTAACAAAACTGTTCATCTTGGTTCACCAGGGTCCGGGTTCGATTCCTGTGTATGGTGGGTTTTCTCTGGGTACTCTGGTTTCCTTCCACACTCCAACGACCTGATGATTAATTAATTGGTGTTCCCAAATTGCCCGTTGTGTGTGTGTGTGTGTGTGTGTGTGTGTGTGTGTGTGCGTGCGTCCTCCAATGGATTGGCACCCTGTCCAGGGTGTATCCTGCCTTATGCCCTAAGTCTCCTGGGATAGGCTCCAGGCCCCTCACGACCCTGAATACAGGATTAAGCGGTATAGACACTGAGTGAGTGATATATATCAGTTTTCAAATAAAAAGTTTTGCTATGTGCCAGAGTGAAATGAATGAATGAGTATGAAATGTTATTTTTTGCATTTTTCTGTGAAAAAAAATATAATGTCTAAACACACTGAAAACCAACACTTCATGTGAAGCCAATCGTATAGATTATATAATCAGTAAAATAGAGGCTGGGAGTAAATTTAATGTGTTCAGTGGTTTTTAAAACAATGCTAAGGCCAAGAAACAGTCTGTTACTGCCACTGCAATTACACCAGTAGTAATGAATTACAGGTATGCATCACTGAATTAAGACATTATACTATTTGGATGTTTGGATGTATGAACGCCATGAAGACCAAAAGTTTGGACACACCTTCTCATTCAAAGAGTTTTCTTTATTGTGTTCTTTATTGTGTTCTTTAGCCCAAACAAGTCTCTTCTGCTTGTTTCCTGTCCTTAGCAGTGGTTTCCTAGCAGATATTCTACCATGAAGGTCTGATTCACACAGTCTCCTCTTAACAGTTGTTCTAGAGATGTGTCTGCTGCTAGAACTCTGTGTGGCATTGACCTGCTCTCTGATCTGAGCTGCTGTTAACCTTCGATTTCTGAGGCTGGTGACTCGATTGAACTTATCCTCCGCAGCAGAGGTGACTCTTGGTCTTGCTTTCCTGGGGCGGTCCGCATGTGAGCCAGTTTCTTTGTAGCGCTTGATGGTTTTTGTGACTGCACTTGGGGACACTTTCAAAGTTTTCCCAATTTTTCCAACTGACTGACCTTCATTTCTTAAAGTAATGATGGCCACTCGTTTACTTAGCTGCTTTTTTCTTGCCATAATACAAATTCAACCTCTTTGAATGAGAAGGTGTGTCCAAACTTTTGGTCTGTACTGTATGTGTGAATTTTTAGCTAAGCAGAGAAATAACATTACAACAACACTATGAAGCTGCATGAGTAAATTGCAGACAAGAGACATGACATGTGCTGTTTGTGAGAAGCTGTTGCAGTTGCTTTGTCGGGTTATGCACTGCAATATAATTCTCTTAGGTTACAACTGACAGACACACGTAACTGTAGGCTGATTTTTCCATTGTGCCCTAAGGTGGAGTTTTTGAGACATCACACAAAATTCACACTTATATAACCAAAAAAAGAAATAAATTCAACATAATACTTTGGCATTTTTAACACCTTTGTGGCCCACAAAAGAGATGCACACAACATTCTCTATGAGTTTGCAATACGTTTGGCTTCCTTTAAAAAATAGTTTTCTCAAAACTGCAAAAATTGCGTTCTCACTTTGTTGTTAAACTGTTTATTTTGAGCGTCATTCTGCTTGCACAAAGCAGGCCATTCTTATCCCCAGAGCAAAATCTTACTTCTATCACATTTGAATATATTGAAAACAAGTTTAAAGATGAAGGATTAATTAAACGAAACAACTTACAGACATAATTGTGACCAGAAAAACAAGAAAAAACATGTGAGAAGGAAAGGCAATGGTCACTTTAGACATCAGTGAGAAAGTGCAGAGACGATATGAACTAATTAAGAATAAGTAAGCAAGGGTAAATTTTGCAAACTAAAATTTAAAGAAACACAGCAGATTCAACTTTTTTTTTTTCAAATGAATCCAAATTTAACTTGGATGGAGCTGATTGTAGAATGTTTCTGTGAAAAAAACCCAACCTACACTGGTGTTCATGAGCTTCATTTTTCATTGATGCAGCTATATAAACTAAAGTGTACTGAAGTACAGAGGCATTTGGATGAAACTTGCAGAAATCAATAAATAAATTATTTATGCAACTATGCAACAGAAATGAATTTTTCAGCAAGATAAAGATCTGCCTTTTGAAAAAAAAATGTTGCACTTCTATATACAGTGGAACCTTAGATTGGCCTGCGAGCAGTTTTTTATTTGACTTGTTAAACGAGGGAGGTCTTGATATATGAGTATTGTAGTACACATGCACTTTGTCTGCCGAGCGTCACGTGATCACAACTGAGCCAATGGTTCTTCTCTCTCTTGGGCTGTGGGATTATGGCTAATCGTCTCCCATGTCATAGTGCACATGCATCACTTGTATAGTCAACATCTATGCGCGCATGTACTGTTTACTATAACATTGTGACTATGTGTGTGTGTGTGCACGTAAAGCATTTTTGAAAATTATTTTGTGTCCAAGTGTAGTGACTGTAAAGGCTGTAGCAGTGTGGGAGATGAATCTCTTTAGAAGAGTGATTCTGTTAGTGTGTGTATGTGAGTGTGCGTGTGTGTGTGTGTGTGTGTGTGTGTGTGTGCATGCACATTCACGCGTGTGTTTGTGTGAAAGTCATCCTACACTGTAGCCTCCCCTGCACCTGTTTCTCTCGCAATCCAAGGTTCCACTGTATATATTTAGTTATAGATATAATTATAAATTGTACAAAATTATTATAATAATCTTAAACATAAAAAATGATAAACAATTAACTTACAAGCAACAACAATTCATGTTTAAGGCAGTCTGAGTCAAAATGCATTGAAACCTAGTGGAAAACATGCCACTGTTTGATTGCAATCAAATATTTAAACCTAAGCAACTCTGACTTTAAAGCAACTCGTAGTCAAGTGTTAAAAAGTTTCAAAATATGTTCCAAAATAGTGCAAAAGAAATGGCACTGTTTGGCTACAAATTATTGCTTGTGAACCTAAACACATCCATTTTTTAACATTAAAAAGTTATTACTAACTATACTATACCAACTATTACTAACTACTAATTACTAGGCTTTTCATAATGAAGCATGCATAAACATACTACAAATGCATCTACAAAACAGAATATGGTAGAAAAGGTTTTTTTATTTCATAATTTAATTTAAAAAGTGGAACAGTGGTGCAGTGGTTAGCGCTGTCGCCTTGCACCTCCAGGGTCTGGGTTCGATTCCCGGCCAGGCTCGATTCCCGTCTCTGTGTGCATGGAGTTTGCATGGTCTCCCCGTGCTTGGTGGGTTCCCTCCTGCAGTCCAAAGACATTCAGATTAGGCTAATTCTCGTTGCCAAATTGCCCACATTGTGTGAATGAATGTGTGTATGTGTGTGTGTCCTGCGATGGATTGGCACCCTGTTTAGGGTGTACAAAAGATTGCCTCGTGTCCTAAGCCTCCTGAATACAGGATAAGGCGGTATAGACGGTGAGTATAGGTGAGTGAGTGAGTGAGTGAGTATTATGGCTTAATATTAGAATATTAGAATAATTTAGAATTAGAATTAGAATATTAGAATATTTCCTGTGCTACTGGTAGCTTTTACTAATGGTACTATGACATGAGACAATTTATTGGCTTATGGGTCAAAAATAGTATTTTAAAATCAGTGCAAAATTTCACTGGGAGCCATTGCAGTGAGGATAAGATCTTTTGATTTTAGTATGTTTATGCACCTACTTTAGTAGAACGTCCAGACAGAAAGGCACTACAATAATCCAACCTAGACTAGTTTCTCTTCATCATGTAGTGAAATTCTTGGCAATATTTCTGAAAAAGAAAAGGCTATCCTAGTAATATTATGTATATCACGCCAACATCTTTTACTGCAGAACATGATGAAACAGGAAGGCCACCCACAGCTGCTGTGTGATCAGAAAGCTTACTTCTACCTGCATGTGGTACTAGAACAAGTACTTCTGTATTGTGAGGATTAAGTAGAAAGCAGTTAATAAGCATCTAGTGACTAACGTCCTTTACGTATTCCTTAACGTTAAGCTGGTTGCTCATCTACTTGTGTGTCATCACCATAACAGAAAAAAATAATACCGTGATTATCATTTTTAACTATGATTATGAATTATGTCACCCAGAGGAGGAAAAAAAAAAAAAAAACAGAACCTTTTGGAACTTCACTTTGGTACACGTAGAATAGCCAAGATTAACATATACAGTACAAATTGATAACGATTTGTTGTAAGGGAGTCAGGAGAGGCTGTTTCCTTAAGTTTTGCAACATTTCCTAAATCTATCAAGGAGAATAGTGTAATCAGTGGTGTCGAATACTGTACTAAGGTCTTGCAACACAAGCAAGGAGACATTTACCACTTAGTGATAAACATAGACTAGTGCTGTCTCTGTGTTATGATGATCCTGACTGATACATTTCTTGAATGTTATTCCTATGTAGACAATGAAAAACTGCTGTACTACAACATTTTCTAGGATTCTGGAGATAAAGAGATGATTTGATGTTGGCCCATAGTTTGATAGATGACAGGAGCCAAGGACAGGTTTCTTAATTAGGGGTGCAATAACTGCTAGGTTAAAAGGTTCAGATACACAGTCATTCCTAAGTGCAGAATAGAGCATTTTAAAACAGATTCAGAATAACTTTGTAGGTACAGTGTCTAGTACCCAAGGAGATTAAATTGTCTGTTTTTAAAGGTGATTGTTTGCCTAATATGTTTAATAATAAAAAAAAAAAAACTGTCCTCACTTTTATGTGCTATTGGTGTGCATGTGCCTGAGATGGTCTTATTTCTACTTCATTTTACTACAGTTTTAAATAAATATTTAAATTTTTTATCTAGGTTTTTTTTTCTGATACAAATATCACAATCTGCCATGAAATGTCCACTTTCATAGTTGGCTACCAGAAGCATTGCTAGATGAGAGCTACGGTATGGACCCTCCAAGCAATGTAGGTGACCCTACAGCCGTGAGCCCAATCCAACACCTGGGCAAGTGCAAATGCTGGCACAAAGATACAGTTGGCTTAGTGTGAGTTTATGTGCTTAGCAGTTCCAAATTCTTTTGATTTCTTCTTTCAAAGAAAGGCAATTGCTAGAAACTCCAGCTGCCTTTAGCCAGTGCTGCCATGCCACTAATGCAAGCTTCATTGGCAGTAGCTTTCGATCACCAATATCATAGAAAAGAATGGACCTGAATGGAGTTTATTTTATATTCTTAGGTGACATTTTTGAGAGAACAGCTCCGGTCCCAGTGTCTGTGGAATCCACTTTTTCCACAAACTAAAGTGAGGAATGTTAAGTATGGAAGATGAGGTAAAATTGTTGTTTAAATACATCTTGATGGAAGTAAGTGCAGTAATAAAAATGGCTACAGAGCTGTAACCTTTAATGAACTGCCTGTAGAAGTTGGCAAAATGAGTCCCAAAATGATTCCAGGGTCATTATAGAATCCATATATGTCTGCCTTGACATAAAGCATATTTTCCAGTAACCTCTTCCAGTAGACTCAATGTTGGATACAGGATACTGTGCAGATACACTAAACCACAGATGTAAAAAAAAATATCTCTCGGGTCATGGTTGACCAGGGCTTGGAACACAACTGGAGCACTGGTTAACCTAAACAGGACCACAAGGTATTCATAGTGGACAGTTGGGGTATTAAAGCCTGTTCTCCACTCATGCCCTTTACTAATTCTCACTAGGTGATAGGCTTTTCATAAGTCAAGCCTAGTAAACACTTGAGTTTTCATGCAAGAGGTCAAAAGCTGTTGACATGAGAGGAAGAAGATAGTGGTTCTTGACAGTGATGCCATTATGGCCATGACAGTCAATGCACAGGGACATATATTAAAAAAGGCATATTACTTAATTCCAGCAGGAGGAATCACAAAGTCACAAAATACCTAAAGGTCTCAAAATGTCAAAAGTGATTGACACAAGTCTCTTAAAATCCATAAATCCAGATGTAATGAAAAGCAGTATAGAGGATGAGTGAAAGGGTTTGTATGCACTGAAAGGATACTTCCTGTTGGCACTGCATACAATAGTCACTAGTCATTTGCTCAAACTTAAAATGAAATATTATATTGATGATTTCTTTTCATGAGCTGTAAGCTGTAATCATCAAAATTAAGACAAAAAGCTTGAACTGTTTCACTTGACATATAATGAGTCTAGAATATATGAGAGTTTCACTTTTTGAATTAAATAAAAAATTTTTTTTTACAATTATTAAAATCTTTTGAGATGGAATTGAATATATATACCTGCACACCCACCAACACACACACACACACACACACACACACACACACACACACACACACACACACACACACACACACACACACACACACACACACACATACACCCATACACACACACACACACACACACACACACACACACACACACACACACACACACGCACACACGCACACACGCGCACGCACGCACACACACACACTCTTAATGTAAGAGTCATTACTTTTATCTGTTGCCATGAGCAAATGATTAACACCCCATCAGCCAATTGAAATTGGTTTTAGCAGATCATTGGTGTTATACACACTACATTTTGCTGAAAAGGGCAAAGCAACCAAACAGTTCCATGGCATAGAACTAAATAAGAAATATTTTATAAAATGCCAATACTATTTAATAATAATAATAATAATAATAAAATCTATATCAACAATTTAATCTTGAATATTTAACCTTTTGTTAAAAAAGTTAAATACATACCAAGATTTAATAATGTCTAGATTTATTATTGCCATTATTACATAAGACATAGTGTACATAATAACATAATAATTGACCTATTTATCCATTACTACCCAGTAAATGATTACCAGTATTGTGCAATTTCAATGCATTTCTTACCACATCAGCGCACATCTGGATCCGGGGGCAAGCTTTAAGGCGGTTTTAAAGCAAATACAACATAATATTGTATTATTTCCAAATATCACTCACTCACTCATCGTCTATACCGCTTTATCCTGTATACAGGGTTGCAGGGGGTCTGGAGCCTATCCCAGGAGATTTAGGGCACAAGGCGTGATACACCCTGAACAAGGTGACAATCCATCGCAAGGCACAACACATAGGCACTCACACACTCATTTACACACTATGGGCAATTTGGGAACACCAGTTGGCCTAATCTGCAAGTCTTTGCACTGTGGGAGGAAACCCAACAAGCATGAGGAGAACATGCAAACTCTATGCACACAGACCCGAGGCGGGAATCGAACCCTTGACCGTGGAGATGCAAAGCAACAGTGCTAGCCACTAAGACACTGTACTGCTCTATTTTCAAATATTTGACGAAAGAATCAATATTTTAACAAAAAATGTAGAATATTATCTTTTCAGTAAGCTTAGTACAGCACAGTGTTTGGGTCAGAAATGTTCTATATTCACTAGTCAAGCTCTTACAAACACGACATTAATCAAATCAAATGCTGCTCTCACAAGCTATCCCAGTAAACTTTGCTAGACTTCTTGGCAGAACTGTTGTATTTTTCTATGTGATTCAGGTGAAAGTTTTTGGCTTGGTTGACATTAAGCCATGCAATTACAAGTTTGGAGGTATGGTTAGGATCATTGTACTTTTGGAAGTCTCAGGTGTGACCAGGTTTTAACTCTCTGGCTGATGTATTGAAGTGTTGCATAGGTATTTCTAATTTTTCATGATGTCAGCTACAGTACTTTCAGAAAAAAAACACACACAACTTGATGATGCCACCTCAACTTCTACAACCTTTCCCTTTTTCTTCCCTATGGCCAAAAACTTCTATGTTTTCTCTGCTTGAAGAACACTTCTCCCGGTGATGCCAGTTTTGGAGTAGCTGCTTCATTCTTGCATAAAATGCCATGGAAATGTAGAACTTTATGTAGGATGTACAGACATTTTGGTACCTGCTTGCACCGGGTTTGTGGAGGTCAAGAATTTTCCTTCTGAGGGCTTGATTTAGTGGTTGGGATTTGAATGTCATCAGGTTAAAATATTTCATGTTCTCATAATCACATTTTTTTTAATCCTCATATTTCAGGTTTTGCATTAATTTATCCACTCTATCACCTTGGCAAAATAGGCCTATTTCCTAATTGACACATTTAAAAACCTCACACATTTCAGTGTGTTTCAGGATGACCCCACTATTTCAATCATCCAATGAACCTTATCAGTAGTTGATAATAGATAAGAACAAGTCAGCAAATCCGTGAAGCAGTGCAAATCTGTCTTCATTGCACAGTTAGAAGGTAAAAGACTGCAGCAGACAAGAGAAATAGGCCTCATCCTCAACTACACCCAGGACAGATGGTCTCATTCACCAGGGATCTCCATGTAAGAATTCATCATGCAACTCCAGTATTTATTGTTCCTTTACAATCCTCTGACAGATTTAACTGGTATCTTACTGTCATGAAAAACTTGTTAAATGTTGCCCTGCCTGTGACAGCACATGTCACAGTTTCTGAGATTCTTACAGAGTCTCTGCTATTATATTTACAATTCACTGCTTGATTCACTGGTGTACAGTTTAATCACATAAGACAAACATTATCATGGTGTAAGTAAACCTTCTTTTGCTGATAATTTACATGTATGCTGTGTTTAAACCTTGCCTGTTTTCTTGGTTTGTTCTTTCATTTATCCTCTTTGTATTGTGATTAACATTTTCCGACTGCCCGGTTATCAACTTTGATCTTGATTAGTGTAACAATGTTGTGAGGTTGTGAGGCAAAAAGTGAGGATCCATATTGCACATATTGGTACAATCCCAACTCAAGACCTGACCTTAATGCAAGACAAGGTTTTAAACCAGAACAATCCACAAAAAACATTACCAGAAGTAATCCAAGGAAAATTCCAAAACACGCTCATGGATAGTCTAAACATGGCACAACAAATAATAACCACAGAATGTGTAGTGTTCATAATAATCTTGTAGTGGAAAAACCTTGAAATGACCAGGAAGTGAATGATAGCAGTCACATTAGAAATCTAGTAACCAAAACCACTTCCTAAAGACTGTTTAGGTTTCTCTATGGTCAATTTAAGAACATCAATCCGCCTGCAAGGTATGATTTTTTGAACTGCTGGGAGAAACTGGAGTACCTGGAGAAAACCCCACTAAGCTCAGAGAGAACATGCAAACTCCATGCGCATAGATTAAAGGCATGATTCATACCACAGAGCCTGGAGATTCAAGGCAACAGTGCTAACCGCTGAACCCTCATGTAATGGACTTTTAACATGAATTCAGAATTTCAAATTTCAAAAGTGTCAATATTTAAATATATTCCCAGTAGCATCCAACAAGCCTCTAATTCTTCATCTATTTGCTCCTGAATTTTCATGCACATTTCAGGGTGGATAGCTTTGTTGGCTGGGTTTCCTTCCTCTCAACAGGAGCTCGAACGGGATAAATGTGTGTGTAGGCTACCATTTGAAAGTTTGGACACACCTTTTAACGCCATGGTCTTTCCTGTTTTTTATTTCTTTCTAAATTGTAAGAGTATATACTGTATACTGTATATAGATAAAAAGCCTCGTCTTGTTTGATGAATCTTACAGCCATATAGTGGCCATATGTGTTTTCACATATAGTACACACTAAAAAATGCTGGGTTGTTTTTACTACCCAAACGCTGGGTTGCCTCTGTTGGGTAATTTTTCTGGGTTATTTACAGGGAGTTGGGTACTTTTTGTTTAACCCAGCTTGCTGGGTTGGAGTTGGGATAGCTAGTGACAGCTAACATCACAGACAAGACCGCCCCTCCCCTGAAGTTCACCGGTGTATTCAGTGGCTGTGTCAGCGTCGTGTCTTTTTTTTTTTTTGGTCTTCTTCCTCACGCATTTAAGAGGAAATGTAAACGTTAAATATAAGGTCTGTATACACACTTTCACTCACCTATGACTGAATTTGTTCACTGTATGTAACATTTATTACTGTTACCATGTTAACGTTACACTCAAACTTTCAGCCGGGTCTGTGCTATAGTATGCTAGTTTATCTGACAATGGCTGCTAGCTAGCCAAACCAAAGAACCCCACCTGTGTATTTTTTAGCTTTCTTTGTAAAATGCTTGCAGGATGTATGAAGATGGTGAAGTGATGAATAAAAGCTAAACTGTAGTGCCAGCATGACGCTAACTTTTAGCTAGGTTGCTAGCGTTAGCAATCACTTATAAAAAGCTGAGGTGTTACAAAAGACTAATCTTCTTACAAATATGTGTACTAGCCAACCCTCTCGATTTTTCCATAAACATTTACTTTCTTTCATTCATTTCTTTCTAAGGTTGGAAACAACACTGTGGAATATCTCCAGCAGGCTGAAGTGTCAAGGCTGAACCCCTACATCCTGATGTTGGGAGATAATGACCATCACTGCTCTCAGGCATTAGTGCTTCTCAGTAATAGCATCATAATGATGTTGCTGTTGAACCTCTATTGTATTATCTGATCTTGTGCTTTTGAAAAATAAAAATAAATATTTTTTCTATGATTTGTACAATTAATTGGGTGTTGTTTATTGCATATATGTATGGTTTGCAAAATTTTGAGGTAAAACATAAAAATAATAATAACATATTTGTGAATTAGAATTAACCCAGCATTATAGTTAAATATGACATAGCATTTGGATTGAATATTTTACCCATGTGGAGATCTTCAATTTCTTTTCTTGAAGTCCTGGTAGGGCTTGGATTTTCCTATGCTGTAAAAAAGGCACTATATCTAAAGCTGAAAACTTAAGTATAAAGCAGGGCCATCAGTTTTATCCAGAGCAGGATGCAGGTTTTTTGTTCCAATCAAGCAGGAGCTACATTTGATTGAACTTTTTTGATCAGTCTCAAAACTCTCAAGTGTGTCTCCAATAGGGCTGGAACGGACACCATGATCCCTTTGCAGATAAAATTGAAGTCACATAGTTTAAAGACACTGTCAGCCAGACATATGTGAACTTTTAACCCACAGGAATTACTTTAAAGTGAATAAATGCTAAAATATTCTTTTTCTAATCAGTTAGTGTAATATTAATATTCCCACTGCTTTGAACATAGCATATATATAAATTGATCTAAAATGGATGAATAATTGAAATTTGAGAAGTTGTGAAAAACTGGAATATATAATACAGTGCGCTCCATAATTATTGGCACCCCTAGTTAAGATGTGTTAAAAGCCTTAAAATAAATTCAGTTTTTATTGCAGAAGCATATTGTCACACTGAAAATTGTAGAAAAATATAAAGTGAATTTTAAGGGGAAGTAAAAATCCCTGATTAACAAATAATTATGTTTCATAAAATAACCTGTTCCACAATTATTGGCACCCTAACAATTCCTAGAAAATAAATGTAATTGAAGTATTTCTGCCATTTCTACAGTAGTTTACAAAGTTGATCAGAGTATCTAGGAACATTTAATTAGTAATTTATCACTTCCTGCTTCCCTGGGGTATAAATATGACATGACACAGAGGCCATTTCTCTTATCCACTCTTCAACATGGGAAAGACAAAGGAACACACCATTCAAGTAAGGCAGATGTGTGTCGACATTCACAGGTCAGGCAACGGGTACAAGAATATAGCCACCCGCCTGCAGCTGCCCATATCTACTGTAAGAGGAATCATTAAGAAGTTTAAAAAAACTGGAACAGTAGTAAACAAGCCTGGACGAGGATGCAAGTTTATTTTGCCTCCACGCACAGTGAGGAGGATGATAAGAGAAATAAAAAATTCTCCAAAGCTCACTGTTAAAGAACTGCAACAAATGATAGCATCTTGGGGTCACAAAGTCTCCAAAACAACAATCAGACGCTATCTACGTGCCAACAAGTTCTTTGGGAGGAAGAAAAAACCTTTTCTCAGTCACAATCATAAATGCAAACATTTGGAGTTTGCTAAGCGGTACTGTGGCTTCAACTGGGACGTGTTCTTTGGTCAGATGAGACCAAGATAGAGCTTTTTGGCAACAAACACTCTAAGTGGGTATAAAAAGATGAGTATGACGAAAAGCACCTCATGCCCACTGTGAAGTATGGGGGAGGATCGGTGATGCTGTGGGGCTGTTTCTCTTCCAGAGGCCCTGGGAACCTTGTTAGGGTGCATGGCATCATGAATGCTTTGAAATACCAGGACATTTTAAAGCAAAATCTGGTGGCCTCTGCCCGAAAGCTGAAGATGGGTCGTCACTGGGTCTTTCAGAAAGATAATGACCCAAAACATGTGGCCAAATCTACACAGAAAAGGTTCACCACACACAGAATCAAGCTCCTCCCATGGCCATCTCAGTCCTCAAAACCTGTGGAGTGAGCTGAGGAGGAGAGTGCAGAGGAGAGGAGTCAGGTCACTGGATGATTTAGAGACATTGTGCAAAGAGGAATGGTCGAAGATCCCTCTTTCTGTTTTCTCTAATCTTGTGAAACATTATAGGAGAAGATTAGGTGCTGTTTTGTTGGCAAAAGGGGGTTGTACAAAGTATTAAACATCAGGGGTGCTAATAATTGTGGCACCCATGATTTCATGTAAAATAATTATTTCTTAATGTGGGATTTTTTTTTCCACTGAATAAATGCACTTGAATCCTATGTTATTTAGAACAAAACTGATTTTTTTTAGAAGCTAAAGAACACATTTTAACCAGGGGTGCCAATAATTATGGAGGGCACTGTAAATATAATGAATATATTGCAATACTAGTTATAATGAACGAGCAGCACATACAGTATAAGCTTGCGTTCATATTACGTTTACACTTCAATATAAAAGTTTTTACATTTTGCCTTTTAATGATCATACAGAAGAGAAAAAGAGATGACAGGTGTGTGCACCTGTGTGCAAACACCTACACAGATACATTTGAACTCCAGCATATGCTGGATGAAACGGTCAACTCACTGCACAGTTTGCTATTATAATATCCTCAATTATACTGGGAAAGCTTCATATTAGAGTATAACCTTGGGGATTTGCCCATTCAGTCACAAGAGCATTAATGAGGTCAAGCACTGATGTTGAGCACAGAGGCCTGGGACACAGTCAGACATCCAGTTTATCCTAAAGGCGTTTATTGCAGTTGAGGCCAAAGCTCTGAGCGAGCCACTTGAGTTCTTCCACTTCAACCTTAGCAAAGCATATCTTCACCTTCCTCAATCTGTGCACAGGAGCACAATCATGCCAGGATACGTTTGGGTCCTTCTTCTAAATTCCAGTGTTTTAATGCTACACTTCCCAGGAGACATTGCGTTATGTTTTCATATACTGCAGGATCCACTCATTGTGTTTTGCCACCCAAAACACAATGACAAACCATCCTCTACACACTAAAGCACCTGCTGCACATAAACCATAGTGCGCACCATGATGGAGCGTGAGCTTGAACTACATGAAATGAAAACTCTTGTTTTTGTTCAGTTATTTTTGGTTTAGTTTAGGTTGTATAAGTGTAAGCCTTTTTTAGTTGTTAGTAACTGTTAGTATTCAAAATAGCTTGGAAGGAGAGCATCCTAAACTATAAAAAAGCTCTCAGTGATGCTAGATCAACGTATCTCTCCACTCTTATAGAAAATAACAAAAACAACCCGAGATTTTTATTTAATACCGTAGCTAAATTAACTAAAAACAAGACCACTGCAGAAATCTCCACAACAACATCATGCAGTAGTGAGGATTTCATGAACTTTTTCAATAACAAAATCATAAACATTAGGCAAAAAATTCAGGCTTTGAAAACAGACAATTTAAATAATTCAGATGAACTAACCACATCACATCAGAACTTAGAATACTTTACTCCCCTTGAAGCGAGGGAACTAATTTCACTCATCTCTTCTTCAAAATCGTCAACCTGTATATTAGATCCTATACCGACACATTTTCTCAAACAGATACCAGCAATAATAGAACCCCTGTTGAAAGTAATTAACTGTTCACTCAGTAGTGGGTATGTCCCCAAATCCTTTTAATTAGCCGTTATTAAACCGCTAATCAAGAAACCTGACCTTGACCCCTGACTGCTTTCTAATTACAGGCCGATATCAAACCTTCCCTTTATCTCCAAGATTTTGGAAAAGGTAGTATCACAGCAGCTATGTTCACATCTACACAGAAATAGCATAAATGAACGATATCAGTCTGGATTTAGGCCTCATCACAGCACAGAGACAGCACTGGTTAAAGTAGTAAACGACCTCCTATTGACCTCTGATCAGGGTTGCGTCACTATACTTGTGTTACTGGACCTCAGTGCAGCTTTTGACACCATTGATCATAGTATTCTCCTTCACAGATTAGAAAAGGTAGTAGGAATTAAGGGAACTGCCCTCTTTGGCACAGATCCTATTTGACTGATCGTTATCGGTTTGTACATTTAGATGGTGACCATTCCTCATGTTCTCAAGTGGAGTTTGGTGTTCCACAGGGCTCAGTTTTAGGCCCACTGCTTTTTTCCCTTTACATGCTTCCTCTGGGCAACATAATTCGTGAACATGGTATTAGTTTTCATTGTTATGCTGATGACACACAATTATATGTCTCAGCAAAACCAGATGAGAAAAAACAGTTTGCTAAAATTGAGCAGTGTGTGCAGGACATAAGAGATTGGATGTTAATTAATTTTCTTCTCCTTAATCCTGATAAGACAGAAGTTCTGGTCATAGGACCACAAGTAGCTAGAAGTAAGCTTTCTGATCACACTGTAACTTTAGATGGCATTTCTGTTCCATCAAATGCAACAGTAAAAGACCTTGGTGTGATTATAGATTCCAGCCTTTCGTTTGAAGCACATATAGATAATATCACCAGGATTTCTTTCACCTTAGAAATATTGCCAAGATTAGAAACATATTGTCACTAAATGTTGCAGAAAAACTAGTTCATGCCTTTATCACCTCTAGGTTGGACTATTGTAACGCCTTACTGTCTGGTTGTTCAACTAGGTGTATAAACAAGCTTCAGTTAGTACAGAATGCAGCAGCGAGAGTCCTCACTAAAACCAGAAGATACGAGCACATCACCCCTATCTTATCTACACTGCATTGGCTCCCTGTGAAATTTCGCATCGATTTTAAGATTGTACTTTTGACATTTAAAGCACTAAATGGTCTCGCGCCACAGTATTTGAGTGAACTGTTAGTGTCTTACGATCCGCCACGCCTACTTCGATCAAAGAATGCAGGCTGCCTGTCAGTACCATGTATTATTAAAACTACAGCAGGGGGCAGATCTTTTTCTTACAAAGCCCCAAAGTTATGGAATAGTCTTCCTATTAATGTTCGGGACTCAGACACAGTCTCAGTGTTTAAGTCTAGGCTAAAAACCTATTTATTTAGCCAAGCATTTTTGTAAATAGATTAACCTTAGGTAAAGGAGCAGATCTGGGGGACTCATGAACGTAGAGTATTCTGGTGAACTGGTATGTTTAGATGCTGTCTTCCCCACTCTCATTGATCACTCAGGTTTGTTGACGGTGAGGTGATTGGTTGCTTTACATCACAGGGAGCCCTCATGTTTGTGTTTCCTTCTGGCTCTCCCTTTTAGTTATGCTGTTATAGTTAGTCCTGCCGGAGTCCCTGCTTGCACTTTGCACTAAATATACATTCACCTTATACATGTTGACTGTGACCACACCTAACTGCCATCTCTCCTTATTTTCTGTTCTCTCCTCTTCTGCTCTCTCCTCTCTCTCTCCCTCTCTTCTTTTCCTCTCTCTGTCTCTCTGTCGAGCTATACATGTTTCGCTCCTGAGTTGCCAGTGATCCAGACCCCTCTGCCCTCTGGAGCCGTCTAACCCGTCCTGGAGTCCTGCTTCTGGTTGGAGATCTCGTTGCATGGATGCCCCGTGTGGTCTGCCTGGATTCGTGTGGTGGCTGGGGATGGTTTCCATGAAAACTGTCCTGTCATCGATTGATGCTCTGGGGACCTGTGACTTCAGTTGTTCGATAGCTCAGGACTGGAATCTCCTACAGTCTACCTGAGCCTCCAGGAACAAACTGGACTTCTTTTAATTTAAATTTTAACACATCTCCTGTTATACTGAACTCCAGTACACATTATTATGCTGATCAATCCCTGCTATCCGTTATCACCCAGATGAGGATGGGTTCCCTGTTGAGTCTGGTTCCTCTCAAAGTTTCTTCCTATTACCATCTCAGGGAGTTTTTCCTTGCCACCATCGCCCTCGGCTTGCTCATCAGGGACAATCTTATCATTTTGATTCATACACATTGTATACAAACTTAATTCTTACAATGTCAATTGTTAAAAGCGCTATATAAATAAAATTGACTTGACTTGACTTGACTTTTTCACACCTTCACACATTGAGGCTCTATAGTGTTTCTTTTTTCTTGTAATTGTATCAATGCTCTATAAGAATAATTTACATACCATTTACATTGTATTATATGTTTTAAGCAAATTAGAGATCATTCAAAGTATACAGGAGGACGTGTGTAGTTATAGTCAAATACTATGACATTTTTTATAAGGTACTTGTGCATTCACAGATTTTGCTATCCACATGAGATGATAGAATCAATTCCCTGCAGGTATTGAGAAATACCTAGGGATATCAAGGAGAAAAACAACAACAACAACAACAACAACAACAATAAGAGCTTCAACTATAGTTGTTAGCACTGTCGCCCTTTACGTCCAGACTCAGGGGGTCGATTCCCACCTCTGGTCTGTGTGCATGGAGTTTGCATTCTCCCCTCGTGCTTGGTGGGTTTCCTCTGGGAGCTCTGGCTTCCTCCCACAGTCCAAAGACATGCAGGTTAGGCAGGTTAGGCTTCTCAAAAATTGTCTGTATTGTGTAAATGGCCGGATGTGTGTGTGTATGCGTGTGCCCTGTGATGGATTGGCACCCTGTCTGGGTTATACCCCCTGTATCTGGTGGGATAGGTTCCAGGCCCCCCACGACCCTGTACACAGGATGGGCGATATAGACAATGAGTGAGTGAGGGAGTACTAATGTTTGAAAATCACAGGGTAGCAAAGACCTTTGCACAGTGCTACACAGACATATACTGTAAAAGTTAAAGAAGCAGGTACAATATTGCTAAAAAGTAAACTGGTGACAGGATCATGTTCAGGATCATGGGCATTCTACAGAAAAGCCAATGCAGCATAAATCAGAAAGGCACCAGATCACACAGTTCACAGTACGACACAACAAGCAAAGAGCCCAAGGCTGCCAACCCGTTCTCCAAACCCCTCCAACCCCCATTCCAAATGAACACCCATGGGATGTGCTGTGGATTCATGTCCTGAGCTACCTTCAATACTTGGCTGAAAATCCTTTGTAGTCAATGACTGCCTGAGGTCTGGCACCCATGAACATTAAATGCTGAGTTTCCTCCCTCAAGATGCTTTGCCCAGCCTTTGCTGGATCTGCCTTTACCTGCTGTTTTTTTCATGGCTTTTTGTAATCTTTCTGCCTTCAGTCTTGGCTTTAGTAAGTGGAAAGCATGCTCTATTGGGTTGAGAGCAGGTCACTGACTTGTGAAAAATGTCCTATTTCTATGCCTTGGGTATTTTTCACTTAAATGTATGTTTTGAGTCATTATCCATGTGCAGTGTGAGACAGCATCCTATCAGTTTTGCAGCATTTGGCTCTGAGCTGAGCATAGAGTTCAGACATATACACATCAGGTTTCGTCTTGTTACTTCATCGTCAGTGCTCCGGTCATAAGTAAACACCAGTGACCTGGTTCCATTGGCAGCTGTGCATTCTTCTGTTCTTAAACGTTACAAGTGGTTGGCACCATGTTGTCAAGCGTCTGTATTTACTTCATAATGCTGTCTCTTGATTGTGGACTTTGACAATGCCAGGCATACCTCTTCACGATTGTTCTTGA
The DNA here is from genome assembly GCA_030347435.1 of Clarias fuscus. Classification (NCBI taxonomy): domain Eukaryota; kingdom Metazoa; phylum Chordata; class Actinopteri; order Siluriformes; family Clariidae; genus Clarias; species Clarias fuscus. The sequence goes on along the minus strand of CM059210.1, from coordinate 24,783,553 downwards.
TTAGGCTAGATCTTGTGAAATGGTTCTTATTCACAATGGACAGGATTATGCGGTCATCCACTTTAATTGTCTTCTAATTGTCCACTTTAATTGTCTAACTGTCACGAAGCTTGCCAGTTAATTCCTTTTAAAAAAAAGAATGTTTCAAATTGATGTATCGGCCACTATGAATGTTTTTTTTGTTGTTGCTATTTCGCTATTATTCTGTTCATTATAATGTCCTTCACTTGCATAGACACCTCTTTGCACCTCATGCTGAGAGTTCAAATGAACAGCTACCAAATGCAAATGTAACTCTCAGAACCATCTCTAGGATTTTTATCTGCGCAGTTATTTATGGAGTAATGAGGGAAACAACCGCTTATCAGCAGTTTGTTTCACTACTGATGAGCCACCAAAAACGAGTATGTGTATTAAAATGGGTGTAATTCCTGAATGACTGGCACTTCTGTCAAAACACCTTGAATTAAAGCTGAAAGTCTTGACAGTGTTAACATCTGGAGTGTTTCATTTTAAATTCAATGTGGTAGTGTACAGAGGCAAAAAAAGCCAAAAAATCTTTGTGGAAAATCTTTGTTCCAAAATTCATGGACATGACTGTACATAGGCCTGCAGACAATTACAGAGGAATGAACTGGAAATTAAAGAGGAATTAACTACAAAATGCATGTCATCAGTTGTTAAACCCGAAAGTAAATAATAAAGTTTTTGATTTTGCTTTGTGATGCAGTGGTTATTCCATTATGAAAATCTATTTCAAATCCATAACAGTTTAAATGATAATTACTTGTGAAAACATGTTTATTTCTCTAATACCCAGCTTGGATGACATGCAGATACTTTTTTCCTTCAAAAATATGGTTAAAATCTTTAAAATAACAGCCTCAGGACCAAATAAAACCTTGCACTGAAGGTGAGCCATCCCTCTAAATAACATTGTTTTATTTTTCTTTGGTCGTGGTGTAACAATGTCCTTGTATTCCGCAGGATCATCCATTAAATCTGATGTCCATTAGCATAATTTGATCATTTGAACATATAAAATAAGTTTGAATAATGAGTGCATTATTTTGTGCAGCAAACTTAACTATGACAAATGATGTGCCCCAGATATCATTATCACTCTCTGATTTTCAAATTCACTTACATAACTCAGGATGCTTCAGCATGAGTTGTGCTTAGTTACTCCCTTACAGAGGTGCACTCACAATCCCACTGTCCTGTGTTGCAGTAATGGCTGAGCTTTTCATTTAAAAAACAGGCATATGCTAACAGAACTATGTCTGTCTGTCTGTCTATCTGTCTGTCTGTCATTACTTCTAATTAAATACTTAACCATTTGTCGCATGTATGAACGGTTCCACTGTATTTGGTTGCGCTATACAGTATTTACAAATTGATGCTATTGCTGTTGTTTCATCTCATGAAATTGAAATGCACCAGCCTGATTAAAGCCGTGTGAAAAATGTTATATTTAAATAAGGAAATAATTAGGAGAAAATAATAAGAAAAAAAGAATGAAATCATTGTTGGAATGATTTTATTTCATTACACAATGACACCATTAACTTAAGAACATGGGTACACTTTGCCCTATGGACTTCACAGGTAAAATTGGTGAGGCAACTCAATTACATGAAGGAAAAGATATATCATATATTTTAAAAGCTTTTTTATGGACAACACCTTTTTTATGCTAAGCAGGCTAAATATAATTAACCGTGTCCTCAGACTTGCCAGAATTGATAGTGACATATTTAATGGCTGAAATTAGCCTTAAATCTTTAATCTGCATCTTCATGACAAACCACACCTCAAGGTAAATTAAGTAGTCACAGGTTGTGTGGGTTGCACATTAAAGGATAGATAAGTCACTGCATTGATGGCTCCTAAGCATAGTGAGAACTATTGCTTGTCAAAACAGGAATGCATCATTTATTTCTTGCAATAGAAAAAAGCAGGGATAACTGTGTGTTTGCTGTGTGTAAATAACTTAACTTACAGTAAAATATGCATAAAAAACAAACTAGAAACATTGTCAACATTAGTGAGACGAGGAACATACCTGTAGCAATAACTTACAAGAGGTTCCCGATCAAATTATATATAATTGTAATAATTTCTCTTTAAATGTATAACCTTAAGTAATTGCTATAATAATCATGATAATACAAATCTGGGATTAAAGCCATGCAGGTAAGATCAATATACTTTATGTGTCTATAATCATCATCTTTCATATCTGTAAAGACTTTCACTTACCTACACGTGAGAGATGTTTTTGTATTCAGATTCAGCAGAGATATAGTGTGGTGTCCTGTTTCCAGCAAAATATCTTTGTGAGCTTTGTGGAGCAACATCAATATATGGAATATGTAAAATCATATTTCTTTTGTTTATGCAGAAATATTGTATAAATATTATCTTTGTTTTGGAGCTCACTAAAGCAGCAGACTAAAACCAAGTAGTGTATCTTCTTTTAGTATCACATGAATGACCTTGCTTAATTTTATATTTTATGTGAGGTCTGACAGGTTCTACAGTACATATAATGTCTGCATATTAGAGATGTATACTCTCACTCACTCATTGTCTATACTGTTTTATCCTGTATTCAGTGTTGTGGTGAGCCTGGAGCCTATTCCAGGAGACATAGGGCACAAGGTGGGGTACACCCTGGATAGGGTGCCATGCTCCCGCGGCCCTGTATACAGGATAAAGCGATATAAAAGATGAGTGAGTGAATGAATGAGTGAGTGAGTGTGGTGAAGTTGGGATGGGAATTTTTCTGAAACCATCCCTCCCTGCAGGCTTGTTCATTCAAATTTGGTTTTTGTTTCGTCCAGAGCGATCTCTTTGTTTTTGTTTCGTCCAGAGCGATCTCTTTGTTTTTGTTTCGTCCAGTTGGACTACCACACCATGTTCAGTGTCATGTTCAGAATCACCAGATCATTTACATTTTGATTCTCAAATCAAAACTATCACTACCAGCAATCCTAGTTCTTTTAGCTGAATGTGATTACCCTTACTAGACCGCTATCCATCTACTGGAACAGCAAGACCAATTCTTTTGTTTTTGCAATACGCTGTAAGCCTTCGGGTTTTAGATCCAAAGACTGATATGAGATGATCGATCAGAATTTCAGCCTTTATTTATTGATATGTACATTTAGCTGTTACATGGCACATTTAGTTTAAACCCACTTATTTTTAAGTCATCATAAAAACTGGAACATGACAAATGACAGGTGTACCCTGTATGGTGGAACATTTTAATAATTTATATATGTGAAATATTAATATTTCTCTTATCTCATACTTTTGGTATGAGCCCTGGGAAGACTGCATTTGTTAAAGGATAAACAACAATTGGGGCCAGAGTGCTATCTGTCAATATGAAGTAAACAGCCATTTAAAGAAATGCAAAAAGAAGGAAAAGTGATCAATGCCATTATCTAAGCATTGGACATAGCCAATACAACAATTAGCAATTCTGTCCTGAAAAGGACAGAAAACCCCTGGTGTGCTAACGATCATAAATCAAACATGTTGGCAAAAAAAAAAAAACAACAACAACAACAACAGTTGATGACAGAATCATTATAAGAGTTGCGAAGAAAAAAAACAAAACAACCATCAATGTTATCATCAAGAACTTTCCTGGGACAAGTTTTAACAAGCCAACTTTGGAAAAAGCCTCCAAGAGAAAACATATAGAGGCCATAACAGGTGCAAACTTCTCATCAGCAATAAGGGACGTAAGGCCAAATTGGAATTGTCAAAGAATCACAGAGACGAGCCACAAGTTCAAGGATTATCATCTATCAAAGGGATGGAAATGTGGAGACAATCTAGGCTCATTAATCTTTAATTATGATGCTTGTTGGTAATAGTAAAATTGTTTTTAAAAATCTACAGAATGTTCTGTCTGTCAGTTTACAAAAACAAATGCATCCAATCAAATTGGCGGAAACTTCATTCTATAGAAGTGGCCTTTTTTCTTTATAACAGCAAAAGAAGGAATGCAACATGTTGGTGATGTCAGAGAGTTGCCAGCTTTCTCATTTTTTTCTGCATATAGTAAATGTCAATCTAATACTTTTAAAGAGAACAGTAGGAAGGATTTATGCAAGCACAAGTTTAGGGCACACAAAGTTTTCAATGAAAGGTTTCCAGTTGTCATTCACATAACTTTATCTTCCCTACCACTTATCTTGTGTACAGGGTCGAGGGAGCCTATCCCAGGAAACTTTGGGCAGGAGGCGGCATACACCCTGTACAGGGCGCCAATCCATCACAGGACACAGACACACACTACAAGCAATTTGGGAACACTATTAACCTAATATGCATATCTTTACACTGGTGGAGGATACCCACCAAGCACGGGGAGAACATGCGAACTCCATGCACACAGACCTGAGGTGGGAATCGAAGCCTCAACCCTGGAGGTGCAAAGCCACAGTTAGTTTGCAGATGTTTTTCAGTTTTTAAGAATGTATTGAAATGATCGATTAGAGAGAACTGAGGGGTGAATATGTAGTTTAATTAATTAAGCTGAATCTATAACAATCGTCATTTATAATTATAGAGGGTACACACGGCTCCGTCTGCGTGCAGATCTTGACACCCATGTTACTATTACCTGCAAATGGAATGTGTGATCAACTTCACAACGCGACTCATCACGTTGCTTCAGTGTTTTGGCAAATATATTATTACCTCACAATATGATGACAAAATGTGATGATGACAATGTGATGACTACCTAATATGACATCACACTATGACATTAAAGCTTGACGCTGCCTACAGTGTTTAAATTTTTGTATGCACCATGTTTTTAAGACTAAAGACATTCATGATCTAAAGATATCAGCTTAGGAAACTGTCAATGCTTAGTTCATCTGTTATGCAGCTATCAATTATCAAGTAATAATGGATCTATATTTAATGCTTGCATATATAAACACTGTGTTTAAGAGCACTCGGAATTACTGCTCCATCCCTGCAGAAAGCGGTCCTTCAGGGTTCTCACAGTAGGGGGCGTGGCTTCGCGTGGAACTAATCTAGAACACGTCAGGACGGAGCTCTAGTTAAGTTACAGTACTACCCTTCTGTCGGTGACGATCCAGGCTCCGCCCTATTTCATTGCGTCACCAGATTCGGATCTGAGCTCGCGCTGTCCGCTACATCAGTTCAGGTGAACGAGCTCCATCTGAGTCGCACTACTCCGCTTTTTTTTTGTTGCTTGGGAAACCTTCTTGGTAAAAGATCAGGATTCAGTTGGTTTTTTAATGTGTTGAAACTTACAGGACAATTTCAAAATAATCTCATAATCCTTAAACAAGGGGACAAACCCGGGACCTTTAGAACTTCGCGCGCAGCCTGTTATTGGCTAAGAAAGGGAAGAGTAGAGAGAGAACAGAGAGAGAGAGAGAGAGGCCCGTTTCTGTGGCGGAGAACAAGGACCTGGGGTTCAGAGGTAGGCTACTGACGCATCTAAAGCGAATCGTTAATGCGGACTGCATGCCCCATCACATTTCCTTAACGGCACACCGGGGCGGCAGGGGGAAGGAAAAGTGCCAGTTGTCTAGCGGGTTCTCATGCACTAACAGTCGCGATCATCAGAATCTGTTTTAATTCTTTGTCTCCATTCAAGTTCGCGCTCCAGACGAAGCCGACATCTGTTTTTGATCAGCGGGGCTTTGTGGCGGATCAAGACACACAGAAGAGTCGCTTTGTGACAAATACTGAGTTGACCTGATCCGACGACCCAGGCTGAACTTGCCGTTTTATTCTGAAGTGTTCGCGCGTGTCCACGGGATTTTCAGCGCACGGCTTTTCACAATGCAGCCCGCTGTGTGGATACTCTTAGTGGCTCTTATCAACATACCAGGTGAGTACAGTTCCAGCGCTCTCCGAGTGCATTAAATATCTATTTGCGGCGCGAACGCGTTATTAAAAGCGCTCATTGTTGACTTTTATTTTGCACGAAATGCGACGTGAGTACACCGAGCCACTTCACCCGCGCTCGCTTTATGCGCGGGTGACATGAACTTGAAGCGCGAGGACAGGGCGAAGTGAAACGTATGAAATGTAAGAGACAGGCTGAGCGCGAGCACCCTCGCCTGGGATTCGGTGAAGGAGGAAGATGGCGACAGCGATGCGGCACGACTCTTTAAAAATCTGATAGCCGTTTAGAGACAGACATCCGAAGAAAAGGATTAGAAAGGTCACCAAATTGAAAGTTAAGCGTTTGGAGAGTTTCTTTCCCTTAGTTTATTCTTCCATCTGTTTCTGTTCACTTTTTCGGAGTACACACACACACACACACACACACACATCACGATACCCGATATTAAAGCCATTCATTTTTCATACACTTTAATGTTCCTGGTTAAGGGACCTGGGTGCTCATTTCTGACATGGAAAACATTACTTAGGCTGGAAAACACCGTTGTGTTGACCTTTAAGGGTCATTTTAGAGATTCAAATTAATGTAAAGTGTTAGAAGAAACTATCCAAAGCTCTACTGACAAGGTCCATTACCTAAAGTTTAGGAATGGCAGTGTTTCACAGGCGTCTTGTCCAACTGTATCAGCAGGCAGCGTCGTCACCAGCTTTTATGTCATCACGTGATGTAACATCAATTTTCATGTCATACTGTGAGCATATCACAGGTGTAACATTGTGACATGAACGGTCGTCCCAAGTTGACCACATATGACGGGTGGGTGGGTCCAGATGTCAAGATCTGCACGTGGGGGGAGCCGCAGGGAAACCTTATATTAATAACCTAATTAACCTTATTATTATTATTATTATTATTAATAGTAGTAGTATTACACTTTTAATTATACGTCATGCATGGAAGTAATGGGTAGTGTGCATTAACAGAAATTAACGTCATCAGGCTTGAATCTCCTTTATCATGTAGTTCTCATTAGATACGTTTTCACTTCCCCTTAAACTTCATCCAGAAATGAGAAAGTGCCACACGAACCACTGAATGAGACTCTGTGTAGATTTCTAAAGAGTTAAGTCATACATGGCGGTTGAGCAGCATTGCGCAGCTGTCGCTTTTTCCTGAGACTTCGACGACCAAACCATTTTGTTAAAGAAGCCACTGTTCGGCAGGTTTTATTAAAAACATTTCTCAGTCATTATCACACCTCTCCCTTTGACTAGGACTGTTAATAGGGTGAGGTTTTGGGCTTGAGAGCACTTGCCGCCAGCTTCTCAGTCAAAGTAAATTCCCATTTTATTTAAACTTGGACACATGATTTCTTTTTAGAAATAGACATGAACCAGTGGATGGCAGCTGAGAAAAAAAAAAAAACTTCTTAAAGTGCACCATGTTTTTCTTCTCATGCAGTCATATCCAGATTATTTGTAGCAAAACGAATGAAATTTTGCAAACCGGTCCTTATGGGCTTTTTCGGCATTACTTCTCAGTGTCTGAAATTCTTCGTTAAGCCACAGCCTTCCTTCTCCCATGATTAGTTCAAGCCATTCAAATTACAGGCAATTTGTTTGCAAGCTACGACTTGTGATTTCAAGCTGTAGAAATGTAAATCCACATACAGACACAGCTGGGTGAGGCTGTGAGCTTGCACAAAGAGGCAATGTCTGAGATCTGTACGGCTTGATCTCTGAGTACATAAACCTGGCCGCTCCCCATTGTCAAATCCAGCACAGTGAGGATAGTCTACAATATAAATTGTCTACAAAGCATGTATTTAAATCATCAGTATGAAAAAATTCTTCAGTAATTTGCATCTGGATAGACACCCATTTTTTTTTTTGCCATGTGGTCGTTATTTGTCTCATAAACTTGTATAAACATGAAGTTTGAAGTATGAAGTTAAGAGTTAAGACGTTGCACAAAAAAGATGAGTGATGATGACTAATATGGTAGATGTTTTGTGCTTTTTAAAAGGCATGCTGTATAGCAGACTAAGCAGTATTTTGTAATTGAGAATTAAAGCTGCTTGATGAATTATGTGAACATGCTGCATCTTGTTTTACCACTCACTGAAAGCTTCAGCTCACTGGGAAACATGGTTCGAGGTTCTCTTTAGAAACAGATGGATTTTGCGTATTCAACATTAAGATCATGGCTAAACCTTATGAACCTAGAACATACTATCAGGATAATATATAGTACTTGTGATTCGGTCATTAATTAGGACTGAGAATTTCAAAGGGCATTCTTGTCTGTTTGATCCAGACAGGACTATTTATGCGCTAGATATGATATGTTTTGCAGATGTTCTTGCAGATTCAAGCGCCATTTCAATTTTCACTTGTTCTTTAAAAAGGGAATATCACAGCTATATATATTTATAATCATATAATATTCAGCATAAAATACAGGTTTTCTCGGACCAAACAGATGGCAAGTGGAAATATTCTTGTTATTTTCATGATTTGACACATCTGCTGTAGGTATCAGTCATCCAGGTTTTTGTGTTTTGTGCTCACACTCATTTCAGAAAATGTTTTTTGGTCACTATTTTAGGTTTTATCTCATGTATCAGTTTGCTAACGTACAACATTTCAAGGTTATCTGTTTCAGGTGGTCAGGTTAATCCTCAGAGGGTGATGTGGTCTGATGCCTTTAAAGTAGTTCCATAAGGAAAATTGATTTAGACCAAATATTTTAACGCACACTTGTTTGGCTGTTTTTACACAATAGGAAATAACTTTGTTTCATTTGAACAAAATCTTGGACACAATTAAAGTGTTACAACGATTGTCTTTAATAACCCCATTACATTTTAAATATGCAATTTTTTAAATATAGAAAAACATTTAAACCTGATTTCAGAACAGATGTGGTTGTAACAATGTGAGCTGATGTTGAGGGCTTTTCTTTGATCAGAAAGTCTTGTCTGATTTGTAGAGATGATCGTTTGGCTCATGGTGGAGCTTAGGATTAATTTCTGGTCAAGGCAATCACATTTTAAGTCCTTTGAAGCGGTTCACCCAGAGAAATGGGAGAAAAAGACAGGGATGCTCTTATACCTTTTCTCCACGCTTTTCTTATCCCACTGATTGCACAAGCTAGGTTTGACTGGCGTTTTTAATTTGTGGGTCTTGCCAACGTTTTGCAAATTGTCATGATAAGCATTATTATTACCGTTGCCAGATAACAGGCACGGTCTTCACATCCTGCACTTGAAGGACAGGAAATGGACAGTTATTACCCCGTCTGTTCTGGAAGTGTGTAACATGCTAATATTATATGACATCTGTGGTAACTGCCTTGTACATAAAGTACAGGAATTTGTTTCTCATGAGAAAAGTGCTGGCTTTACTCAAGGCTTAGGGTGAAGATTAGGTTTTAGTAAAGGTTAACATGTTTTTTTTAAAGGTGCTAAATCAGAGAGGGGTATGGGAAAGGGGGTATCATTACTATTCCTTGTTTGACTGCAAAATTTATGCATTTGTCATTTGAGTTTCTTTTATTTTGTTCTGATGAGCAGTAGATATCTGGATTATCTAAGCAGCACACAGATACAAGGAAAGGGGAAAATTCAGCTTTCCTTCATGCAGCGGGGACCTCTTGTCTGTGCCACTTGGGTTTACTCTTCTTTACAAGCAAACAGGGGAATTCAATCATTCGCCATCAGCTCAGCCATTCGGGCTGAGGTCAAAGATCTGACCTAATGAAGTCAACCTCTTTTGAAGTGTTAAGTGATATACAACCTTTACAATAAAAGCCAGACCAGCAATGTCTGTGGTGTTTAAGAATGTATTCAGACATGGAGAGATTGGTCACATCCTCCACACTTCCTTTGAAAACTGATTTAAAGAGATAATGTCACTTGATGCAGATGTTCACACAACTGGTATTTCCATTGCTTCCTATAAGCCACTTTGATCATTTCTTTTATTGACTGAAGCCAGCTGTTATTCATGGTAGAAAAGTGTGACACAGTGTGGACCTTTTCGATTATTTGAACCCTTGTTCTTGAAGCAGAGGTTTTAAAAAAGTTGGCACGAAGTGCACGCTCTCTACATCATCATGTATTGAAATCAGTTCCCAATTAACACTCCAATCAGAATTACTTGTGCCTCTGCTGCTTTGAATACAATAACTCTGATTACATGCGTCATATATAATTTAAAACAGGACTCGGTTAAAAAAAAAAACGCATGTAATGCCATCATACACACATTATTTCTAATAAAGTGGTTTGTAAAAATGCACGTGTGGCTTCTTTGGGAGAGCATGAGTTTATAACCTGTCATGAGACATATGCCAATCATTATTTTATGTAATGTACCATAAAATAAAAGTTAAAGAAGCTGAGCATTTTGTATGGCTGTGGTACTACAGTACTTGGTATATTGGTATAGTGTCTGTGTGCTTGTGTGTGTGTGAGTGAGTGAGAGACCCATATGGGAATGTAATGTATACAATGTATGCAGTATATACTAGTATATGTGTGTGTGTGTGTGTGTGTGTGTGTGTGTGTGTGTGTCCTGGTTATAAAATTATTTGGTGCGATTATTATAATTTTGACATTTAGGGAGCTTACATGATGTACAAAATTGGTAATATATGTTTTTACCATAAAGGGTTATATAATATATATGTAACATATATGAAACTGTTTGATATATCAACACATACAGTATCCATATATGACATTTCTGTATAGAGAAAGAGAGAGAAAAAGATTTACAGAAGAGAACTGATTTATTTCCATAATTCATCATACAGAGGTTGTCAGTGTCTTACTTGGTCAGTTTTTTGTTAAGTAGAATTACATGTAACAGGACAGGGAAAGCAATCAGGTGTGTAGTGCAGGATTTCTGGAAGGCTAAAACATTGCTTTCATTTATTAATCAAATGCTATTTGCTATTTATTATTAAAAATATTTTTAGGGTTGCCCATTATAACCAGCTTTATCCTAATCTTCAACTTGTACTATGCAAATTTAAGGTACATTACATATGTTGGGAAGTACTGTACAAACAAAAAACAGCCATTAATAAATAGATAGATAGATAGATAGATAGATAGATTCTAAAGGAAATTTGAACCCCCATTAGCGAACGGATAAAATTACAATAAATTTGTTAGTGGCGGAAGCAACCATGGAGATCAAACAGACAGAAGAAATATAATGTGAAAAATTAACCCTATACAGCAACACTGAATTAATCAGATAAAGTAAAAATATTGTGTGTGATTGTATAGTATATACAATCCCCATCCCCCTGGCCATTTGAGAGGTGTTAAATCACCGTATGGCTCTGGGGACAAAGGATTTCCTGCATTTGTTTGTTGAGCAACTCTGTGACAGTCCTGCCACTGAACATACCCCTCTGTTCGGCAAAAGTTCTGCGCAGTGGGTGCTGAGTATTGGATGTGATGGACAACAGTTTGTCTTGGGTTCTCCTTTACATTACTGATTCCAGGAAGTCCAGCTCAGAGTCAACTACAGAACAAGCTCTCCGGGTCAGCCTTGCCAATCATGGCATTCTGGTGCCTAATGCTGTCTCCTCAGCACAGCATAGCAGAGCATTCAGGCAATAACTGAATGATAAAACATCTGGAAGAGATCAGTCTCCTCAGAAAGAACAGCTGGCTCTGTCCCTTCTTCTAGGGAGAGTCTGTGTTCACGGTCCATTCCAGTTTGTCATTCAGCTGCAGCCCCAGGTATTAGTAAATTCTCATCATCTCGACATTACTTCGCTCAGTGGAGACCGGTAGCAGGATTGACCCAGATCAGAAAAAGTCATTCCACCATCTCCTGGGTCAGTTGCAGAATGCTCTACCTGCATCGACAAAGGTACTCCCCCTCCTCTTCATCTCTAATCACCCCACAATGGCAGTGTCGTTAGAGATATTGTATATGTGACAAGACTCTGAGTTGTACTTAAAGTCATGGGCATCCAGAGGGAACATCATGGAGAAAACACAGTCCTCTGAATTGCTTCCATGCTGCTGAGCACAATCTTTAAGGTGCAGTCTCTGAGCTTGACATCCTATGGTCTGCTTGTGAGGTAGTACGTAATTCACGCCACCAAATGTCCATTGCATTTCAGTCAGCTTATCTCTTAGTCACAGAAGCTGGATAGTGTTGAAGGGACTGGAGAAATCAAAGAACATGATCAGCACCCCTCTCCTTGTTGAGATGGGATTTAATCAGATGAAGCAGGTAGATAGTGGCATTGTCTATACCAGCCTCCTCTTGGTAGACAAACTGCAGGAAACGTGTAAGTCTAGGTTGAAAATCTTTAAGGAAAATGGGGCCCTTCAGTTTCTCAGCAAGGACTCTCAGCATTCTTTGGACGAACCCTGTCCGAGCCATCTGCCTTGATGCCTCCTCACCTGACCTTATCTGCAGTGATGGTGGGGGTTGCATTGTCATGCTGCATGCTGGGGCAATCTTGTCAGTCGTTGCGAGTGGTGGGGTGAGGTGAGAACAAGTAGTAATTATAGCATGGGCGGAGTACTCAAACCTGTTGTAAACAGCTTAAACTTTTTGGTCCTCTCCACATCCACGTTCTATTGCATTGCCGTCCTTCTTCTTTAAGCCTTTGATGGTGTTCATACTATCCCAGCTTTTCCTCTTATTGTTCTCCTGCAACTTTTGCTCCACTTTTCTTCTGTGGCCTGTCTCAGTCTAAACTTGACCTCTTCCTGAATGTGCTTTCAAGGCAGGCTCCATCCTTACTATTTAAAAAAAAATATTGTCTGTGACATCACCAGTAATTCAGGGCTTGTTATTAGGGATGCAGTACATGGTTTTAACAGATACAATGATGTCCATACCAAAGCTGAGATAGCTGGTCATGCTGTGGGTCATCTTCTCAACGTTGTTCTTGTGAGGAACGTACGTCAGGAACTTCTCGGCCTCATGAAACCATTTCCTGAGTGAGCATGTAAAACATGTATGTTAAATGGCTCATAACACGGGCCTGGACTGGGGCTTTAAGTAGACCAGATTACAATCAGATTTGCTCTTCAGGAGTAGGGGGGTGATACTAAGCTTCCCTCACATTAGCATATAGCAGGTCTATTGTTCTGTTTTTTTTTCTTGTGGGACACTTCATAGACTAAATAAAACATTGTTTGTAGAACCAACTGTCACATGATTAACATGTCCAAATATTACAATGAAGGCCTCGGGGTGTTGTTTTAACAGCCACTTAATTGTTGTGTGAATGATGTCACACATCTCATCTTTGTCAACCTGGTGCAGAATGTAAACATATACGAGAATTCCCTACTGTAGGCATGCAGATAGATGGAGACTCATGAGTAGCATTCTAAACTTCCAGCAACAGATAATCCGCTGCACCTTTAAAGTGATATGATGTGGGTTACACTGTTTGATGTCAATAAACAGTGCAAGTCCTTCCCCTTTCTGCTTGCTGCTCGACTATGGTCCTGTCCGTCCTCACAGTAGTGAAACCGGTATTGTCTTTGCTAGCATCTGGTCTGACGCTGGTTAGTCGTGTTTAAACGAACAGATTGTGTTGCATTTCTGGTAGGTCTTCTGATTTCTAATCAGCACTGCCAGCTTGTCCATTTTGTTGGCCAGCAAATTCACATTACCGATGAAGACAGATGGAATTGTAGGCTTATATGTCTTGCTTCTGCGTCAGGTCTGTGTGGAGCTTGCACCATTGTAAGCATTTGTACTTGTGTGCTAGTGTGTCTGGGTCACTCTGCAAATGTACCGCCAAACCTCTAATTGTAGAAAGGGTTTCTATGCCACTGTGTTAAGTCTCTTTGCAGATTTTGTTGAAGTTGGAGATAATAGATGTTGAACAACAGTTGTTTTTCTGAAATGACTGCAATGCAGAAATGAGAGAAGACAATGGAGGAGATTGCCATGTTGAACTCAATAAAAAAATGGTACTATCGAAGAAGCCAGAAATTTGGTGCTACAAGGCAGACCAACCACAGTTGTTGGAGTCTGTCACCGTGACATGTAGCTGCATTTCTAGGGAGGTGCATGTTAGGCTACGCCATATGCTACAGCGTAGGGTACGTGGTTACGCGAGACCTAAGGCATGACGCAGAAGCATACATCAGCCTTTAATTTCTCTGGAACAGGGAACCCCATGGTGCTCTGTCTCTTTTAGTGTTGGATGATAAGTTTGAGTTGGATGAACAAGAAGACTTCTGCTAGGTTGTATAAAAGAAAAATAGGATAGACTGTGTAAAACAATAAACAGTGAAATGAAGTACAAACCAAACAGAAAATAAAGGAACAATACAGGCCACAGCTACGAGATAGGTTAAAATCTAAAGTTGAGTTAGATAAATTTGTCCACCAGGGATTCTTCAGTATGATATTTACAACCATCCATAGTTCACTAATTCACTGGATTGTTAATTCTATTTGCAAATATCTTTCTTGGTCACTTTGGCACTATAATAACCAGCCATGCAGTGTTAGCTACATGAGGAATTCCTCTGGATGTAGAAGTATATGTGTTACAAACTGTGCTGTTTCTCGGTGTATTGTTTAAATCGATTGTCATGTCTCACCGGTCCTGTCCAGCACTGATGATTGCTGGACAGAAACATCTGTTTTTATTCTGAAAACAAATGGACAGATAAAACAAGGCAAGTATGAAAAGTGTTGACCAGAAACAGGTGTGTTTTCAGAAGGTCGTTGAGCCAGCAAATGAGGGAAAATCTGCTATGGTCATCAGCCAGATCTCGGTGTGTGTTTACTTAACCTCAAGGGTTGCTGGAAGGCAGAGGACCTTTTTCTCACTGGTTCTCTTGGCCAGTTTGACAGTCCTCAGGAGAGATAGCCAATGTGAGAAGGAGATGTGTACTTGCCACACAGTGACACATGGTGCGGCATTTGGCACAAGTCTCCTAGATGCACTGTTGGTGTGTTAAGTAATTATACAGTCATTGCAATGGGATTGGGGAAGGGTGGGGGGTATGGGACAGATTGACCTGACATTTCTAACACATTGCTTTGGCAGAAAAGTGCTGGACACTAATATTTCTTTTAACTACCTTTAGCTTTTTAAAAAATTTTTTTATAGTACACGATTTGATGTGTAAAATGATTCATCATGTTCCCAGAACTACTCTTTCATAAGAAAAAAAATCTATTGATGTGATAACCTGGTTATTTCGTACGTTCAGGTAGTCAGCTGATTTGATTTTATTGTCCCTTAATGTTGAGTCTAGACCTGACCAGCTGAAGCACCTCAAGATCATAACACTACCTTCAGAGGCTTGTACACTGGACAATATGCATCATGTGTCTGGGGTCGGGTCAGTCTGAACTCATCAGACCACGTGACATTTTTCCATTGCTCCAAAGTTCAATCAGTATGCTCCCTTGCAAATCGAAGCCATTATTATTATTATTATTATTATTATTTATTTATTTTTTTTCAAATTATTCTCACTAACAAGTGGCTTTCTTACTGTATGGTCACACAACTGTTTAGTCCCAACCCTGTGAGTTCTTGTTGCCTTTGGTCTGTCTAAATTCTTTTAATTTCACTAATAAACATAGCTGTGACTGCTATTGTTTATCTTGATTCACGATCTTATTTTTTTTCTTTTCTTCTGTCCTCATTTTAAAGTGACGTGTGTCTGCGTGTGCACGAATGCACGTAGACACTTTCAGAGACTATATAGCTCTACCTACTTTTTCTCATTGAAAGTAGGCATGAGGGTCTTGGCTGCTGTCTTCAAACCTCAGTTGTTCTGTAGCTTGTGTTGTTCTGAGCTGGTATTAGTCTGATTTAGTGATTTTGATCTTGATTCAGGGATTAAATGGTTAAGTCCCTCACCTTTTGCTCCACTTTGAATAGAGAGATAAGCGGCAGTGATTATCCTTTATATTTACTTTTGCAGATATATGATAGACAGGACATTCTTATTAGAACAAATTTCAGGCAATAATAATAATAATAATAATAATAATAATAAATAAACAAAACTCATGTGTTGTCTTATTTGTTGTTTTTATCCATTTATTTTTATTTGTTGCATTTGTGCTACCCGATCTTCTGGCTCTCTGCAGCCCGATCCAGGTTTGCTCAACACAATACCTTTACAAGAACTGACATGTCGGGGTGTTTGATTGCCCTGGGGTGAGGAGTGGCTAGTCTAAACCACTACAACTTCAGAGTATGGAGTTGGCTGGCTGTATTTTTGCTAATATATTATTCCCTCTTACTGTGCCTTTTACTTCGTTGCCTTGTCTTTTCAGTTATTTTATTTGCATCCTTGTTGATAATATACTTTATGGCTTAAATCGTATTAACCTACTTTTAAAGTAAACATTTATTTTATACTTTATGTTTCACTTCTGGCAGTCCTATTCAGGAAAATAATTTCATAGCCAATAAACTGTTGTCAGTACCAGTATAAACTCCCATGCTGGAAAATAGAATTGATTCCACAGCTCAGGACTGGTACTCACTCTCTGGTAAAAATGTACTATATAAAGACAAAAAGAAAAAATTGTTGGCTCATTCCAGCTTTTCTTGAGTCTTCGTATTAGGGAGGGTTAACCTGTGGTTGGCAAGCAGTACTCGGGTCAAAAAATGGTTTCCGGTTGAAAGTAGTTAGTTGGACAGCTTTCAAGACTATTCCTGGCTATCTATATTTAAGTCTATGGTTGAGATATCAAACTGAAATCAACCAGAGATATAGTTATGTATTGTTGAGTTAAAGATTGTCAAGGAAATATGGGTGAATACAGCTGCCACTTTATTTGGAATGTGTGCAGGTCAGGGTGGGTGGATAAGAGGAGAGATAGACATAGAGAGAGATAGAGAGAGAGAGAGAGAGAGAGAGAGAGAAGGGGGTGAGTGAATGGGCTGAATGTGATCTGAGATGACGTGCTGTTGTTGTCCTGAACATCTGGAGGCATGCGCTATCTCTGTGATCATCGTAGTCTGTGAATCCACCTGTCTCATTTTCCCAGTCTTTTTATCTCTTGGAAATGTACAAATGAGATCAAATGTTTGGCTCACTCCCACGCTAAACATATTCAGTCTTTTCCTCACAGCTACACAGATTTCGTATGTAATTTTAACACCACCGATTAAAGAAAGATTTACTTCAGCTTTAATTCACTATATAAGAATTTCAGTGAGTCAAACATTTAGATCCACCAAGCTGAACAGGACTCAAAACAGAATGCTAACATAAAACCCAGCTTTTGTTCTCCTCCGTAGCTGGATGTGGGTGAGCCCTGGCTGAGACCTGAGCAGCCAAGATTGTGAACATGGATTTGAGCTAGAGCTGATCATGCCTACGCTATTTCCTCCAAACAAAGCTCCATTCTCAAAGCAACCACGCCAACAAACGGAGGTCTGACCAGCGGTAGTTCAAGAAGTGTGTGACTGTGTGGTTCCTGTTTAATTTCCAGACTTGCACTGGTTAAGGCTTTAGACTTTACAATGACAGAAGATTGTGTAAAGATAAAAGCCACAAAGAGCTCACAAAGACAGCCCGTAGTTTGGCATTGATCCGTCTGTGTCCCAGCAGAAGGGCTAATGCTAAAGTAACCACTGTCATCAGCAATTGATTTTCACATTTCAGGCTGAGCGGTCCTGCGCTGCTGCCTTGGAGCAGAAAAAGACAGAATTGGTCCTTAAAACGTACCCACATATCCTATTCAATCTAGTGATCCAGTACCAACACGTCTAGTGCTCTGTTTGCATGAGCAGCACCTAATTTGCTAAGCTTCCTTTGCAAATGTTAAGAGGTATTTGCTGGATGGAGAGAGGGGAAAGTGAAGCTGTAGACATATGGATTTTATATATTTCTTAACTTCCCGGGGAGAGAAATCAAGGAGTACGGAGAGAGACAGCATGAAGCATGTCTCCGTCAATTGCATCGTTAATATAAAAAGAAATAGCCCGGGTCAATGCGGTCCACATGACATGAAATAAAATGTGAATCATCAGATCAGGTCAGATTCTCCCAGTGCTCAGGGTCCAGCTCTGATTCTCATGTTCCCATTTGTAAGTGGAGGAGGGTCACCATGGATACTCTGACCGGTCTGCTGGTCCTAACTATTCTGTTTGTTCTGACATCCTCTATTATATACAACATTAACTTTTTCAGTTTTTCAGCCAGCTTTTCTGTGCGAGAGGACCAGACAGGCCAACCTTTGCTTCCCACACACATTCGCAAACCCTGGGCACCCATGACCCTGTAGTTGGTTCACCAGTTGTTTTTTTTCATGGATCGCTTTTGTTAGGTGATGACTGTTACATACTGAGAAGACGCCACAAGACCTGCAGTTTTGGAGATGGTCTGACCCTGTCACCTAACATTGCAGTTTAGCCCTCGTCAAACTAGCTTATTTCCTTATGCGTGTTTTTCCTGCTTTCAACACATGAACTAGCTGCCTAATATGTCCCACCCTCTGACAGGTCCCGGTGTAACAAGATAATCAACGTCATTCACGTCAGCTGTCAGTAGTGTTTTAATGTCATGGTTGATCAGAGTTAATTAATAAGTGGTAAAGAGCATAGGAGGGTTAAGAGAGGGGTTATTATTGTAAATGTGCCTGTGCTGTAGGGCGTGGCTGTTATTTATCACAATAGACCTGTGCCACTAGCAGCCCCTGTTTTATCTGTGACAGCCATTTGCACTGACATTTAAAGGGCTTGCAATATGATCCCATGGGTCATGTGGTCTATGTTCAGGTTGTCGGGGAAAAGGGGAAATGGCTTCAAGGATCAGCGGTACATGGGTTATTCAGAAGGCATAGCTTAAATTTGTTTTACTTCTCCTATTTAAGAAAAAAATCTACGTCTACATAAACATAATGCACCATCCATGTAAAAGAAGGCTGAAGTCAGCCATTAATCCTGCACTGGAAATTAATTGGCTCTCAGACACGGTTACTTTCCCTCAGGGGAAGTCAGAGCTGTAATACTCATTTTCTCCAAGCAATCAATGAAGATCACACCTATCTGTCAACCATGCTTGAAGTCCCTCTAAGCTCTAATACCAAATTTAACCTGTATTGTGTTAATCTCTCTTTTCCCCTCGTCACACTGAGAGACATTCCCACAGCGTCTGCAAAAAAATCGTCTGAACTCAGAAGGCGTTTGTATAACTAGGCAGGATCGCAGTTGAGACCGGTGAGGACGCAGTACCGTTTCCCTTGACATGGTGCTCCCATGGATAAGGAGTTTGTGGACATGTTCAAAAAAAAAAAAGCCTGATGAGGACGTGGTAGAAGCAAGACACAGGAAGAACTTAATAAGGACATATTAACGACGGCATTGGCCAGTTAACGACGTAACTAACACCTCTTAGAGGTTTCACTGACTATGGCATGGCACAAATGGGAAAGATCGGATGTCGTTCTGACTGAGTTGTCATTGGGGCGTCCGACTAGGCGGTTGCTATATCAATGGAGTTCTCACAACGACCTCTTCAGGCTTGTGCAGTGAACCATGGTGGGTCATCGCCTCATTTTAGAAGACCGCATTAAGTTCATATTAGGTCCTTCTAGTGCTTCGCACATTGATTATCAGCATGTCTATTTCACGTTCAGAGAATTTAGTATAAATACTGGATCCAATTCCTGACACTGCACCTGTCACGTGTTGTGGTCTACGTCAGAGTGTGACAGGGTCTTTACACTGTGTACTTAACCCCGTTTCTCAGGTGAACATAAAACACTTTTAAAATCTGATTTATTTTACATGTATTTGGTTATTTTGCCCTGAAGGTAACAATCTGCTTAAAATGGCTGTCGTTTTATAATGACAACATGAGTTTAGATCCTGACTCAATTATTTTTGTGCTCGACTGTGAAGGGGCTTTAAATAAACTTATTAATAAATGTAGTTTATTATATTGCAAATGTTTGCCAATGGGTGAGTCATTACCGTGTTAAAATCAAACCTAGGGAAACAGATCATTTTCTGCTAAGTAGTGATCAGGATATAAGGGTTAAAGCAGACCCCACGCTAAAGCCCTCTGCCTATGCTCATTGTTGATTCTCACCTTCTCCATTGTTCACCTAATGAGCCCTGACAGGCAGGCGAGGATTCTTGACCCTGGAGGATGGAGAAATTTGTGGGACCCTTCCAACTTCCCTCAGCCTGAAGAAGCTGCCTGGATGAGTAGTGGAACGTTTCGACTTAACAAGAAAGAAGTCCAGTTGACACGGCTCATCTACCAAATCTCCTGTAATTAGTACAAACTTGACCCCCACGCAGAGCGCCCCCCGCCCCCACCCCCCAACCCCAACCCCATCCCCCCCGCCTTTGTTTTTGTAACAGCCAACAAACAGTTGCATGCCAGCAGCGCAAATCAGGAGCTTAAAATCTGGCATGGCATTGGAAGACTTGGCTTAGCTATGAAATTAACCAGTAAGAGGGCTAGAAAGAGCTTGAATACTGCTGGGGAAA
The DNA here is from genome assembly GCA_030347435.1 of Clarias fuscus. Lineage (NCBI taxonomy): Eukaryota > Metazoa > Chordata > Actinopteri > Siluriformes > Clariidae > Clarias > Clarias fuscus. The sequence continues at coordinate 24,763,152 of CM059210.1, read as the reverse complement.
ATTAATAGCGGCTTGTTAGTGGCACAAGCCAAGTCTTTGCCGTTCCATAGACTGCCAAGAGTTATATCTGGATGGCGGGATAAAGGGTTAGGTACTCAGGCTGATAAAAATCCCACGCAGTTTCATGTACGCGTAGCTAGAATCACTTTCGAAAACATACTATGCCAACATAGTCATGACTTCCTCCCCTTGCACCACTGCTAGGCTAGCAGAATAATTATATTTTCCAACCAGAAGTTCTCTCTCAAAAGAAATTCTTGGCTTACTGTTGGCGCATCTATCACGCACTCAGAGCAGCAGCTCAGATCTGAGCAGCTTAGGTTGGCCTGACTCTCGGATCCTGTTTTTGCCATTATGAAACTGTGTAGCTTCTCTGTTGAACAGTTGAAAAGCTCTATGTGGGAATTGCCAGGCCTAACCAAGATGATTTGGAAAAGAAAGAAATGAGGAAATGTGCTCATACATTTCTTCCAGATCCATTTTCCTCACAGACGAAAATACTGAACCACTGGACCCAACCCTGTTCATGCTGCATGCTTATAAACTGTGACGTTGATGACTTAATAGAGTTTACTTGCTTAATTAATGGAAGATATATAAAAACAATTGGCTTTGCATGGGCACGTGTGTGTGCATGTGCGCACGCACGTGTGTATATATGTGTGTGTGTGTGTGTGTGTGTGTGGACTCATTTTCTCTTTGGATCAGTGGGGGATGGAGGCCAGTGCGCTTTACGAGGGCTGTAGCTCTGAAAGAGCCATGTTGGAAGCTTGACTCAGGTTCACCATAACAGTGTGTTTCCTTCTGGCTTCTCTTTTATTTTAGTTTCATTAGACCGTGGTGCTGTCCGAAATGCTCCCAGGTCCTAAAACCCACCGGATTATCTCCCATTAGGCCAGAATTCCGAAATAGCTCCCAGATGTTCCAGAATACCTCAAAAGCAACTCAGCATTACGAAAGTACGGTCAATAAAAACAGATTCAAAACAAGCATGCATTAAAAGTGCGTCTCGAGTACTGTTTTGTTTGAGGAGAGGTTGTGCAGTCGTCGTTAGTAGCAGGACAACTGATGGAATTCGTCAGGAAAATTGATCCCAGTCTGTCATACATGTTTCATCATATAGAGGAAGGGATTAGGTGATGCGTGTAGAGAAGAATTTGTTTGTTGGACAGTTTATGGTTTATAATTGTGCAGCCCAGGACAGCTAACAATCACTTGAAGTATAAAAGAAAACAACGCTGTTTTGATACAAAGGATTTGATGCATTTCGGCTTAATTAATCAAAGCAACCTGCGAATAGATCAAACGCGCTAATCTTTTGACTGTGCAAATTCAAAGGTAACATGGTACATTTTTGACTTTCATGTTTTTTAAAGAACAAACATGCTACAACTATAAATCTGACTTATTTCACTTACAATCTCTCTCTCGGGCTCATATAAGCAGAGAAGCCCTTCTAAAATGTAAGCGTGAGCACTATTACAATTGTTTAAACCATTTCTTTATCACAATACTCTTCTATTTTAGGACTGTCTGATTATTTAAAACGACAATAGTGAGCGTTGTTACAGTTATCTGTCAACTACAGTATGTACAAGATGTCATAATGCTTAGTGGTGTGCATGTGAACAATGGTTATGTCTTATAAATATTCAGTATAAAAACCCTACGAAAGCACATTGCTGAAAAACTCTGTGAACAATATTAATTGGTAACTCCTGATTTAGTGGTTTACTTCTGCTGGGAGGACAGCAGGGATTTCTATTCCTCTAGCCGTTATTGAAAGATTTTATGGTCGGAGCTCTGTTTAGGTTCGCCCCCCACCCCGCCTCATGGCTTAGTGATGGGGAAATTTTTACTGGGAGAAATAGAGAGAACAGGGAGTTTGCTGTGTGTGTGTGTGTGTGTGTGTGTGTGTGTGTGTGTGTGTGTGAGAGAGAGAGAGAGAGACATTTTATGCACAAACGTACACATACTCATGGCTGTGTGTACAGTTGAGGATGAGTGTGTTGTGGCTCTGCGGCAGAGTAAGCTTCACTTTCCCTGCCCCACTCCCCCTGATCCTGACCCACTTTTTCCCTGTGCATCTCATGCACTATACCTCTCTCTCTCTCTCTCTCTCTCTCTCTCTCTCTCTCTCTCTCTCTCTCTCACACACACACTCACCCCCCACTTCTCTCTCTCTCGCTCACTCACTCACCCCCTCCCCTTCTCTCTCTCTTGCTCTCTCCCTCCCCTCACGAGCTGCTCAGATTCACTCCATCTTTAAATGCTGATGAACACACTAAACCCATCTGTTTGGCCAGGGTTTGTCACCATGGAGATCCTGGGAAGCCTTTCAGATTTATAGTGACTGTCTTGTGGGTGGGTGGGGGCATTTATGGAGTTAGGCATGTATGGTGTAGGTGGCAGTCATAAGGGCTACAGAACTTTTCCAATCATCAATATCGTCGGATTTATTATGTTAACACCTGCTTGCCCTAATGCAGATCCAAATGCCACTAAGCTCAATCACAGTGGATGTGAATCTGCGAATAAATGTTTCTAATGTGTTAAAACTGACATGTACTCTTAGCTTAAGCTCATAGTGTCATTTGGAAGGTGTTAAATACTGCACGGCAGCACAGTGACGTAGTGCTTAGCACCCTGTCCTTGCACCTGCAGGGGCGAGAGTTTGCCCCACCTCGGGTCTGTGTGCATGGAGTTTGCATGTTCTCCCCCGTGATTGATGGGTTTCCTCTGGGTTCTCCGGTTTTCTCCCACAGTCACATGGAAATGAAGCTTATTGCCGCTGACAAATTGCCCGTAGTGTGTGTGAATGTTTGTGTGAATCTAAACCATAGTCCTACTGCGGTTGTAAAAATGTGAATAAATACAAGGGTCACCATTGGCCTCCACGGTCCCTACTTGGACGACAGAGTTTCCTAGATGGATGGATGCATTGATGGATGGAAATTTTCTGTGGGATGTGTGTGTGTGTGTGTGTGTGTCCTGCGATGGGTTGGCATCCTGTGCAGGGTGTACCCTGCCTTGTGCTCTAAGTCTCCTGGGATAGGCTGCTGGCCCCTGCGAGACTGTAACAGGATAAGTGGTATAGAAGATGAATGAATTCATGAAAAAACAGCTTGAAGGGAAGTAGAGGAATTAGCTATTTTGTTTAAAATGTACAGGAGTGTTTTTTTTTCTTCCTGTGAATTTTCCGTACTTGTTTTGTGTAAGAACCAAAAGAAATGTGTTAGGGGAACGTGTCATACTGATTTACTCTGGTTATCATCTTTAAAATTATTTCATTATTTTTCCAATTTCTTGTCTTTGCCATTTTAGTGACTATTCACATAAATTAAGAGAGTTTCAAATAAAACTTGGTGTTGGACTAATTAGCTGTGCCACAGAGCTCACACATTTATCTGAAAGATATGTTTTGTATCTTTCTGATTTCTCAATAACAATAACTTATTGAATAGTAATCATCCACATTCAGCCTTGTACCCAGCCTTTGACCATGGAACAACGGAGAGGGTTCGCTCCATGCAGTTCCTTTGATTACTCTGATTAATGTGCCTGCTAATATAGCCTAGTGCACTCTACATGATTTTCGTCTAGTCTTTAAATGGGACCTATTTGGAGAATTTGCTTTTTGATCATTTTTGCTCGGTCTCATGGGTCTCTCTCTCGTGTGTGTGTGTGTGTTTGCGCGTGCAAAATTGCACGCGAAAAAAACATCACAAAGTCTTTACTATTTTAAAGTGTTAGCTTGTATTGTATATTGTAACAGGATAAATCTTTGCCACAGTACTGATGAGAAGGAGTAATAATGTACCAGAGAATCGATATGATTTTTATTATTTTAATAGGCTTTTGGTAAAAACAGATCAGTTTTGTATTTTGGAGACAATAAATCGGTTTCTACTGACAAACCCCTTTTCTACTTGTTTTGATCATCTAAAATGTCCCAAATATCCCAAAATTGAGTGTGTAATTTTTTTTTAGCCATTTCCAGACCCTGCATGCATTTTGCTCACTCACGCTCTGTTGGGGGCGGAGTAACACACTCGGAGGACAGCGCTCTCCGCTCCTTCCGCTTGCTCACAGACGCCTCTGATTGGCTGTAGAGCCGTGATTAATGTGGGAGCACCAAGTACCTCTCATCCTTCCCCTCTGAGAGAGCTCGGCCAATCAGCTCTCTCTAGACCTCCGGCTGCGAGAGGTTACAGAACCACCCGGGATTTGAACTAGCGATCTCCGGATGATAGGGCGAGCACTTTACCACTGCGCCACTCGGAGGCCCCAGACCCTGCATTCTGATTGGCTAGGAAAATGCACTTCCACAAAGGGGCATCTATGGGCCTAAAAATTAGTGGGGCAGAAAGAAAATCAAGGATGCCAGAATGCCTGATTTGAATGTGCATGATTTATATTAACTTGTTTAAAAAGTAACATTATATGGGAGCGTAACCAATTTTGGTCTTTTGTGGCTACATCTCCCAACTTGGCAACTAATTTCTTGTGTACTGTGTATTGTGTTATGTGTGTGTGTGTGTAAACGGTCAGGGAATTCTGAGATTTTAAAAGTCATAGAAGTGTAGTATGCGCTTGGACAGAACCTCTGCTTTTACTCACATTCTCTCACTGCACACAGAGATGGAAGACAGACGCTGTGCTGCGACGCAAGGCTCCTGCTCATGACCACACACTTTCTGGCCAGTCTCCACATGCTCATTTTTCAGAAATCAGAGTGCAGACGTGAGGGTGTAGGACTGGCGAATGCTTTCTGAATCATGAGTTTGTTAAGGCACTCAGAGCCTCCTGAATGACGGTTTAGTTGCTGTATTTTGATAATGTACACTTGGCATTTGCCTCTCTGACATTGCAAGTTAATCGGGTTGTTCAGTGAGCTGTATTTTTCTCTTGTCGTTCTCTCTCTCTCTGTCTCTCTCTCTCTCTCTCTGTTCCCAAACAACATACTTCAGTGCCGAGCTCTCAACTGAAATGGTAATAGAAATGGCTTTCTTTTTTGATTTGATGCTTACAAGACCTAGTGTCAGTTTTTGTACTAACAGGCGTAGGATTCAGGCTGTTCTGGTCCTACCGGTTTTTAGTTACAGTCATTTAATATCTTTTTATCTAATTTTTAAAAATTGGGTGTATTCCTGTGTAATCAGAGTGCATCTATCTAGCATGATGTTCCACTACGTTTTTAAGGAGAAAGAATGTTAATAGAAATTAGATGCATGTTTCAGGAAACACTTAAAAATCCTATGAACAGTACAGAATATGTCACACAAGAGAAATGGAATGAGCAAAGTTGTTATATTAAAAATGTACGTGTGGCGATTGATTCACAATACAGCACACGACTCCTACGTTGAGTAACATGCAACAAAACATTCCACTTTAAAAGTTACTGGTGATCATTTGGCTAGTTGAGCATGACCTCTGTTTGTACTGCAATTTTTCCTCAGAATGGAGCTTTTAAACACTGCTGCAGCATCTTCTCAATGTGATAAAACTATGCATGATCTGATCATGTGGTCAGTTACAGTTGAATAATGAATAAAGGGCATTCAAGTCAATCTGGGACTTGTAATGTTCTCGTAGATGAGATTTCCAGCACAGTACAGGGATGAGACACGATGATGATTTGCATGTTAAAGAAGGCTGTAGGTCCATGAGCTCAGGTGGATTCACAGACCGCATCATTCGTTCTCATTATCTTTCAGTGAGTGGAACGCATGGTCCTTGAAAATCATCAGATTGTTCCCAACCTGCGGAAGAGAGACATTTGTTTGTGGGAACTGTAGACACAATTATTCACGAACACCACTTCCAGGAGCACAACTATGAGTTATTTCCACATGCCTGGACCCTTAAAGGAGTTCATGTAAGGCCAGAATTTTTTGACTTGAAGCGGGCAGTCAGATTATGGCTCCAATGTACTGAGAAAACGTTTTCCCTTGATGGTATCAAGCACTAGTGAAACACTGGGATAAATGCATTAGTGTAGCATAAGATTATAGAGAAATAAAGTGGGTTTTACTCTCATAACTGTGTTCTATTATTCTGCACAATGAAAAGTCCCAGTTTGATCACATAGCCCTCAATGTAAGTGATGAGTGAAAATATCTCGAATCTGGTCAAATCTAATTTAGATTTTTACTAAAAAATGTAAGATTACATTAAACCAAATTTAAGATGAATAATCCTATTTCAGACATATTTTACAATTTTAGGTTAATTGTCTCGTTCTATTGACAGATTTCGCTGATTTTAAGCATTATTTTCAAACAGAAGCACAATTATCTGTCAGTGAAATAAGACAGCTTTGCAATAGTAACATAGCCACAACGATCAGCCACAAGACGTAACACCACTACAAGGTGAATGAAATAAAATTGATTATCAATTATATACCTGTAAACTAGTGACAGGGTACCCAAGCCTCATCTTTACCCGTGAGAACTAAAGCCAGGTCCGTCTGGTCTGATCCTGCAGAAAAGCCTATATAGCACAAACTGCAGATATCAATGCAGGCCTGATAGAAAGGTATCAGAACATCCAGTGCTTGACATTGTTATGGGGATTAGCAGGCAAAGAGTTCAAGGTTGTTGATCCAGCCTTCAAATTCCCCAGATCTCAATCTGACTGAACACTCATGGAATGCGCCAGACAAAACCCTGATCCACAAATGCCCCTCCTCGCAACCGCAAGATCCACCACCAACACCCTGGTGCCAGACACCAAAACACACCCCAGAGGTCTTCTGGAGTCAGGCCCTGAAATGCCAGAGCTGCCCCAGGGGCACAAAGGCAACCCTACGCAATATTGGGCTTAATGTTTTGGGTTTTATTGTTAAGACTGATTGGTGTATGTCTAAAGCTAGGCTTAATAAGGTGATATTATAATGGTTTAGTGTAATAAGGTGATCATATTTGAAAAATTTTTACTTGCTGAGATGATTTTAATTTTTTTGTGCCAGTGCTTCAGACGAGCCACAACCCTAACCATGCATGTGCGCACATGCACACTTCATAGCTCAAGTCTGTTACTTAAACAAATAGCACTAGACCTCTGGTTTAATTTATATCTACACATGCCCTAGTAGTTTTTTTGTGCGTGTGTGTGTGTGTGTTATAACTTACTGAATGCAATTGACATACCACACATGGGGAAGGTTCCTTTTTAATATAATTCCGAGGTTTATTATAATTAAGTTCGTGATTGTTTGCCGTCTGTGTTGATCCAATTGAGAGCATCAAAGTGTGTGTTTGCTGGGACAATCAATTATTCTAATCTTTCATATCAACTCCTCCTGGTGGGATGTCAGGGAAAATTGAGTGGTATGCGTTGCTTTAGAGGATTAACTTGCACCGGCATCAATGTTCATACACTCACAGTGCCACATGTGTTATCAGTAGGAGGTACACAGATTTTACAGATCCTCCGTGTGTGCTCTTTCTGCCTTTATGTATACCTGCTGCTTTGATCTGTATGTGATGGAACATACAAAGACCTCTTCTTCGAGTCGGGACCAGCAATCATGCCATTTCAGATTCTCTGCAGTCTGCACTTGAAATAGGACTTTGCTTGGGTCGTATGTACAGTATGCTTACAGAATTCCCCCTTTTAGAGGGGGGGGGATATGTCCATCAAAGGCTCCTTTTATGCCAGTACTATCAGGTAAAAATGCCTGGTACCAGACAGCTGTCTTTTCTTTTTACAGACTAACAAAGTTTTGATGACAAAAACAAGGCACTGCTGTCTTTTTCTTCCTACTGGTATTTGATATCCCACTGGTCTTAAGTAATTGGAAAGCCTTCAGATTTTTTGGTGGTTCTGAAGCAGCTGGAATCAGTAAAACTATCTAGTGTGCAGATCTGGTGTATATGGATTACACGATTCGTCCAGATTATATTTGGAATTGGCAGCCGGAGAAGGCGCGCTCCCTGCGTTATGAGAGCGAATCGGGATTAAGCTGAGATTAATTATGCAGGCGGTATGGGAGGTGAGTGGAGGCCATCCGGTCAGGCATTAGTACTGTTACTGTGCGTGTTAAAGGCATATGAGGCACGTTTTATCTGGGATCTGGTGTTGGAGCTACATCTATCTTGATAACAGATCCGGTTGCACAATAGAAGCTTTTGTTGCCAGTGTTGATCTAGAGCAACCGCCACCATTATTTCAGAGATCTAGAGATCAGAGACCTCTTGTTTTTATTCGTCTGTCTCGCTCCAAGTTTGAAAACTCTTTCAGGAATGAGGTGAAGATGCATTAGGCTACTTGGTGCCAGATGGAAAATTGATCATTAGTGAATAGGCATCAGGGGAAGCCTGCCACCCAAAGCTGCTTTTCACACATCTAGGCCGGAAAATCAATCACCCCTGAGCCCCCAGCTTTGCCCTTGACAGCCTACACTTAGCATAGCGATTCATCAGCGTGCACTGCGCGGTGTGGGCTGAACATTCGGGCGTATATGGGAGTCACAACATTTATGATGTGTTCTCATAACGAGCTCCCGTTCCTACGGTATCGTCGCTAAAAGACTGTGCTTGTTTGCGTGTCCGTGCTGCAGGTGTGCTCTTTAGGTCCTGATGAATTGCATTGGGTTTTCTATAGGTGTTTCCTGTCGTGCGCCATTTAAATAAAGACGATGTAGAAAAAGGAAATCTATAGCGTTTGACGTTTTTCTTTCTTTTTTTCTTTTTTTTTTTACTTTGACCTCATAGAAAGGGAGGCCCCTCAACAAATAAATCACATGGCTCACGCTCAGTGTTCATTCTTCTGTTCTGCTGTAAATGTACACTGCCATGCTTCACATCTGGACTTTTATTGTCTGTTTTTTTTTTTTTTTTTTTCAATTTAAGCTGCGTTTGTAAAAAGGATCTTTCGATTTTATGCGTATGACCCGATAGTGCAGAGGAAGAAGACGAGTAGTTATTAGGCGAATGACATGAATAAATTTATACTTTAGGACAAGTCTGCCAGTTTTCATTTTCCAATCTCACTATTGTGGTATATTTTAAGCTACACTGTGAGATTTGCCTTCAACATCTCCACAGCCACGTCTGACAGTTGGGGAATCTTATTTAAAGGGGGAAATCCTACGCAAATGTGACAGGACGCCTATTAAATGCTGCTTTTTGTTCGAATCAAACCAAAGAGTTTGTCGTAGAATAAAATGCTATTACAAGCATAGACACTGATTTTTCCTTATGACTTTAATGTGAAATGTCGACATTAATTTAGATCTGCATATCTGCATACAGTGACTCTCTTTATTAAGCATTTTGAAACGGTACAGGTCGAGTCCATAGTCAAGTTTCAGTGAGCCCTGCGGTGTATTAACTAGTGATGGGTCGTTCATGAACGTTTCATGACCCAGAAGAACGAGTAGTCTCAGAGAGTGATTCATTCATTTTCTACTGGGCTTCTAGTCTGAATCGTTCGTTCTTTTGTAACAAGACGCCCATAGACGCTATGCAGTGCAGTACGCAGGAAACAGAATTGAGCGATTCTTTCTCAATGACTCTTCTAGTCCGAGTCGTTTGTTCGTTTGTCACGTGACTCACAGAGACAATATGCAGTGCAATAGATTCAAAAGGATGAACGACTCGGACTAGAAGATATGAGAGGTGAGCTGCTCATTCTGTTTATCATAATATGTCCTGAGCTGCATTGGAATATTTTAAAATGTTGTATATGTAGACGTGTTGGGTGTCTGTTCATTGAAAATGCAGTGTTTTATTTTATTTCTGATCAAAAAAAGGAACGAACTAAATGACTCAAAAAATGGTTTGACCCGAACCAAAGAACCGAGTCACTAAAATGATTAAAACTTCACTAGTGTCAACCAAACCCCCTTATCATTACTGTTGTCTTACGTGAAATAAAACAGCTGAGTTACAGACTGCTTCCGCTTTGTGGAATGAAGCAATGAAGTGAAGCTTATGATAAAACATAAACACACACAAGTACTTTCACTGGCCAGTTTATTAGGGGAGTCGTAGTAATACTAGAGATAGGAACTCCTGTGCATCGTATGTATATTTCATCACATGTGTTGGGATGTGTTGCTGGACAGGGTCAAGTGTTAACCCCATTACGTGCACAAGTAAATGCATTATGCACCTATATCACTCACTCACTTTCTCTGCTTTCTTTTGTTTTCTTTTTTTTTTACACCCATGCTTTCCTTGACACTTGCAGTGCAGGATCCGGGTGACGTTCTAGCCAATATTATATACACTTCTGTGCCAGCTAATGTCATGTACGAAGCTTTAGTGGAGAGTAAGATGAGAAAAGACATGCGAGAGAGAGAGAGAGAGCGAGAGAGAGAGAAGGATGGAGAAAGAGCGAGGTGCTTCTCATTTGCTACATTGAAGAGGGAAGATTTAATATTTTCATCCCCGGGAAGAAGCTGTCAGAATTCATTACTACACTTCAGTGCTCATGCACCCTCTCAATGTTTGTTTTTGTAGGGTTGCATCATTATAGCATTCGAAGGGGGAGAAATGAGAGTGAAAGCAATGAGGGGCAAAACAAGAGTGAGATTAAGAAATGAAGAAAAGAAAAAAAAAACAGCACATGGCCATAACTGGTGAAAAAACATTTGTTTAAGTAAACAAAAAGGTTTTGATCATTGTGTCTATATTTGAGCACCTCCCCAGGGTTAAGAAAGCTAGTGTAAATGAATCTAACCCCTCACTGTAACCTTTTCCATCCTTTCAGTATTTTTTTCCCTTTTCCTATCTCTGCTCTTCTTGTTAGTGGCTTAGCTGTGCCACGGGATGTTACATAATTTCCCTGGCAGTCAGATTGAATTGGTAACCAGTTGTATGGTCAGCAAAGCCATCATACCCCTCAGAGCTGCCAGGTGTGACTAAATCCACCAGGCATGTTGATGGAGCTGCTATTTAAATCAGCACTTAGCTGCAGCCTCACTGTGCACCGTGATGTAAACACTCTGCATGAACAAAATTTGATACAGAAATAGAATATCCTCCATGTTTTAAAACTGTGGAAAATGGATTAGAGAGTGTGGCGTAATGAATAGCATTGTGACCTTGCACCGGCAGGGTCGAAGGTTCGATTCCCACCTCAGGTCTGTGTGCATGGTGTTTGCATATTGCCCTTGTGCTTGGTGGGCTTCCTTCGGGTACTCTGGTTTCCTCCCACAGTCCAAACACTGGCACCCTGCCTCATGCCCTAAGTCTACTGGGATAGGCTCTAGGACCCCTGTGACCCGGTATGCAGGATAAGTGGTATAGAAGATGAATGAATGCTCATCACTATTACTGCCGTTTAGAAGAACCCCTTACTACTTATCAGTTATTCCTCCACTTACTCTGCAATTTACTCAGCATTGCCTTTAGGCACCTAGCTTTGTCTGCATACATTTGTCCATATAGTGGAATGGAAGTGCAGCAGTGTCTAAAGTACCGAAGTCACGTCGCATGTAGGATATGCAACATTGCTGGTTTCATCAGTCCATTAAATAGGACAGAATTTTTTTTTCTGTCATTCAGACATAGATCACTTTTAAGTAAGTGTTCCTCACATGTTGTTTCAGACACACAATATGCAAGATATTTTCTATTCTCATGAGATTTTACCGTACATCAAATAATGTATGTTATAATTATGGGTTGCCAGGTCACACTGAAAATCCTGCTTAGGCAGTGCAGAAAACCTGTCCACACTTATAAAAAACAAAACAAAAAACAAAACATTTAACCAACCAACCACTAAGTTGACCAACAGTGTTGATATCATGAAAAAAAGCAAAAAAAATCACATGTGATATCAGCATGCCTCATGTTGCACTCACTCATCATCTATAGCGCTTAATCCTGGTCATGGGGGGGCCTGGAGCCAATCCCGGGAGACTTGGGGCACAAGGTTGGGTACACCCTGGACAGGGTGCTAATCCATAGAAGGGCGCACACATACACACTCATTCACACCCTACGGACAATTTGGGAACAGCAATTAACCTGATCTACATGTGTTCGGGCTGTGGGAGGAAACCGGAGTACCCGGAGGAAACCCACCAAGTACAAAATGGGAGAACATGCATACTCCGTGCACACAGAGACGGGAATCGAACCCGGACCCTGGAGGTGCAAGGCGACAGTGCTAACCACTACACCACCGTGCCACTGCCTCCTATTGCACTATAATATAAAACATTACAGATACATTATACATTTCTATGTACTGTAAGACCATGCACAAACGATTTATAAGTTATGAATGGAAAGCAAAAAGATATTTTTCTTTATTTGCTTTATGTTGATCTGAGAAATTATCCGTGACTCAAAAATCTGTGACGCAGTCTTAACCTAAGAGTTTGCCTTTGTGCACGGTGAATAGAAATGGTCTGCATGGACTGCGTGTATGAAAAGGGCTATAAATGATGCGTCCCTATTCTAGCACGCAACCTTTCAGCATCAAGAAACCGCCTGCTCTGTTTTCGGCTCCTCTGATGTGATACCGTGGGGCATGATGTATTTTTGTCAAGGTCAAAGTCACACTTTAGTTACATTTGATTTTAAATCATGGTGTTTGCTTTGAATAATGTTGAATTAGACATTAGGAATAGTGTCCCTTATGTTCAGTAAAACACGTCTTGTCACTAAATAGCTGAAAGACTATTTAGAGTCTGAAAAAAAATCGAGATTAGAAATGTAATACTGTACAGAATCTCTGTGTGATAGCTATGTTGGTATCTCTATGTACTGTACTGTATATGCGCTTAAGATTGGGAATGGTGAATATCATGTGTATAAAGCAGTGGTGCATTAGCTGTATCTTCTGTAGCTGACTGTGCTGCGATGCCATTTCTCACTTCCCATGGGGCTGACCTATTTTTCTTAAGTCACTTTTCTTGTACCTTCCGACCAAACATCAGACAGTGTTATTTTCGACAACATTGCAACGTTACCACAAATGATTCACATCCAACCAGATGATTATGTACACATACCGTATTATGATATTTATACAGATGTTTGGTCGTTTGACATGTTTGCATACACACTGCATATTAATGCTCGGAAAAATGACTGCCAAGCTTTTCATTTGAAAGGCACAGTGTTCTCTTTTAGCCCCTTATTTATCTTTGTTATCTTTAGTCTCTCTTTAGCAAATGACTGTGTCATGAAAGAACGAAAGCATGACATTCTTTCACGCTTATCCAGAGTGGTTTGTCTAAAAGCACCCTGCTTTGCCCACTAATGCAGACCTACTGATCTGATGCCATTTATCAGGCAATTGTCCTTCATGGACCGGAGCGGTGCACCAGAGAGAATGATGCCATGTGACAGAGGAGGACACGGATGCTAAATGAGTGTGGCACAAAGAGTGGGCAGGGCTCCGGACAGCCATCCAGCATACTATACGGAGTAGAGGCAGACAGTCGAGACAGACATTTTGTTTCAAATAGCACCAACAGCAGCGTGTCAGGATGGATGAGCCATGATGTTGCAATGACTGTGAAATTTGTGACGTGGGGGTTGGGTGGGGAAAAAAAAAAAATCTAGTCAACATTTTATGGTTTCTTAATCTCGAGGGTGCAAAGTGAAAATAGCCTTCCTACAGGTTTCCCCTGATGATTTAAAGGAGAGACACATGAATGTGATATGAAGACAGGAGCGAAATATTGTTGCCGAATATGCTGCGCTCTTCTGGCATTCCCTGCAGTACCTACTGCCCATAAAAGCTTCCCGCGCACAAGATGTAAAAACAAAGCACATAAATTGCAGTTAAAATATCATAACTTTATATACATCGCCTGGCCAAAAATAAGGTCGTCATTTCCGAAGGGTCAAATCATTGGGCTGCATCAAGCAAAGAAAAAGCATTTGTTAGCGAGACTTATCTGATCTGAAAAAAAGGCTTAAATGTGCATAAAGATTGGATTTTCAATGAAAGGAAAAAGGTCATGTGGTCTGATGAGTGCAGATTGACCCTATTCCAGAGCGATGGGTGCATCACAGTAAGAGGGGAAGCGCATGAAACGGTGCATGGTGGCCACTATACCATCCTCTGGAGGCAGCGTTATGATGTGGGCTTGCTTCAGTTGGTCCGGTCTCGGTTGGAGATGCTCATAAGGCCTGAAAAAGGTTGAAAGGTTTTCATTCATTTGTTATTTCCATGGAGACAGGAGTAGGCAATCGGGTGTGTTGGGACAGAATACATAATCATTCGCCATTTTACAAAACAAATCAATAACATTTTACCAGTTTTGCGGGTTTTAGCTACTGTTTTTCCAGGTCCAATTTAAAAAGAATTGCTGCCCCTTAAGCTCTCGTACTCTCAACCGACTCGGACATTGTGATTGTCTGTTGTAGTCTTTGTTCGTCTACTCCTACACAGTCCCATTTTGTTTGCTGACTGGCTCCCATTTTGACAAACCCTCACTTGAGGTTCATCTAATTTTATAGTGTTTTATCACAGGCCAAACAAGTACCTCATTATATTGCAATATCAGGTATAGCATATTTAAAAGTGTTTGCTGTGGCAAGGTTAGGGTGGCCAGCTGCCAGCTTGTGTAATGCTGCATAATGGATAGGCAGCTTAATGAAGTGTGCGGGGAAATGAATAACTAACATGACATAATGCAGAAAAGATGAGAGTCCCAAGCCATCACCATAAATTTTAAACTGTGAAACGGGAATGGGCTCTGAACGCTGCTTGTCAAAAGGCAAGGAGGGCAAATGCTTGGCGCCCCAGGCCAGTAGCCCCTAACCCAACCTCCCCCCCCCCCCCCACCCCCCGCCCCAAGGGGTAGTAACAACCTAATTTAATATTTATAATATAATGCTGATGAATGCTGGCCCCCTGTCATTTTTTACCTGGTGCCAGACAGATTCGAGAATCACCTGAGACATTCCAAGACGTTCAGATTCTTTCTTTTTTTTTGTGTCTAACTTTGGTGTAGTTTCTTAGGATTGTTTTTGACCTTCATCACTGAGTCAGCATTTGACTCAGTTGATTTTTCGCTTTTATTTTTTTTACCCCTGACCATTTTCCCTCTATGTTACGATCACCATGCTTCAGTGTCAAAATTCTTGTCCAATCAGAGCAGATAACCATTTCCACAAGTCTGACTGTGTCCACAAGTGCATACTCGCAACCATTTCCACAAGTGTGCTTGCTATGCCTTCTGCCGGACTGTAAAAAAGTTTTTTTTTCAGTAATGAAAAGGTTTTTCCTTTTGCTATTCTTTAATAAAGGCCAGTGAGCTATTATTGTTCTGTGAACAATATCTGCTATCAAATTCTTCATAATAATAAATAAATAAATAAATAAATAAATAAAAATACTTCCTGATTAATGATAAATTGCATATAGTTAGTATTTTAAAATGGTGTGTAAGTATAATGAATATTTTAAACAAATGTGGGCTATAAAAAGCTGGTGTGCTGATTTTCCTGCAACTCTGATACTTTAAATAGTTATTTTCTGATGTCATCATATTTCATTTCAGAAAAAAATGTAGAATTAGGTGGGTCACAAATCGATTAGGGACCATTGAATGGAACCATATGTTATCGTATTTCAGCTGATTCAGTGAAACCGTTGCATTGAGAATTAAAGCTGAATCACATCATGTGCATGTCTGGGATTTAAACCAAAGCGTGCTTTAAGGTGGGGGTGTGTGAATTCTTTTGCAAGGCAACAGATTGCAGCTTTCGAATCACTGACCCATATCCATGAAGGAACTCCCAATACCATATTATCTCAATGTCTCAATGTCCTTTCTATTCTTAAGCCTTTCCTGTTCTCCTTCGGAGTGTGTGGCCTGGAATAAAAGCTTTCTGATTCTCCTTATTTCTAGTGGCACCCAATCAACTGAACGATGCCCTCTTACATCCCCGCCAATTTCAGACTCCCTGGTTAGGCATAAATAATGGAAGCATGACAGTCTCTGTAGGCCTGCTGGAGCATCACAACAAAACCTGCTGTGTAAAAGAGGCCAGGGTGAGAAGTAAACACCGGGGGCAAAGGATTCTGGGATTCTGTGGCAATAGTCAGGCAACGATAATGGAGCCAATGGAAAGAATATGATGTCAATGATAGAGAACGGGGCCGCACTTCTGGGAAACAGTGTTGTTTAGATGAACATGATAAACATTGAAGAGGTGCTGTGGAGGGCACAGATCTACAGGGGAAACAGTAGTGAATGGGTAACTGTCTGATCATTAAAGTACAATTTAGTTCATGTCCATGCCTGGGAGAGCCTGTTAATGTTTTTTTTTTGTTGTTGTTGAGAATAAATTTCCACGGCTAAATTAGTTTGCATTGGGTTTAGTAGAGAGGAAGTGATCAACTTTGCTCGTTTTCTGGATTCTGGATCGCTCAATTGCTTGATGGAATCATGGTTAAATGTATGATCTTCTAATTCTATTCTAATGTTTTAACATAAATATCAACATCAATATTCGTTCTCTTTTGAAATCAATAGCTCTATATAAGCTTGCTTTAATACGTTAATGAAACAGTCAGTTTGGCCTAGAAATTGTAAAAAAAAAAAACACTTGGCAATGATTTCAACAGTCAATGGTCTATAAATCTGTTAATGCTGATTACACAATTTAGCCTTTCTTACTCTGTATGTTTTATATCATGCCAAATTCTATCAGCTTTATCCAGTTAGTCAGGGAAGAAAACATCACAGAAGGCAATGTAAGAATGTCATTTTATTACAAAAATATATAATTCTTCGTCATAAGGGAAACAGCGATTGAAGCATAATTTTCAATCACATAATTATATTGACTTTGCGTCTGGCCCTTGTTCATTTCTGCCCAGGCAGCTGAAAATATAAAATATAAATTTCCTCCAATTACGTGTTCAATCACGTTATTAGGTTGTAGTAACCCGCCAGCCATGTGTTCGAGGTAAAGAGACGGGCGCCATGTTTTATCTGGAAGCGATACGTATTCTCTAGACGAAAGACAATATCCTGTAGATATTCTGGCTAGAATGAAAACGTTATAATTCTTGTATCCATCACTTTTGCCCGGATTGGGATACCAGGATGCTCCTCGAAAAATCTGTGGTGTTTAAGTGTGGTCCAACAATGAAGAGGCTTAAAAAAAAATGTTTCTGGACTTTATTTGGAAGGAGGAAGGGAAATTCCTTCATTTTTCAAAACACAATAAGTGAGCATGGCTGACAGAACCCATTAATGCCACCCGTGGAAGAGTGTGCAGAGTTTCGCCAAATGTTTAGAAAAGTTCCATTTTTAACGACATATATTAAATATATTACACAAACATATAAAATAATACAATACTAATGAAATGTAATGTAATGTAACATAAGAGATGGAAATGCTTTCAATACAGGACAGAAGCTCTTCACCTTCCGGGACATCACTAGTCATTCTGCTGCGTGTCGGAGGGCCTAAATAAATAACGATGATACGTCCTTATCATATGACATTCCTGCATTCACGGTCTCAGGTTTCCGTCCCCCGCGTTCAGGAAATGCTACGACGGAAAGCACAAGTCTATTCTTGCCCGCTCAGCATTTTACGAACTGCACCTCTGACCTAAACCAAAAACTCACAATACTCATTCATTAATATGTCGCACAGGATGAATAGAGATATTGTGCGGAGAGCGTTCTGTAATCATCCGGGTATGTGTTCTGAGTCACATGTGAACATGAAGCTTCTGCTTCCTGGTGAGCTCGCAGCAGATGAGATGGACGCAAGCACTTTTTTTTCCCCTTTCTTTTTTTAATGGACGCTGAGCCATCTGCGTGTAATCAAACAGAGCACGGTACAAAGGAGGGTAGGAAAAAAGGTTAAAAGCACAGGCAGGAAAAATGTTTTTCCTTTCCACGTGTTTCATTTGTATTGATGTTCTCTTATCAGGGAGTTCAGTTCAATGTGCATGGACTATATCTCCAAATATAGCCACTATACATTAATAGTAATGTCATGTCTGTCGAACCTATACCTCTTTTTTTTCTTTTTTTCCAATTGCAGTTCCTTATTTTTCGTCACGTAATCATATTACTCAAACACGTGGTTTATGTTAATATACGGTACTTATATAAGTATATAATAAAAATCTTTATTTTTTAGTAATAACTATTTATTGTTCCTCCCAGGTTTTTGCAAGGTATATGGCATGTAAGAGTGCAGAAGATGCATTTTTTTCTCAGTCGGTTCTCTTGGGGTTTCAACCCTCTCATATTGGCGATGTTGTGGTGTGAGTAACATGCCAAAATTACAGAGTGAACTCCTGTAGCACAAACTCTGCGGTGATTGGCCACTCGTGCTCTCAGACAGCTGTGCAGGCAGGACAGAAAGTGTACAGCAGAAAGAAGGAAAGAAAGATATAGAAGTTGAGATTAGGAATGAAAAAAAAAAAAAAAAGACAGAAAAAAAAAAAACTTGTTGAAAGGATACCAGCAGCCGGTTGGCTCTCCTAGTGGAAACATTAAACTGGGGAAAGCGGTTTAGCCGCTCTTGAGATGTATTAATTCCAGCCTGAGCTGGTTTTGCAAGACGTGTGAGCGCGCCTGAGTCTACAACTGTCAGTGGGTGTAAATAATGCAAACTGCAGACTCAGGGAATCAGCATAGCAAACTCAACCTCCCCTTCTTCCTCGTTGGACCTCAGGGCTGAAGAGCTCCCGTCTGTACTGTACGTCTCTAGTAAACACGGCAGCGCATTCTGCCGTGATAACAATTTCTGAAATAGTAGTGTCATCTTTTGTTATCTTCTTCCGGGCCAATACCTGTATGTTCAACCGCATCTTTTTTATTCTGTCCGGTATCAATCAGACAGAGGGACTATTTAATTAATATGCAATGATTATTATTGCTGTCAGCAGTGAAGGATTGCTGTTTAAAGGCTTTAAAATGAGTCCAAATTGAAAGCAAGGATCCTGTATCATTACTGAATAATCCGCACTAGCAACTAAATTCATTATAAAATTAAACAAACTAATAAAGCATGCCGAAAAGCTAACTGACTGAATACATTTGCTTCATTGACTCTTTATTTATTTAATTCTTTTTCCTTTTTAAAAATGAAAAAAAAAAAAAAATTTATACCATGAAGCATGCCAGTGAAGGAACTTTGCTTTTGTCCTTGGCTCGGTTTTACTCCCACGTGAGGGGGATGTGTTTAAAAGTTTCTGCCCTGAATCTTCAGAGTTTTATGTGACACTCCCAGACTTCTCCTCCACCGATTCCTATTGTATTCCTCTCAATGCCTGCAGTTCTCTTATTCTTGGCTTCCTGTACTTGTGCACAAATGAGCTTTAGTGCTAAGGGTACGAACAGAATAAAGCACAGCTGCTATATATTTAAGATCTTTTTTTTTCTGTTTTTTAAGTTTATTTATAGTTCTAACAAATAAGGGGGTGAATAAAATGATACCGTTAGCTAGTTGCCTACATGTTTATTTTATTTGACATTTTAGGATGCCTGCAGTATGTGACTTGAAGTGTTCTCATTTCTCACACCATATAACAAGCCCTTTCTTGTGCTGCTGCATTTTGGATCAGTTTTGCCTGGCCTTACTTTCCTGCAGGGAAGCATGTCAGCACTTCCAATGCTTTTTCCTGTTCAGGCCTGTTTTGCAGTTCTCTCTCTCTCTCAAAAAAAAATGGTGCTCGGGCCAGGGTGAAACAGTTAGTTTTGTCGACGGATCCATGTCAAGGCCATTATATTGCGCTCTCCTTCTTTCACTTTGCTGCTTCAGATAGCATGAACACAGGATTGTCTCAGGGAATGAAAGAAATCAATATGAGTGAATGCTAAGCCTGGCCTCATCTGCACAGAAGACGCGCATTTGTGTGATCATGCATTACAATTAAATCATTCTGGCCAGTGCCCAGCACATTCCATAAATAAAACACACATTCACTCACAGCAGTAGTGTTGCTCACTGAGATGCTCACAAGCGAAGTGTTCTGCACGCACGGATCTCTTTCTTTTCCTCGTTCTTTTGCTATGGATGTTTTCAGCTGCACTCTTCTTCTAAAAAGGGCTGCACGATTTAATCAGGAAAAAAAATAAATAATTGTGACGTTGTGATTCATTTCATTTGACATTTAACTATTAAACATCCCATCATTTGTATTCAAACGTATCTATCTGGGCTAATACAGTACCAAATAATGGCATGGATGATCCAATTCACAGGATGTCTGCCAATATTTATTAAACACCTAACAACAAATACTCAAATTACTTGAAAAAATGACATAAAATTCCATGCACAGACGCTCTTTTTCACGCTTTCTCTCTCGTTTGAATGCACAGCTCAATCCTATTCATAACACATAGAGAGAGGTATCAAGAACGCACACATGGACTCCCAACATTTTGGTTTATGAATTTTACACCCCATTCTGCCGAGCCACTACGAACAGTTTGTCTGGGGGTTTTGAAGTCTTGTAACTTGCACTCAGACGGCACCGTAATAATGCCGTTGTTATTTTTAGCTCGTCCATTGACTCTCAGTGATTGATTCAATTTGTTGAAATCTTAGCAAGTCTGTGTGTGCACCAATTATTCTGGAATCTTTATTCTTACATGCCTCCTGTACTTTAGAATAGAATGTTGCTTTATGGTACCACATGACAAGCAAACGTGACAACTGGAAAACAAAACCAAGCATTAAACAAAACCAAGAATTTCACACGTGGTTCTTTGACTCTTTTCAATGACTTTTCTTTGGTGCTGTTTCGTGTTTAAGGCTGCTGTGTTCGAATATCCCAGTTTACTACTTTATGGTGTCTGGATGTTGGGGAGAAATGACAATTGTAGTAACATAGATCACGCAGCCTTGAGTCCATTATTGTGGAAATGTGATTGAGTGTCAAACCAGATCAGATCAGAAGGATACTGTATAGATGGTTAGAAAAAGCACATGTGTAATTTTAGTCACTTAATTCACAGCTATTCACTACACATTTCATTATTTCATTTCATTATGGACTGAATCATATGCAGTATATGATCACTCCACTTTTTAAAAAATAGTATTTATAGTCCATACTGGCGAGAGGAGTAGTAATTGCTCTATAGTTGCTCCAGTTTTACAATAGGTTATTTTTGGTGCGTCCTTTTCACTTATTTATTTCTTTATTTGTAAAAATTCCAGTGGTGAAGTACTTGATAGCTTTGTGGTTTTTTGCAGCCAATTCCACTGACTGTTTGGCCAGTATTCGTCCAATCTCAAGAGCTGTCTGTAAAAATTATGTAATCACAGTACACTAGACTCATTGATCTGCTCTTACTATTGCCTCTGTGTGACCTGGCTGATGACCCACTAGCCAAGAGTCATCTGAGAACAAATTATTATCACCACCCGGCCGCACCGCATAACCCGTCTGTCTTTTGAGCGTTTTAAGACCTACAAAAAGCTATCGCCATCCGGGTGCACTATATAGGGCTGATGTCAGTTTGGGCCCTACATTTTTTTTTGAGTGAGTTAGTGTGTGTGTGTGTGTGTGTGGGTGTGAGACGTGTGTGTGTGTGTGTGTGTGTGTGTGTGTGTGTGTGTGTGTGTGTGTGTGGTGTGTCAGTCTGTGTGTTAACATTTGTGATGTGTGTATTAATATGTGTGTGATGTGTGTGTGAGACATCGTGTGTGTATATGTCTGCGCACGTTCGTGTGTGAGAGAGATGTGTGTGTGAGTGTTAACATTTGTGATGTGTGCGTGTGTAGAATAAGCCACAGATCTGAAAAAATAAGCATCATGCTATGATGTTAGTCAATGTGATGTCACTGAACATGTCACTGAATATAATGTTACTCAATATAACGCCACAGAGAAAATTATTAACCATTTGTGTATGAGCTATGCAGCAAAATATCTTGTGAGGGCCTCTGAGGGCCCCGTGCCACGCCCATGGCCCAGACTCTCAGGCATCCTAATGGTAGCAGATTCCAACCTGTCTGCCAATTTTCATGAGTTTTTAGGCCTGATAAGACCCCCCAAAAAGCCCAAAAATGTGGGAAAAAACCCTATAGTACTTGGGCCCTAATTATTATTATTAATGTTATTATTTTATAGGGATAACGTTTTTAAAACTTGAATTTACATTAAACATATAAACTGGTCTTTTACTTTGTCCATTGTTCGGCAGTAGTTGTACAGTCTTGCAGCGTTTGCACATGCCTGGACTCGTGCACGTTATGTACTCCTCTGCTCTGATATAATTTAGTTTTGTGTAATCTCAGGGAGTCGTGTGTTGTTGCGTGTAGCACCACGGTCGTGAAGGAACATTTTCATTTCACCGTGTACTGTACCAAGTGTAAATGGCTGAACTGGCAGTAAAAGGAACCTGACTTGACTTGACTTGAATCATAAAAATGTGCGTCCAGTGCCGTGCTGGGTTTGTTTTATTCAGCTGTTTTTTCGTACAGAATAAAGCTGGAACAGTACATTTCCATTATAATGTGTGTACAAGCAAGAAATGTGAGCAAGCGCAGTTTGTGTGCGTGCATGCATCAGATATCTCACACACACTACATGCCAACAGACAAGTAAGTCACATACCATTACATACTGTACGGTATACTTCCTGGCCAAAGAAATGCCCACTCTTACAAAGCCTTTAGCTTCGATCGTGGCACGCAGTCAACGAACCATTCTTTCAAAAACCTTATGCAACGTTACTACATTCATTTCTGTCCTGAGTTGCATTAATTTTTGGCAGAGATCATGTATTGATGACAGGGAAATCGAACCACTCCATTAAGTCTTTTTGGTGGCCAATTCATGTGTCAGAATGATTCCTCATGCCCCCAGAACCCCTCTTTCACAATTTGAGCCTAATTAATCTTGACATTGTCGTCCTGGAACATGTCTGTACCATCAGGAAGGAAAACATCCACTGATGGAATAATCATTCAGGTAGTCAGCTGAGTTTATCTTATTGCTGAAACACATAACATCTTATGGCTGACTACTGGACACATCTTCCGACATGATTATGAAATGACAAACTTATCACTAGATCATTTAGCGTTAAAGGAATTGCTGCCATCTGAAACATATTAATCACTGCAGTTGTTATCCAGTCATAGATTCTTAAATATTTGCTCGTTAAATTCAAAGGGCAACTCTTTTTTAACTGGGCAGTATATACAGTACTGTATGAAGCTAGACTCCTTTTGTTCGCACTGAAATTAAGCCTTTTCCTGGCTAAATCTTTATGATTAGACAGCAGGCAGATCTATACTTACATATACTTTTTAATACTGTTAAGGCTTTTGGCAAACACCCTTACCTAGAGTGTTTTGCATACTGTAAGTGATAATCTTTTGTTTGGTTTGGGAGTTGCTGTAATTGAAGAGGTATTATAAAATGTAATGTATAACTTTAGGCACACGGAACTCATGCTTCAGCTGTGGATGAATTTATAGCACCAAAGGAGAGATTTGTTGGAAAAATTAATTTTTTACCTCTTACAACATTTAATAATGGTAGAATATCAGGGGCCTTTGAACAAGGGCCTTAACCCTCAACTGTGCTCAGCTGTATAATGAGATAAAAATGTAAGTCATCCCGGATAAAGGTGTCTGCCCAATGATGTAAATGTAGGAATAAGCTTGCTGGTGTCAGTTGTACTTTGAGACATTTAAATTGTTTTAACGTGACCAAAAGTTTTACTTGCAATGCTGATCTGTCGCGATCTCAGCTGATCCTTCAGTTTCATTGTTTGTATTTCCTTTCAGATTATATCAACTTATTTCGAAAACTCTGTCTGTCTGTTGTCTACCTGTCTGACTGCAGTGGGCCCAAAAGTCTATGACCACATTGGAATTATGTATTTATGGATTTATATATTTAAAATGGGAAATAAAGTTTTAGAAAGATGAAAACTTAAGTATTTTTACATTGGCCCTGTTGACTCGCGTTGAGTCATTTCCTTTCTATTTAAGGCCACATTAAGGTGACACTGATGGAGCTGATCTAACACGGATCATCAGATTGTACACAAAATTGTGGAATCCATCATGCTAGCTCCAGTTCATGCTTCCATTAAAGCAAAAATAACAAATACTAAGGGATTTATCTAAATATTATTATACAGAGTATATTTTTTGGGAGAGATTAATAATAATAATAATAATAATAATAATAATAATAATAAATACTGTTGATGACAATGATGATGATGACGCCTCAAATCGATGTTATCATAAAAATGCCAAAAATTATATTCAAAAATACAAATAATGTAATGTAGAAGCACATACACTAGGGGTATCAGACTTTTGGATCATTTTATTGTGGATTAAAAACAAGTCTGTGCACACTTGTTTAATAATAATAAAAAAAAAATGAAGGAGTATGTCCTAAAAGATTTTTAGCTTCTTTGCATTTGGACTGACTCCTCACTCAGCAACAAGATTTCCATCTTGAGTGTGCTTGTAGTGGCACTAGAAATATGGCTCATTAATTCTGACATGCATCTGCTATGCAAATGTCTCCAAATGAGAATTCTTAGGCATGCCAAATCCTAATTAAATGTACACAACTCCATAGCAACAAGGATTCCCCTTCAGTGTTGAAGCAGCGATAATGAATAGATAATTAGTATATAAATTATCTATTAATCCCTTGAAGTAACACAATGTTGTGCTTGTTGTTAATATTGTTAGCATCCTTAAACGTTCACATAATACAGTCTGTGGAAATCAATAACACCATTCACTGTGCAAAAACACTTTTCTACTAAAAGGTCAGATCTTCCAAGTACCACTGACACAAAATTGTCACTAAAAGTAGTCCTATTATGCTTCTTATCAGCCCTCAAAATGTGTCTGGTAATATTCCAGCTGAGATAACCCTTGGATCATGCATTTCAGGAAGTGCCCCAGAATGCCTCTTTGCAGAAGTGCATTTTCCTAGCCAATCAGAACACAGAGACTGGAAATTGGTGGGGAAAATCCATTTTTAACTTCCACTTTTTAGGCCTTTCACATTTCTGACAACATAGCAACCAGTCTATTGTATTTGTGTGCAGCTATTAATTCATAATCACATCCTCAATGTTTAACACCTAAAAAATTAAGAAGGCTAGTTAGCCATTAGCGGTTATCTAGCTAAGAGCTGCTCTTGAGACATATTACTGATGCAAATGCAACTCTGAATGGCCCCTGAAAGTCCAAGGTAAAATGTTTAACACACACACACACACACACACACACACACACACACACACACACACACACACACACACACACACACACACTCACAAAGAATTTGATTGCTGGAGCATCTGTACTGTAAATAAACACTAACCACCATTTTTTCACTTCCTCAGAAGATTAAAAACTAAGGAGTAAAAAGAGAGTTTGGTGTTCTTGGCCAATGTATTTGCCATGTTTTTTCATCGTTTGCCAGGCCTTGCTTTTGACTTCGTCCTGCTGTAGTTCCCTAATGATTTAGTTCACAACACCAGTGTCTTTTAGACCGATAAAATGCTGACTCCTCTGCAAAGCTGAGCTCAGAGCTGGAGGAGAGTCTTTAACAAATTACCTCTATTTGTCCATGAGGAATAATAAATGCATCACAAACAACAAAAATATCACAAATAACCAATAAACATGTGATAAAAGTGAGTTTATAATGAAAAGATCTGCAAATTAAAACCAAAAAATGTCTAACTAATTTTAAATAGTGAATTTGTATGTTATTTCCCCTTTAAACATTGAACAATTTGAAGGTGTGTGAAGTGATGACTGATTATTAGGTTAGATTAGAGTAGATTAGATTATGCAAGATACTCCTGATGCTTCCTTTACAGAATGTACTTTAAATAAACAAGTTAAATGTGCTTGGTAGATTTGTACTAGATCATAAAGATACTCACATTGCTGATTACAGGGTGCTAACAGTTTTTGTTTTATGGACACTATGCATTCGGCCAAGACACAGTATTGTTTTTTTTTTGTTTTTGTTTTTTTGGTTACTTATCAAGTCAAGTCAAGTAGGCTTTTATTGTCATTTCAACCATATAAAGGTCAGTACACAGTGAAAGGAAAAAAAAAACAGTTAGTCCAAGATCAAGGTGCTACATACAGCATAAATGATCAAAAACTAACTAGCTAACTAGCTACATACATATAATACAGAAAATGATGGAGCGATGTTATGTGCCTGAAAAAGCCCCTTTTTTTCAGTGTTATACTGTCTCGCTTCAAACAATAATCATTTAAAATGTAATTCATTCATACTTTTTTATGAGTATTGATGCTAAAATTGGTGTAAGCGTCTAGCATATGAAATGTAACAATTGTTGCTTAAATTGTTTTTGGTAAAAGCTTAAAGTGTCCGTAACCATGTATTCTTTTAATTTAAGTCTTTTCATGTGAAATCTTAATTTCCAAGTTTCATCTGAATGACAATTAAGATCATTGAAAGATTTGAATTCAAAAGAGTTACAGCCACTACATAAAAGTGCATGAAATTGTATTTAGAAAATGTCAAGTCAAGTCAAGTCAAGTCAATTTTATTTATATAGCGCTTTTAACAATTGACATTGTCGCAAAGCAGCTTTACACAATAAAAGAAGTAAGTTTGTATGCAATGTGTATGAATCAAAATGATAAGATTGTCCCTGATGAGCAAGCCGAGGGCGACGGTGGCAAGGAAAAACTCCCTGAGATGGTAATAGGAAGAAACCTTGAGAGGAACCAGACTCAACAGGGAACCCATCCTCATCTGGGTGATAACGGATAGCAGGGATTGATCAGCATAATAATGTGTACTGGAAGTTCAGTATAACAGGAGATGTGTTTAAAATTAAAATTAAAAGGAGTCCAGTTTGTGGAAAAAAATGTGTTTCCTTTTATCTGATAAAAATATAAAGGTGTATGTATATTAAAAAAAAAAAAGTGAAGCATGGATCAGGAGAATATATGTTATATGATCCTATCTAAAAAAAAAAAAAATCACCTATGTGAGACACTTTTTAGCACCAATACCATTTTTTTGATTATTTAATCCTGTTTTATATTTTCGCTTTATCCCTCTTAATACTTAAATGTCAGTACTCTAAATTTCTATTTCAGTATTTATAGGGTTTCCCTTTAACACTGAAACTATAACCCTAGTTAGGTGTCTTGTTTTGGTGAATGGCATGCCTCAATATCAAGAAAATCGTTGATCATTCTTAACCCAGTTTTAAACGCTTGAATTAAAGCTGAACCCTTTATTTGAAATAAAGCTGAAGCTAACCCTTCAAGGTCAACCGTCCTGGAAGCAACGGTACTACAATAGGTTTCTGTGTATGTGAAATGACTCATAGCAAGTCAAACAGGTTATGCCGCTGCGCTTGGTGAGAAAGTATATACTAACTTGCAAAACAGGCTGAAGTCAGTGAGATGGCACTAACGGGCAGATCAGGGCATGCTCAACGTCTGAGAAGTATCTAAACAATACACCACATCAAGCAGGAACAGGAACTGAAATGTTGAACAGCAAAAAAAAAGATACTCCTATTACAGTACTGTATATACGCTTTAATGAAGTAACATTAAATGAAAAATGAGGGATGAGGGAATAAAATGTTATAATTATATATTTTTTTATAATTTTTAGCATTATAATTTTTAAACTGAACAGAGTGAAGCCTTTTTTTTTTTTTGGTGAGGCCCGGGCATATAACAATATCCAAATGTCTAGGGATGGGATTGAGTTGTCCATTTCTGTTATAGCTAACCCCTTATAGGGTGACAGAGTAGTCCCACTTAATAAACAAAAAAAAGAAAGAAAAAGAATCCAACAGAGAAAAAAAGAATGAAAATTATTCCATGCAATCTTACTTAAGCTGTGATCCAACTCAGTTGTCTTGGGCTTGTCTGAAAACAGTGATTACGTTTGTTTTCAGTTGTCGTCTTACTGGTTTGGATGAGACACTTCACTTTTTGTAACCGTACCCGCCGGAAAAATATGGATTTCATGCATATCGTGTTAATTAATAATAATAATAACAATAATAATAACAATAACAGAAAGCTTGCAAAAGTTTTATCACTGCATGCACTTGTTTTTTTCCAAGTAACTAACTGGTTACTTTAGTAGTTGGAAGCAAACACATGACAGACATGTTGCAACTTGCTTTGTTTAGTAGCAGATCCTCCGGGGATAGAGCAGTTCTCTTAGGAAATTTCACAAGTATGTCACAATAAATCTGCTAAGGCATAATGGTTGTTACACGTCTAACATGTTCAAGCTTTTTATCTGTCTGAGTTTATAAGACGCCATAGAACAAATCCTACACTTTACTATAGTAATGATTATAGTGCTCACTAAAGTAATTGGCTACAAGCTGTAGTATGTTGTAGTATTTATTATAGTATGTTTTAGTATTTTTCCTATGGGAACCTTTTTAGACGAGTGCGTTTAAGCATGCCATTCAATTTCACCCTCATATCGTGTTGTGATTTTATAGCGATATAATCGTGCTTTCTGGAAACTGCCGTGACCGATCCTCAGCAACTTTATCTCTTATATGACTCCAGCTACCTGACAACAGTTTTCTGATACATTATCCAGGCTGCAAAAATGATTCCTCCCTCGTGATCTTTTTGGATACTGGAATGACAAAAACAGTCACCATGTTGCTGAGATTGCTCACTCTCTTAACAGCACACACACGTCTGTCTGCCCAGCGTTATCCCTATAGCCTACATCAAGTTACATTGGCAAGAGTGTTTGCTAATTGGGAATATGTCGCCGAGACGTTGTCATTTAATTGTACAGTAAATGCACACCAGACGATGTGTTTAAGATGAATTAAAGCTAATGTTATCCAAGTAAACATTGAATGAAGAACTGGCATCCAGAAGCACTTTGGATCCCACTTCCACACCACGGATTAAACCCCAACCCTCTGAGCAGCAATCGAGAGCTTTAATCGCCTGCACCACCACTGCCTGGTTCCTAATTTTGTGTGTGAAGATGAAACGAAAAGACACGATTCAAGTTAACAAACGTTAATGTCTGGCTGAATGTCATCAAAAAGAACTCTAGTACAAGAAGAAACACAAACAGTAGGAGTAAACAGAGGAACAGTGAACAGTAACTTACACATCATTCACTTCTTGACAGCCTACATGAGGGAGAAAAAGCCATGAGCACTTTTTGAATTACTTTTTAAGTACTTTTAACTTTTTATTTTATCTAGATTAAGGACTGGATGTCTGCAAAGGCAAATAATTGAAAAAAATATGATTGTTTTTGCAAGCAGTCTATACAGCATTGTTCATTCTGGTTGCCCCACGTAATTTTTTTTAATCGAAAATAACTGCTAAGACTGTAGCTCGCGCTTGCGTCACATAAGGGGCGGTCTCACCGTTGCTCCTAGGCGCGCCATAGCGTGAAACAACACGACCTTGACCTTTTCTTCTTAGGTTTACGTCCACTTGGAAATGGTTAGACATAGAGTACTTTTTGATGGCATTCAGTCGACATTTCATTTTCTTATGCGCATACATTATAAGGGGAAAGCTGGACAGACCAACATAAAGGATGATCTGTGAGAATGGTGTAATACTTGGATAGTATTAGCTTTGATTTATCGTTCAAACATTCTCTTGTCAGCATTTTGGATTAAATGCAGACATCTCTGTAACATATTGCCAATTTACAAACGCTCCCTGTGCTAGAATTTGCCAATATAACTTTATATATGGGGTCGACGTTGACTAGACGTATGTCTGCTTTCTTCTAAACATTGTCTGGTGGGCATTTTCGATTAAATGTCAACGTCTCTGCGGCATGTTGCGGTTGATTGTCAGACGTTAGATAGAAGAGCTGGACGTGGCGATCAGAGGCCGACATGCCGCCCTTAGGCAGATGTCGGCAAAACGTATGTGTACTCTCTGGCACACGTACAGGTTGGAAGAAATTTTGATAGGCCTACTTGCTCATTGAAAATGTCTGGTGTTTTGCTGTGAACAGACTTTATTTTGACAGATAGAAATGGGTATAGGAGGTTAACGTGGCCATTGATCCAGTCCAGATGGAGGCCATGCCTAGTGGGTTACTGTCTGGGTGTCTGACTGAGAGGTGAGGCAAGTATTGGGTCAATAACCTTCTTCCTGCTTCTCCAATCTCGAAGCTGTTCATCAACTCTGCCAGAGAAGTTTATCATTCTGGTCAGCTGTGAACAACTCAAAGCAAGGCAGAGGGAGTAAGTGGGAGAATAAAAGACATTTTACTCATGCAATTACTTACACAGAAGCTACAGAACATAGTTAAAGACTGAAGCATCCTGTAATCAGGTAAATCCTTAGAATAATTAATAACTAATATCGAAATCCTTTATTTAATCACTGTTGTCACTGACTATGCTGAACTGATTTTCATTTGCACACAAAAAATCTAAAGAAAACAAAAACAAGGATGGGTCATTGTGCATGTAATTTCTTATTTTGTATTGATGAAGGTGGTCTAATTATTTCCCTGGTATCTGACTGGCCAATGTGGACAGGGTAGTATTTGTATTAACACCTAAATATATTACACATAATATACCTAAATTAGCACTCGTATTAACCTAGATATAAAATATAAAAGGTCATTTCCTCTAGAATTATTGCTTATCAGATTAGACAATATATAACTAATTCTTGCCAGAGTAAAATCATAGACACCGCATCTACCGCATTTATTTTATATTCTTTTGGTAAAATCGTTTGCAGTAGGCACACATAGGCAAATATTGCCTCCTGATATACAAAGGTTTAATAAATGGCTATTTAGTTATTTCTCTCTTTGTATTGGCGCATATCTTTTTGATGAATCCCACAAGTGCAAGTGGAATTCCCAGTACATTTGAATTTAGTGACATCTATAAAACTCGTTAAATGTTAAAACTGACAGACGGCTGGAAGTATGACATGACTACTAGACTGCAAAAGAAATTGATTTTCTTAGATACTGTAGTGGAAGTTATTTTGTTTCTTGGGTATGAAAAAAAGGAATATTACTTGGCAATGCATCAGTGCATAAAAAAACTGTGGTGACCAGTGCAGATAAGATGAATTACCTATAAATTATATGAAAAAATAGTTTGACATGAAAACAGAGGTGAAGAAAATCTATATTGTACTCAGTTTGCACCATCGCCTTGCACAGCCAGGGTCTGGGTGCAGTTCCCACCTCGGGTCGAGTTGCATGTTCTTCCTGTGCTTGGTGGGTTTTCTCCAGGTGCTCCGGTTTCCTCCCATGTTTCCATGTTTCACACTAATGTTTTGTCTGTGCATCCTGGCTTTAAGCACTCTCCCCGAGCTCTTCCTAAAGGCCCACAAAGTGGCCTCATATGCTTTGATCCCAAGCTCAGTTACAGATTTTTCTCAGTTACGTGTTCCCCCCCACCCCCGTCCTGAGCCCTAGCTGTAGCTGAGAATCAGTATTGCACAAGTCTATCCCGAGGTCTTTTCAGTCCAGCTTGAATACAGTTTATGCACTTGATGATACTTTGATTTTTGGTTGGCGAAACATTTCCAAAATAACAACTTTCAGTGTGCAATATGAATGGTTTAGCTTTAACCTGGTGGAAAAATGGACTATATCTCTATTGTCCTGAACCAGCACCGGCGTCCTGCCTGAGTGAAAGGCTAGTGAGTGACAGCAATCTAAATCGGAGATAATGAGCTCTCTTCAACTCTTTTTCCTGCTCTCTGATCAATTGTAGCATAGTCTTATTTTGTCAGCTGCACAGTAAGTACAGTGTGACTTTTGCAACTTGAACTCCACAATAATCCGCACACATAGACCAGTGCTTTAACTTTGTCTTCTTTTTTAATCTACATTGCTTTTCCTTTCTTCTTTTTCTTGTTCTTTTGTGAGCTAGAGTTAACAAGGATGGTCTGTAGTTGAGGCTGTACATTTCTTATGTCACACCACTTCAGGTGGCTCTCCGGACAGGAAAAGCTACTATCTGTTGGCTGTATTTTATATTTTCAACACAAGCACCGAATCCCACAGAGTCTTTCTACTTTCTTTCTGTCTAAGCTCCCTTGTCATCAGCCCACCCAGCAGACCATTTACAGAGGAGTAGTGCGTTAGGGCCGGCGGTAAGATGAAGTGCTCAGGAAGGCCCGATGACTACCTTCATACCTATTTCCAGACCTTTCATCAGGCCAGGACCGAAACCCATCCAGCGTTTTAGATAGCTTTTGGATTTTATATATTATTTATGGGACCGAAGCCTTTCTTCTTTACTTCAGCCGTGTACATGCCGTTTTAACTTCGATCCAGCTCATCCATTTTTCACTTAATTGAAAGGCCTGGTGCATTTCATACATCTGTATCATGCATGTTAATAAATTCAATCAGAGAAGCTCTTAAGCAGTCAGACAGCTCTGGTACACATTAACTGAAGAACTTTCTGCTGCTTTTATTTCATCGGATTCACTTGTGTTTCTGTCAAACATTGACTGAGTAGTTCTGTACAGTTTGCTAATGACACCGAAGTGAAGTGAGATTCACTGTAGACTGACTCTGCTAGTTGGAGTGAACATTTCTTGACAGACAGACGAGCATTATTCTGCTATTTAGACTGATCTTTCTCCAGCATCTTGTGTGTGACTGATAGTAATCGTGCGTAGGCTGAATAAGATGATCTGGACGGATGGACGGATCTGGACTAACAGACACGTATATACTTTTTAAAGAGTTGTTTGTTTCTAATCTAGGTGATGTTCTAGATGTGTTTGTGTCTGTATGTCTAGCTTAATCTTCTTATTCGTGATGGAGGGTTGGAGTCAAGGGTCTTTACAGTAGTGTGTGTGTGTGTGTGTGTGTGTGTGTATGGGAAAGAATGAGTTGGAGCGAATGACTCATTCATTGTGGTTGTGTGTGAGTGTGGTTAAGTGAAGAGGAGGTGAGGTTTAGTACGCAGATGGGTAGCATATGCATTAGTGAGTGAAATGGTAGTTGAGCTGTGGTGAGCATTCCGAAGGTTGTGTATGGAACCTGGATCCCTTCCCAAATCCCACTGGCAGGATCCATTGTGGTTACGGTTATGGAAATTGTACAGCTTAGTTGTTACAGAAACAAAAAGTGTTTTTTTTTTCTCTCTCTTTTTCTTGCTTTCGCTCTCAGAACTCACATGCTATGTTCGAGCTTAGAGTGCGTAGCCAAAAAAAAAAAAAAAGCTATAGCAAATTAACCTCAGCGAATGTTTTCTGAGATCGTTTTGAAATGCTAAGTGGATGCATCAATAATCTCATATTCTCAAAGTCACTGTTAAGCATAGAGGTGCGTTAAGTGTTGTTGAAACGCTAGATAACAGTGTTGTTCTACAAAGCGTAACATTCCGCCTTGTGAAATGCATAACACAATGGATACATACAGTAGATTGCTGCAACTCGTCCGACCATTAGCTATTATAATGCAAGTTCTCTTGTTTTGTGTTTTTTCTCTTGTGGTAGATGTGTATGCAGCAATCGCATCAGTTTTACTTTGAACTTGTGAAGTCGAGAGGGTGTGTTAATTGCACATAGACGGGATTCTTTCTCCCACTATCCCATTTTAGATAAGATGTCAATTCACACTCGGGAATGTTAGTATATCACGCACATGTGTGAGGCACAACTTTCAACACAAGTGCATCTTTGGCACAACTGACACACACTTTTTCGCGCAGTGAGATCACAGCAGCTGTCCTGCTTTCTGTCCTCGCTGCAAATTAGCCATGCTCTTTGAGCAAGTTGACGACATTTCTGTTTCTCCACATCATCCTCTTCTATCAGAAGGACACGCGGTGTGGTATTTTAAGTATTCCAGAAAAATATTTTTTTCTCACCCAGCCGCATCGTCTCATGGTTCTCAGATGCTTCACAATTGTGCGACATTGAAGGATTAATGCAGGACACGGTTTTCAGTTTTCAGGAGCTAGTGTGTAGGGAGTGCTTTAGCTTGTTAAAAGGAAAAGCGTTGTACAGTACTTCATATAACATTAATGATATTTTTAATGTTAACAGACTGGTTCATTCTTGTGAGTTTTTTTCTTCTTCATGTGAACACAGCTATTGATCGCTACTTAAGCACCAAACTTTGTCTGGAATTTTGACTGTGGACGCAGATGGGTCGAATTTGCTACGCCTGACCATTTCCCCATGCTTGCAGGCTTTTCGGAGCTGAGGCTACAGCCTGCAGTGTACTGAGGACTCCGCCTCTTTAGCACACACATGCATACACACACACACACACACACACACACACACTCACAATCTGCCACATGTTTTACATTATGTCTTAAAAGAATACAGCAAAAACACAGGGATGGTTATACCTGCATGAGAAATCTAAAGTCTCCACACTGCATTTGTCACGGTTACTGCTTGCCGGACGAAAGAGAGACATGATAGCAGAGGTGAAAGTGATCAAGGGGATTTTAATGAACACAAAACAGGGAACCAAAAGAACAGAACCAGAACTTCAATCATAGGACACACAAACTATAAACATGACAAACTATACATTACAAACAGACAAAGAGACAGACCGGCTAAGAGACAGACAGACAGACTAGGTGAACATGGAGCCAGGAGAACATGGAGCCAGGAAGAACACAGAGCTAGGAAGGACACAGAGCTAGGAAGAACACAGAGTCAGGAGAACACAGAGTCAGGAGAACACAGAGTCAGGAGAACACAGAGCTAGGAAGAACACAGAACTAGACAACATACCAGGACAAACAGTAACCCTAGACGAACAGATGCAAGACCAGACTAAACTGAACTCAGGAACATTTATAACAAACACTAACGAGCACAGCTAATTAGCAACCTCAGCCCAGGTGCGCGCCACATCACCTGACCGAGGT
Organism: Clarias fuscus; assembly: GCA_030347435.1. Lineage (NCBI taxonomy): Eukaryota > Metazoa > Chordata > Actinopteri > Siluriformes > Clariidae > Clarias > Clarias fuscus. The sequence goes on along the minus strand of CM059210.1, from coordinate 24,728,322 downwards.
GCATTCTGGGGATTAGAGTCCTTCACAGAAAAGAACACAAAGAACACAGAAAAAACAAAAGGAAGACTCTGGGCGTTTTGGCGCCCTCTAGGGGTAATCCCTGACATTACCCCCCCCCAAAAGGCGCACCACCGGGGCGCCAAAGGAGGACCCGGACACCCTCCCCAAGGTCCCAGTACCGTCCTCCCCACAGCGAGGCTGCAAGGGATCTCCTCTTGGAGTGGAAAGGAGATTACTCCAAGGTTGTTGCCAAGGTCGGACGGCGGAGCGGGCACGGCATCCTGGAGCCCGTGCGGAGGCAGGAGCACGGCGTCCTGGAGCCCGTGCGGAGGCAGGAGCACGGCGTCCTGGAGCCCGTGCGGAGGCAGGAGCACGGCGTCCTGGAGCCCGTGCGGAGGCAGGAGCACGGCGTCCTGGAGCCCGTGCGGAGGCAGGAGCACGGCGTCCTGGAGCCCGTGCGGAGGCAGGAGCACGGCGTCCTGGAGCCCGTGCGGAGGCAGGAGCACGGCGTCCTGGAGCCCGTGCGGAGGCAGGAGCACGGCGTCCTGGAGCCCGTGCGGAGGCAGGAGCACGGCGTCCTGGAGCCCGTGCGGAGGCAGGAGCACGGCGTCCTGGAGCCCGTGCGGAGGCAGGAGCACGGCGTCCTGGAGCCCGTGCGGAGGCAGGAGCACGGCGTCCTCGGCGGCGCATGGCGGCGGCGGCGGAGGAAGAGGCGGCTCGCTGTCCACCTCGACGCAGGGCGGCGGCGGCGGAGGAAGAGGCGGCTCGCTGTCCACCTCGACGCAGGGCGGCGGCGGCAGCTCGCTGTCCACCTCGAGGAACCCTGGAGGGTCTGGGCCTCCACTGAGGCTGGCTGGAGGGTCTGGGCCTCCACTGAGGCTGGCTGGAGGGTCTGGGCCTCCACTGAGGCTGGCTGGAGGGTCTGGGCCTCCACTGAGGCTGGCTGGAGGGTCTGGGCCTCCACTGAGGCTGGCTGGAGGGTCTGGGCCTCCACTGAGGCTGGCTGGAGGGTCTGGGCCTCCACTGAGGCTGGCTGGAGGGTCTGGGCCTCCACTGAGGCTGGCTGGAGGGTCTGGGCCTCCACTGAGGCTGGCTGGAGGGTCTGGGCCTCCACTGAGGCTGGCTGGAGGGTCTGGGCCTCCACTGAGGCTGGCTGGAGGGTCTGGGCCTCCACTGAGGCTGGCTGGAGACTGGGTGCAGGCCTTGACTTCAGCTGCCTCTTTGTTGGCCTTGGCCAGCTGTTCCTGCACCACTGCCCCCAGTTCCAGCAGGGTTTGCATTTGCCCCCAATCTCCCGTCGAGCGACAAATGTTTATCTGCTGGATAAGCACCCCGGCTAGTTGGTGGAGCCCCAGCCTCCGCTGTTGAAGCTCCTCGTGATCTGCCCTCTGAACGCCAGCAGACACAAGTTCGCCCTGTCCAGCTTCTTGCTGAGGCGCTCCACCGGCAGTCGCTCCGGCGCGCCCCAAGTTGTTCCGCCGGCTGGCAAGCCGACTCCCCAGGAAGGTCGCTTGCCCCGGCGTCACAGTCACAGCCCCCCCCCCAAAAATTTCCCAGGGGAGATTCCTCTACTATCTTACTTTTTAGGTCTTGCATTCTGTCACGGTTACTGCTTGCCGGACGAAAGAGAGACATGATAGCAGAGGTGAAAGTGATCAAGGGGATTTTAATGAACACAAAACAGGGAACCAAAAGAACAGAACCAGAACTTCAATCATAGGACACACAAACTATAAACATGACAAACTATACATTACAAACAGACAAAGAGACAGACCGGCTAAGAGACAGACAGACAGACTAGGTGAACATGGAGCCAGGAGAACATGGAGCCAGGAAGAACACAGAGCTAGGAAGGACACAGAGTCAGGAGAACACAGAGTCAGGAGAACACAGAGCTAGGAAGAACACAGAACTAGACAACATACCAGGACAAACAGTAACCCTAGACGAACAGATGCAAGACCAGACTAAACTGAACTCAGGAACATTTATAACAAACACTAACGAGCACAGCTAATTAGCAACCTCAGCCCAGGTGCGCGCCACATCACCTGACCGAGGTGCATTCTGGGGATTAGAGTCCTTCACAGAAAAGAACACAAAGAACACAGAAAAAACAAAAGGAAGACTCTGGGCGTTTTGGCGCCCTCTAGGGGTAATCCCTGACAGCATTATCGTGAGTGATGTTTCCTGAAAAGTGAGAGGAAGTGGAAGTCTAATAAGTTCCTTTATACTTGCAGTGATGGCACATAAGCACTGTTTTCAGGCTTATGGCTGTGTGTTACAATGCCTCTGGGTCTTGTTATGAATGGACAAAGGTGGTCATACAGTGAATCATGTGTCAATCTATTTTCATTATTATCATCCTTACTATTATTGTCCTACCAAAAAAAAACCCCAACAGTATTGTTTTGTGAGACTTGCTTTTGGTTTCATTTCTACAACCTTATGTGATAACATGTATTTCCATCCAAAATTTTACGAATAGTGCACATTTTACATACATGTCCCCCTCGGGGACATCGGTTCTCTCAGGTTAATAATCTTTTAGTTAAGGCCCATCTGTAATTATTTATATATTGAATAGTTATTTTGTGAATAAAGACACTTAGGTATTATTACAAATTTTGTACTGGAAGGAGACCTGCATCATTTAAAAAAATGGCATGCGTCTAGATGCTTTTCAGTCTAGAGCCAAATGGTAATCGATATAATGGGGTAGCATTACATTTGACAGCTTTTAAAAGTTTTTCGAATTTTCGAATGGGGTCAGTTTGTTTAGTCTAAACATACCTGTGATGATTGTAGTCATGGAAGTCCATTTGTAAGCTCTGCTAATTGTAAGCTTGCTAATCCAAGCCAATAATCCCACCTTAAACAAATATGTTGATCAGTTGTACACACACACACACACACACACACACACACACACACACACACACACACACACACACACACATACTTTATTAACAATTCAGTTTATGAGGACCTGCCACTCGCATTATATTCAACAGAGATAATTAATGCTTTACTTTCGTCTTCTGTAAATCTCTGATCCAAAAACCATTTGGCTCTTTTCGTTTAGTTTGATCGATTGTTTTGTTTTTAGAAATTTTACTTTTTCATTTTCAAAGGAAACAGTTTTCTCATCAGCACCTGCTAAATGTCCCCGGTAGCACAACACCCCATCCAAATACACAGCATCTATCCTGGCTTATTCATTACCACAGCTGTCATATTTATACGGGTGTTAATTATTCATTAGAATGCTGGTCTGAATGATCTCGTGGCTCTATACCTGCATGTGTTTTTGCAAAACCAGTGGGTACAGTAGTCTTTTGCTGCGGTGTACCCTCTCCTCATGTAAATGTTCTATTTTCCTGTTCTGTTTGCAAATAGCTAGTTTCTGTTGCCCGACTTTTCCTTGTGTAATCATTAGCCATGCAGATTTTACACACATCCCCCATTTGGAACCAAACACTATAGGTGGCTCTTTATCTAGTATCAGCCATGAGGTCATTGGCTAATGGGGCAGGTGGTGACTGAGGAGTGTTTGCTCTTTTTCTTCTGCAACCGAAACCATGACAAAGCCCTTGTTTATTTACTGTGTGTGTGTGTGTGTGTGTGTGTGTGTCAGTTGTGCTTGCACTTATTCTGTTTATGGTTGGTATGCACTGTTGACCTCCCATTGCATTATTTTGGGCCAGAAACCGTCCGGTTTCTCCTTTATCCAAGGTTGCATAGGTAGAAAACTATGCTGCTCTTAACGGCTTTTGTATTTGTCATACTAAACAGCTGAAACATCCTCTTAATGCAGCATTCATTACCTGAACTCATTACAGCAGTAAATCTATCACAATATTCACTTTGATCAGCAAGAAAAATATTGTTATTGTAGTAGGTTTAAAAATGTCATAGAAGTAAGAAACCTTTTTAGAAAATAGACATTATTACCATATTATTATTATGCAAATTTAAACCATTTTCCCAATTACGATTTTAGACAACTTGTATCATCTGAATATTTTATTATACAATCAAACTTTTTTATTATACGTTAAAAATGTTTTTTAGTTTTTTAATGTACAAAATGAAACTAAGATACCAAATTATATAAGGTAAAAAAGTACATAAATAAATAAATACATTTTGAGTAAATAGTATATAAATAAAAATAAATAAATAAATAAATAATACAAAAGGAATAAAAGCAACTTTTGTTTATAATACATCACTACCAATCTTTATTCAGTTAAGTTACTTATTCTGCTCTTAGTTGCTGTGGGTTGTTGTTGTGCTGTAACATGGCGTTTGTCTTCATCTTCTACTGTGTTAGAGGCCTGCAGGTTTGGTGATAAAAAATGTACTGGTATACGGAACTATCTGAGCCTATTATGATTTAAACCTCAGTTCCAGCTGAAAGCCCCACAGCATGATGCTGCCACCACCATGCTTCACCATGGGCATGATGCTCTTTGAGCAATAGGCTCTTCTTTTTGCTGGAACATTTTTTAGAATAAAAAGAAACGTTTACTCTTCCTACCCCTACACCATACACCAAAAGTAAATAATAGAGGAGATTTTCTTTTTGTCCCATGCAGGAAGCGATCAGCACCACCAGACATGGTTGTTGTTTGTAATGGAAATGTCAATTTAGGAAGGACATTCTGTTTTTGGGAATCTCAATGCGGTGCTCCTTTTTCTTCATTTATTTTTGATGACCTGCATAGTGTTCCATGGTAGAGCTAATGTTTTGGAAATTATTTTTTACCCCTCCCTGATCGATATGCTTCAAAAGTGAGATCTCATACATATTTTGTAAGCAGTGGACCATGACTTTAACCTTTGGATGTGAAGATGTCACCTGTCATCAGGGAAGTGACTGACTTTCTTGACGGGTGTATGGTAATCAGAGGTGATGAAAGACTTCTGAGCTCAGTCACATGTCTAATTATAAAAAGGTGAACAATGTCATGTATATTCAAGGTCACAGGCACGCCAAGTGCAGGTGAAGGTGTATTGCATATCAAACAAACAAAACAGGGTCAGGTAACAAACCTGGAGTGGTAAACAGTAGTACAAACAACAGCAAACAAGAGCAAATAAATAGAATGATAAACAGATGACAGCACAACAGATGAGAACACTTAAATAAGTAAACAATGAACACTCGTGTCAACGTAAAAGTCCCAAGCACCAAACACAAAGTCCCAAAAACAGAAAGTTCCCTGGGGCATAGAGCCCCTCCATGGGCTGCTTCTGATGTCCCAGTGTTCTCAGTGACAGGCAGTGGGGACAGTATATAGTCCCTGAAGCTGGGAGATCAGTCTGGCATCTTTTAGCTTGGGTGCAGAGCAAGAATGAGGTTTTCAAACCAGGAGGAGGGGTGAGCATGAGGTCCCTAGATCGAGGAGGTGGCAGCAACAAAGTGTGACTCATGAGGATGGGTTATGCTGCTTGTTTGATGTCCTCAAATCCATCCAGTAGAGCAAAGATTGTGTCCTTACAGCGAGGTGGTGGAAGGAGTACACCAGGCTCAACTCCAGCTGTGAAAACAGCAGTTTTTGCCTGAGGATATTACTGAGTTAGGTGGAGACGGGGCAATGTCTGGCTGAGACAGGGACGATGTGGGTCTAGCAATGCAGGGCATGGCTCAGGCTGCGCGAGACATGTAAGGCATATGTGAGACAGAGCACGGCATGGTTCAAGCATCACAAAACAAGGAACAGGACATGATTCAGGAGGCATAGCAGGTCTATGAGGCGACATATCACAGCTATTAGGAAACAAAAGATGGTTAACACGTGTATCAGGAAACATAACAGGTCTGGATGGTGAGCACTGCAATGTCCATGAGCTCCCCCATCCACTCCAGCACATGTGTTCGGAGTGCAGTTTTGCAAATGTCCAGCTGTATAGCGAGTCTCATTGTTTCCTGCTGATGTGCTGTGCCTCAACCTGGACCCCACTGTGCTCTGAACCATTGGTTCCTCCCTCACAGTAGGCACACAAAGCCTTTTCTCCCTGCACACCTCTAGATTTTGTGCCAAAGGTCTTACACCTTATGGCGAGATGCGAGCCTTCCCAGCTGGGCTGCAATGCTTGCTCATTTCTTCCAGTCTCTTTCCAGATCAGCATGTGGGATCTCGCATCTCTCTCTCTCTCTCTCTCTCTCTCTCTCCCCCGTGCAATTCACCTTAATGTTGCTGGATTGTAAGGCGGCTGCCTGCGAAGTCTGCACGCCTCATGTATTCTCCACTGCCGGAGTGCCCAATGGGATCAAGCGCTTAAACTAGACGGAGGCTTAAATAAGGACACTAATCAAGACAACACTGTGAACTACTGTAAAACAAGAAACAGTGAACACTCATGGTAAAATAAAAGTCCCAAGCACCAAACACAAAGTTTAAAAAACATAAAGTTCTAAAGGGACGTGGCACACCCTCCAGGAGTTATCCCAGCGAGAGCTTACACAACCAGTTGTTACTGCTGTTTTTTTACTGTTGCTTTTTTTTGTTTGTTTCCTAAAATGTTCTTTTAATGTAGCTCATTTGAATTTTGTTGGTTGGTATATCACATTAAAGGTTAATGGAAACGTCTAATACAATTTATCTTGGGTGTAATTTTGGGTCACAAATCTTGCAGTTTTAAGACGGACAGGTTCTTTTATAGCCACCGTACAGGATGTTTAATAAGCAAAATGGCTCTCTTTTAATGCGCAGTTGTCTGATACACAGATGGCAGGTAGTCTGATAAGATTTTGGTAAATAAGGAGCGGAGAGAAACAGCGGTGCTGGCCATCTGTTGTATCCTTTTCCACTAAATGTAAATATTTGTGGAAGGGGATATGCAGTCAAAGCAGGTCTGCCTATGAAACAAAAACCAGGAAATGTATCTGAAACAAGAGGACCGAGCTATTATTTAAAAGAAAACCACTCGAAATTGCAAGAAATATTCCATCCTATTCGTATACGTGTGTTGTGCTTAATGCGTCTTGTGCTAACTTGTTGGTCGTTGCAAGTGGCGGCTGGTGGAAAGTTTTTGTACGTAGGTGGGGCTGTGCCACATTGAAGTTCAGCAAAATATCCCAATACGATTTAGTGCTAAAAGTGAAGGTATCCAAAATGCGTTGCTGCTTTGAAGTTAATCATATAATAAAAAAAACAAAACATGAAATATACTGTATTAGAAAAATGCACCTTGACGAACACATCAGGACGTCTCATTGTCGTCACCCACACAGACCAATTCGCAAGAATATAATTCATGTAATTGAACATACTCCGTCACTGAGATGCCCCTATGGAGTTTGTTTCGTTAAGGAATAATAATGTTAACTTGCTTGCTCTTGAGACACTAGACAATAGACATTAGCATGAGAGTCACATGTTCAGGGCTGTAGACATGGTAAACTAGAAACTTTTACTTACAAACTCTGTTACTTTATTCAAAGGCACAACCTTGTGGTCGAAGCTGTATAACATATTCGCGGTGATACTGAACAATAAAATATATTACTGCAATTACTGTAAGTGTTGAACAATGAAACATGAATGTTTTTCTGACGGCGTATTCGTCGGGGAATTTACCCACCTCGCCTTCTGAGAGGCAAAACTCTCGGTGACCTTCTTATTGAAGTCAGAAATGTCCTTGACAAGTTTCCTCTTAATGCAGAGCATAGCCAGCACATTAAAGAGATCTGGTGTCATAGTGTTTCTCAGGAAGGTCTTGATCCTCTTCAAAGTGGAGAATCACATCTCGGATTCTGCTCTCGTGCCGGGTGTGGTGATTAGAATCTTGAGAAGACGGACTGTTTCTGTGAAATGGCTGCGAAAGTGTGAATGGCAGCGTATCAGATATCAATGAAAAATTGGAGCGCTTATTTTTTTCGAGCTGAAGAAAGCACTATTTAGTCTGAGGCTACTTACAGTATGCCAGACAAGTCACTTAATGGTCCTCTGTTGAGAAGAGCAGACAGTACTCATTTTTGTGTGGCTCGGACGTGATGCTGCCGTTCTGTTCTGCTTGCACTGCGGCTTTTGCAGACCGCTCGCTCTGTTTGGAGTGTGTGATTTTCATTATGACCTTAACAGCATGAACTTTTACAATTTTAATTCAGGTTGCTGGTGCAGATATAAGGGAAACCAGCGTTCTGGCTCTCCTGAATACTAACGCACCTGAGACTAATCACAGATAAAAAGAGACTCACACACTTCCTGCTCTCTGTGACATGTTCCAGTGTCGTTACCAAGCCTTCTGATACTTGCATGCTTTTTCGAAGTTTACTGTAGCTCGAGCTGTACCAGGTCCATATAAATCTGTGCACCATGCTGACGGAGCTTGATACGAACTCATGCGTGGCTCAGGAGGGCTTCCCGAATGTTTATACCTACTGCTGCGTCACTTCAAGTATTCTGTTAGAAACCCAGACTTGGAGAACGCAAGTGCAGTTAAGATATTTATTAACATAGTTCAATGTGAAACCAGCAGGGATAATCCTACATTGAAAGTCCAGTAAACAGGGCAATGGTCGGACGATGTACAACTAGATGAGGCTCAACTCAAAAAATTTAAAATAAACAGAGTCGATATCCGAAAAAGCATGCAAATATCAGAAGGCTTGGTAACGACACTGGAACAAGTCACAGAGAGCGTGTACTTCGCAAAGACTAGAAGTGCATGAGTCTCTTTTATTTGGATCTGTGATTAACTCTGGTGAGCCGGAACCTTGGCGCTGGGAGATGTACTTCTTGTTAGTTGTAGTCCTGGTTCTGACAATTTCCAAAAAGCCGCCCATGTTATTAGCAGATTGCACATCCATGCTAATGCACAGTAAATTGTTTTTTATATACAGTATGTCTTAAAAATGCACTGTTCATCCAGATCGAGCATGCATCCTGCTAACAGATGAATGCAATTTTATTCGAAAATTAACCCGTGTTAATGTATTGGGGTGCATGTAAATTATATATAATGATGTCTGTGTATATGCTAATGATGAAAATATATATAATGCTATAACTACATAATTACATAACTACATACTATATAATGCTACACAAAAAAAAACATTTAAGCAAGACTGTCCATCACCTTTTGGTGCCTTTCTTCTGTAGTTCTTTCCTTCTGAAAGTGACTTTGGAGACTGATGTCTATTTTAACGTATAAAACTATGTAGTCATAAAAAAATTTTACTTTCTTTTATGCGGAGAAGATTTTTTTTTCTTGCTGCTGTCACCTCTGGCGTGCTCATTGGGAATCATTTCTTATCCAGAATCCATACCTTTCTGTAAAGCTGCTTTGCTTCAATGTCAATTGCTTAAAATGCTATAGAGATACGACTGATTTGAATTTAAGTGAGTCCAGAATATCAGAATGTGTTTGCAAAAAAAACAGACTATGCATTAAATTATATCTGACTGATATACACTGTACCAGACACATGAATCATGTGAATATTATATATATATATATCACCTGATGTACATCATAAAACTCTTGTCTTTCTCTACTTTACTTATGCTGTGAAATTCTGGTTTAGCAGACCCCTTTGGGTCTATAATAGATGAAAACTTATATCTGGTATTGTAGTTTCGTGACACAGAATCAAACAGTATTGCATTCATGGAGAATTTTTTCTTGCATGTCTCATTTTAACATTTCTTGTCAACGTCCAGTGAGTATTAAAAAAAAAAAATCTATAACCTGCCGTTTATTTGCCAGTTAAGATATTCATGTTAAAGATAATGCAGTGCACCTAATCTTCTCCCCTCACATCTGGAGATTGGGAGTTTGAATCCTCCTAGCCAGGAGCCCTGGGGCTGAAATACTCTCTCTCGTCGACTTTCAGTCACAGTCTTGGGCACCTGTCAGTACATGCATAGCTGTCATATGTTATGGTGAAGATACCTGATGTATGGGAATTGGCCATGACTAAATTAGGGAGGAAAAAATAAGGCTAATCAAAAGCAGGTGCCAGTTGGCCCTGGCGAGTTATTTAATGATATTCTTGCCAGTTTATATTTTGGTTGCATTTTCACTGGTGTGCACAAACGACTTGCTATGACAAGTCTTGTCCATTATCACAAAGAAAGAAAGAAATATATTTGATGAAAAATGACAAAATATCAGTTAATTTGTTTATTAGTGTAGTGTGTAGTGGGTGAACCCTAACACCCAGTGTAGCGGTGCAGCAGGGATCTCAATATAACTCGGACGTACAGTCCACAGGCTTTTTTTAAAACTAAAATTTCAGTTTAAATGTATATTTGTTTTGAGATGAAAACACTTTATCACTCACTCAACTTTTGATAGTTAAGTAACGCCAAATATATTATGTTTTCATCACTGATTTGTTACAGAGTGAGATACTGAGCAACTGTCTCGATGGTATGAGTTTAAAGGAAAGCCAAGTTGCAACACATGAAAAGTTCATTTAACAGTTTGCTTAACATTTGTGTGAACCAAAGATTATAGAGAGTAGCCTTCTAAAATCTGTCATATGAAAAGCCAATCTGATCATTTTTTTAGTTATGGAAGGTGCCGGAATGCTGTTCTGACCCACTTTAACCCCTGGCCCAACAGACTTTTTTTTTTTTTTTTTTAGTCACTTATCAACTATAGCAGATTTCTAGCAGTAGTGTTTGCAAGGACGGCTGCTTTTATAAAAAAAAAAAGAAAAGAAAAGAAAAAGAAAAAAAGAAAGGCTTGCAGACGATGCTGCTGACATGAGTGCGATAATGCTAGGCTTTAAGTTATAGGTATTAGCATGACACTCAAGGTCATTCATCTGATTTAGCTTTTAGTCTCTGGTTTACATGAGCTTGGGTAGGCCATATGTTTCCTCATTGTAAGAGTAGGCGAAGCAAATGGAGACCATGACAGGACAGAATTGTTTGTCACCTTCCAGTGCAATTACCAGGAAGAGTATGTTATCTTTAAGCTCGTGGACTACTTTTGGTGCAGAAAAGGTAACTTTAGCAGTTGCATCCACTAATCAATATGCTTGTAATTAAATGTGTTTGCTATGGTATTCTAATGAATACTCTAAACAAACATATTTTTTTTCCTTTTTTTTTCTTTCTTTCCTTTTTTTACCTCTACATTTTTCTTTCCTTCTTACTGCCTCCTGCATCTTTAATGTGTACACTGTAATTACAGTCTCCTGCCATCTGTTTCGCAAGGACCTCATCCAGCCCTAAATGAGACTCTGGAGGCCCTGTTTTCTTCAGCTTTTAGACTAGGGGGGTCTGGAAATGTGTAATTATACCTTCTCTGGAACCCTGCATGCCAGGGCTGTTGTTGCTTTGCTGCATTGCGCATGTAGACTGAAGCAGGAAAGAAAGCAGTGTAGGAGTGAATCTGTCTGTGTTCCCCAGTCAGGCGTTGTCTCAGTGCCTCCTCCATCTCGTGGGACATGACATATAAACATTACGCCCTTCTGCCACAAGGCTTACATCGATGGTTTTCTCATTTGAGTGAGGATATTGTAAAGCATGCTTTCACCAGCTGTCTCTTTGTATATTATTTAAAACTGTATTGGGCAAACGCTGCTGAGTGTCCAGAATTAGACAAGGACACAGGTGTTCCTGGGAGTGAATTTTTCTGGATCAACAGTTTCATGTCATTAAACTCCAATAATCAGTTAGTCCCTCCATTGCTCTCCTATTTGGTAGAATTCCAAAATGGTGTTTCCTGAGGATTCTGAAATGTAAGATGATGTTGAGATGATACAGATCGAGATGCCTCGCCTAAAAGGTCAACATTTCCATAACTGGCACTCTAGACATAAGGGTAAACTTGCGTAACAACTGCAACCAGCTTCTGATAATAAAACCAAAAGAGCATTGTTTTTAGATGAAACCCTGCGGCAGTACCTTAACCGTTTACGTTTCCCCCTTGAATATGCCAAGAAATTCAGATTAATTTACACAGTCAGGTTTTGTAGATTTCTAAATGAATAAAACGCTTCCCATTGGTGACGACAGCCCAAAGCTAATCTTGTTATGTGCTGCTAAGGGGTGCAACTAAAGTTCCCCTGAAGGCTTGTTGCTCAGCCAGCTTCTTTGCTTGGTTTAAAATGGTTTATAGTAAAGTAAGCCTGCATAATGGAAAAAAATTTAACTCAGGTTGATTCTACCTTTTCAAACATTTTCTTAGGAGAGTTCTTAAATATAAATTCTCTCTGTGTTTCATTTCTGCTGTGACAGTTACCTTGTCTGTGAGCCAGTGTGTATGTGTGCGCACATGTGTGTTTTGTAATGAGTCTGTGCAGGAAACGTTTGTAGAGCACCTGAAGGCATAGTGCAGAAGAAGAGATAAATCTCACCTGTGCCTCTTAGGACAATCCAAATCTCTTACACCAGAAGCCAACAGCTGCTGGAGGCACATCTGTCCATTGTCACACACACACACACACACACACACACACACACACACACACACACACACACACACACACAAAAGTGGCATATGCGCGTGTGTGTGTGTGTGTGTGTGAGAGAGAGAGAGAGTCACCAAGGAGAATAGTACAGTAACCCTGCATTCACACTTCACTTGTGTTGTTTGTAGTTTATCTCTTGTGGGAGTGGAGCTTGCGCTATTGTTGTTGTTAGTGGGTGTGTGATGTCTGCCCAGCTCCAATGAGAGAGACTATTGGCCAAGACACTGCCTATTTCTCAGTGTTTTTACATTTTTAAACGAAGGACGTTCCTGTCCAACCTGTCCAAAGTATCCATAGGTCCAACCTGTGTGTGTGTATATATACATGGATGCATGTGTATACACACACATGGACAAAATTGTTGGTACCCTTCGGTCAATGAAAGAAAAACTCACAATGGTCACATAAATAACTTTAATCTGACAAAAGTAATAATTAAAAAAAATTCTATGAATGTTAACCAATGAAAGTCAGACATTGCTTTTCAACCATGCTTCAACAGAATTATTAAAAAAATAAACTCATGGAACAGACCTGGACAAAAATGATGGTACCCCTAGAAAATACTGAAAATAATGTGACCAAAGGGACATGTTAATTCAAGGTGTGTCCACTAATTAGCATCACAGGTGTCTACAATCTTGTAATCAGTCAGTGAGCCTATATATAGGGCTCCAGGTAGTCACTGTGTTGTATGGTGACATGGTATGTACCACACTCAACATGGACAAGAGGAAGCGAAGGAAAGAGTTGTCTCAGGAGATTCGAAAGAAAATTATAGACAAGCATGTTAAAGGTAAAGGCTATAAGACCATTTCCAAGCAGCTAGATGTTCCTGTGACTACAGTTGCACATATTATTCAGAAATTTAAGATCCATGGGACTGTAGCCAACCTCCCTGGACGTGGCCGCAGGAGGAAAATTGATGACAAATCAAAGAGACGGATAATCCGAATGGTAACAAAAGAGCCCAGAAAGACTTCTAAAGAGATCCAAGGTGAACTTCATGCTCAAGGAACATCAGTGTCGGATCGCACCATCCGTCGTTGTTTGAGCCAAAGTGGACTACATGGGAGACGACCAAGGAGGACACCATTGTTGAAAACAAATCATAAAAAAGCCAGACATGTTGGCAAGCCACAAAGCTTCTGGGAGAATGTCCTATGGACAGATGAGACAAAAATGAAACTTTTTGCCAAGGCACATCAGATCAATGTTCACAGACGAAAAAATGAAGCATATCAAGAAAAGAACACTGTCCCTACTGTGAAACATGGAGGAGGCTCTGTTATGTTCTGGGGCTGCTTTGCTGCATCTGGCACAGGGTGTCTTGAATCTGTGCAGGGTACAATGAAATCTCAAGACTATCAAGGGATTCTAGAGAGAAATGTGCTGGCCAGTGTCAGAAAGCTGTGTCTCAGTCGCAGGTCATGGGTCTTGCAACAGGACAATGACCCAAAACACACAGCTAAAAACACCCAAGAATGGCTAAGAGGAAAACATTGGACTATTCTAAAGTGGCCTTCTATGAGCCCTGACCTCAATCCTATTGAGCATCTTTGGAAGGAGCTGAAACATGCTGTCTGGAAAAGGCACCCTTCAAACCGGAAACAACTGGAGCAGCTTGCTCATGAGGAGTGGGCCAAAATACCTGCAGAGAGGTGCAGAAGTCTCATTGACAGTTACAGGAATCGTTTGATTGCAGTGATTGTTGCACAACCTTTTGAGGCAAACTATTAAGTTAGGGGTACCATCATTTTTGTCCAGGCCTGTTCCATGAGTTCATTTCTTTTTATAATTCCGTTGAAGCATGGTTGAAAAGCAATGTCTGACTTTCATTGGTTAACATTCATAGAATTCTTATTTATTATTTCTTTTGTCAGATTAAAGTTATTTCTGTGACCATTGTGAGTTCTTCTTTCATTGACCGAAGGGTACCAACAATTTTGTCCACGTGTGTATGTGTGTGTGTATATACACACACACACACACACACACACACACTAGCAGTCAAAATGTTCCGACACATGGTCTTTCCTGATTTTTATGTCTTCCTACATTGTAAAACGATAGGGACGGCATCCAAAAGTCGCAATTTATGCTCTGTAAAGCCTTCATAATGGCTCATGGCTCTAATCTGAGGTGCTGTAAATTGGTGATTTTTGAGGCTGGTAATTCTAAATCCTGGGATGTTCTTCATGAGAGCCAGTTTCATCACGGTGCCTGATGGACTTTTTGCAAATGCACCTGACAATACTGTCCTTGCAAGAGCTATTTCCAGAACAGTGTCTTAAAATAACAAGTGACTGTTGTTGGTGTTGTTGGTGTTACTTAATTTCCCAATGCCATATGTGTTATTTCAGAGTTTTGGAATCTTCAGAATTGCTCGAAAATATAGCAAAATAAGTCCAAACTTGTGTCCAAACTTTTGACTGGTGAGTGTTCTCTCACTCGTATTAAAAATACAATAGCTTGGGGTTTTAGGTAATGCAATGCAAATGTCTTTTTCGCTGTGGGCACCCTGACTCAGGAGTTAGCAAAGCTTTGTTTAATAGGCATTCTGGGCAGCCACAAGACAGTTTAGAAGTGGAGTAATTAAAGAAGGTGAACTTTGCGGGGGTTTGCTCCGAATTCCAATGGTAAATGCGTTTTACAGGGGTCCTGGGTGGGCTGCCTCCAAGACTTCCTCATCAGCAAGACAATAAATGTTTAGTCCCAGCAGTCATTCTTGTAAATACCTTCATAAAAATATTGATAGAGTGTAGCCGCCACTGGAACGGGCTCTGTTACCACCTACAGTAAGACAGGAAGTGTTCGGATGCAAAGCATATGCAAAGAAGTAAGTGTTTGCAGGCAACATGTGGATTGTATTGCATTTTGCTGGGTAAATGAATACTGACACTGAACCTGACCGGGCGTTTATTTTCAGTGCTGCACCTATACAGTCTCCTCTGAAAGTACAGGAACAGCATTTTAAATGACTAGGTTTAAGATCAAATAAGGAATACATTAGCATTTCAGACATCATTCGTCGATATTTACAACATGTCAGAGTTGGGGATGGACCACTCAATCCTGAGAAAAGATGAGAAAAGTATTTTTAACACAGAGTCTTAAAGTGAACTAAAGTAAATAATACATACTATTTGATTTGATATGCCCGGCTTGCAGGAGCCGCATGAGATCAGTGACTCAGATCTTCTTCTGCGATGCTTTTCCAGGATTGTCCTGCAGCTTCTTTAAGTTGTTGTTTTTGTTGGCAGGGTCTGTCTTTAATCTCCTCTTTGGAAAGTGTGCACTCAATTTGTTTAAGGTCTAGTAATTGAGTTGGCCTGTCTAAAACCTTCCACTCTTTCCTCTGTTAAACTCCTTTGTCGTGCTGGTGATGTGTTTTAGCTTATTGTCTTCCTGCATGATGAAGTTCCTCCCAGTTCGATTGGATGCATTTTTTTTTTTTTTTTTTTTTGTAAATTGGCAGACTTTTCTGTAGACATCTGAACTTACTCTGCTGCTACCATCATGTGTTACTGCACTGAAAAGATTAGCGAGTCTATTTGAGAAGCAATCCATGCCACGGCATTACCTCCGCTGTGCTTGACTGATGAGCTCTTTTGGATCTCAAGCATATCCTATCCTTCTTGAGCCATCTCATTACTTTGGTAGAGGTTAATCTTAGTTCCAGAACATTTGAAACTGAAAATTCCAATCTGGCTTTCTGATCCGGCTGCTGATGAGGACTGTGATAACTTCACCTGTTTTCCTTGGGTAACCTGTTTAGTGTCTGTTAGTTAGCACACCAGTATTTTTTTTTTCCTCTTGTTCAATTTTCACTTTTTTTTTCTCAGCTTCATGTTTCAACAGAGTCGTTATGTTGGTTTATACTTTTTAAAAATGTATTGCTCACAGGGAAGCCCAGGCCTTATACCAAGACTAGACAATCAACACTATAAACTGTTTAAACAGTCAATTTAACAGGGACATCTAAACACCAACAATAAACACCTGTCAGTCAAATGTCAATATTTTTCACTTGAAACTGGGTGGGTTAAAAGAAAATATTTTTTATTGTATAATATATCTAGATGTACATATAAGGAAATTTTGTTCCATAATCTTTTGGACAGTTTCTAGGTGCATTGCCATCGTTTCTGTGTCTTCTGCATACTCTATACACAGTAAACTACCGCGTTGACTGGCTCTGCTAAGGGATGCGCATAGCCACTTCCACCTCGAGGGAAAAGCGTTGATTGATTGACGAGGATGGCCGTGCTCACCTCGAGGCAAAAGCACTGATTTGATTGGCTCTGTTGAGTGATGCATATAGACACGCCCACCTTGAGGGGGAAAAAGCGCTATACTTGTCCAAAAGAGCACTGGATGCTATGACGTAAACACAAAACTAGTCATAATGTCCCTTCTACTCAACATTTTGACTTCATTTATGGCGCAGATTTAACTTCAGTCAAATACCGAAGGACTGGCAAAGCTTTATTAAATTCTGTTCAGCCGGTTTTGTGTGACAAAATCTGCAGGACAAACATACAGACATATGGATGGACAGACAGAATTTTTTCTCTGGTTTCTGGCCCTTCAATTTATGAAACGTAAAGATATCGTTAAAAGAGTTCTGTACAGACAAAACCTTTCTTTTATTTATATAGATTATCAATTATATACCAGTAAACTGGTGACAGAATCATGGGCACCCAATGCCCATCTGTGCCTGTGGGAACAAAACCGTCCAGCTCGATTCCACAGAAAGGCCATTGCCACGCAAACCACTGAAAAAAGTTAACACTGACCATGACAGAAAGATATCAGAACACCCAGTGCATCACAGCCTACCATACATGGGACTTAGCAGGCAAAGAGTTCAAGGTTGTTGACTCAGCTTCCAAATTCTCCAAAGCCAAATCTGATGAAGTGTCCATGGGATGTGCCAGACACCACAGCACACCCCGAGCTCCCGTGGAGCCAGGCCTCAAGGTCTCTAAGCTTCCCCAGAGACGGAACCCAAAACTTTTAATGTTGGTGTGTGTCTGAGTGCACAGTGCTAACGCCAGCACCAAACTGGCACTGTGTGAGAAATGGGCCTACAATAGTATGGCAAATTACCTCTTTCCGCATCTCGTGCAATAAGACATTTTTCTTTGGTACAAGTAAATTCTTATAAGCTTTGGAGTTTTTGGCCTACCAGTATGTACAAGTAAATATTTCTTATCTGTATTGCACTGGATAAGGTGCAACTTGCAGTTTTTGCATGCGCAGCAGTCGGGCATTTTGATGTCAAATATGAAAAATATCATGTCTGGTTATTTCTGTATTTCATACCTGAGGAAAAAAAAAATAATTTAGCAGTACGGTTTTACACCTTTTTTCTTATCACTGCCTAGTCATTGTGGTCATTTCAACCCCTAATATTTTTTTTAGCGGACAAGTGTTTGACTTTATAACATTCTTCTTTCTTGCTCTGTCTTTATTAACAGAGGGGAATGGGCAGTCTGTGCAGATGGACCCAGAGATATCTGGCTTTGTGGGCTCTACAGTGGAGCTGAGCTGCCTCTTCATCAACAGCAAACCCCCGGTGAAGATCTCGCAGGTCACATGGCAAAAGTCCTTCAACGGTACCAAGCAGAATGTGGCCATCGCCAACCCAGCACTAGGTGTCTCTGTGCTGCCTGCTTTTAAAGACCGAGTCACCTTTAAGCACTTGGGCGCGCAGACAAATCCTTCACTTGAGGACACCACAATTGTTTTCAGCAACCTGCGCCTTTCAGATGAGGCTGCCTACATCTGCGAGTACACCACTTTCCCAGCAGGCAACAGAGAAAACATGGTCAACCTCACTGTCTACGGTAATGCATATTCAACTTCAGCTATTATTCCAAGCATGTACAGTAGCGTGACCTTTGGATTGTTACATAAATGAATGTTTAATTAATTGCGCATCATAAAGTCTATAACACCATTTTTTCTAAATGGCTGTAGTTGGTTAGATTCATTTTGACCTAATTCTTGACCTGAAGCGTTCTAACTTTTATAATTAAAATTCAATTATTCTAAGAAAAAAAGCTCAAATAGAACCATATGCAACAATTATTTGTACCTCAGCATTAAGCACTTTTCTAATAGTGGGCGGTGGTGTCTAATGGTAGATTTGAGCACTTGGAGACCCAAAAATCTACTGCAAATTTGCATAAATTTGTTTGCCTCCTTAATGACTGTGCATAAGGGCAAAAAACACACCCTTTTCTACCCAGTGCTGGTTGTTTTAATTATTTCCCTAACACTGGACATTTCATGCAAGTAGCTATTTTTATAGCCACTGTCACTGACTCATTGAGGTCAGCAAAATTTTGTCTCATTTAATTTGTGTATTCTCAAATTTCCCCATCTTGATGAATGACTAAAGCAATCTGACCTCTGATTCATCTCATATTTATATTACGGGAAACAGGAAATAATGGATAATCAGGTAATAGTAGAAAAATGGGGAAAGAAATATTATATTAATACATTACTGACATTTTAAAATACATTAATTACTTTAATCAAAGGTTAGATTTCTTAGTCATATTTTCAGTGTACGACTGAGTTAATTAACCATAAATATAATGTTTTTTTTATTTTATGGCTTTTTTTTCTTTTTTACTAATCCTTACTGAGAGAGTTAATACGCCTGCATACATTAGTTCTCACTTGCTTCTGTGTCTGCATGTAAAGACCTAGACAACATTGATAATCCTTTTTTTGTTTGTTTAATCTGAAATGTTGTCTATAACCTGACTGATGTGGTTCATTATTTATTGTTAAGAATAATGTTTGGAGATTTAAACTCTTTTGGAATCAAGCTACAGCAGAAGCGGTCAAATAGACATCAAAGACCTCAGATAAAATTCACTGTACTGTATGCAGAACAATCGTAAAGTACATATTAGGTCATTATTGAATACATTATATAATATGATATGCAGGAATTGTCATTTGCGGCAATTTTATAAATAGGTGTTTATTTAATAGCTGTTTATCTATTTGTTTATGATTCAGATGTATTAAGAGGAAAATCCTTTATATGCTAGACTGGTCTCAGTGCTCCTATATCATGTGAATTCAAAAGTTCAGTGTGCCTGAGGTGGGTCATGTCTTATAAAAATCCATTTGTTTATGCCGCTTCCAGGCAGCTTATACAGGTAGCACATGCACGCATAAAAAATTCATCTCCATAGTCCATATTATTATTATTATTATTATTATTGGTGGATGGTGGTGCAGTGTTTAGCACTGCAACCTCAACCCTCCAGGGTCGAGAGTTCGAGTCCCGCCTCGGGCCTTTGTGCGTGGAGTTTACATGTTCTCCCCATGATTGGTGGGTTTCGCCAGTTTTGCACAGTGTAAAGACTTGTAGATTAGGCTAATTGATGGTGTGTGTGTGTGTGTGTGTGCTCTGCAATGGATTGGCACTCTCTCCAGGATGCACCCTGCCTTGTGCCAGAAGTTGTCTTGGAATACACTACAGGCTTCACGTGACCCTGTAGAGGGTAAGCGGTATCGAAAATGAATGAATGAATGAATGAATGAATGAATCTTTGTTATTATTATTATTATTATTATTATTATTATTAATCTGTATATTTTAAGTGATGATTTCGATTGGGGAAGAGTGGAAAGGTTGAATTACAGCTTGTGGAAAATGCATGTAGGACCTTTCAAAGAAAAGGTAATTAGAAATGAGATGTTGCGCATTGGTGTTTTTCAAAAGAAGTAAAATTCTGAAGAAGTACTCCTTCACCAAGCTTGGCTCTACCTGACTCTAATTTGAGGACAGAGCCTATGAAAGCCTGTGGAAGAAGCCAGCAGCCTACCTCACTCCGTTGGAATATCTCTGCATGAAAGGACTTGCACAGAATGGGTTATGTAGATGGCCTTTCCTCACTTCTGGCAGTTAAAAGGGATGAAATAGGATCAGCTTTCAGCGCACACACATTTGCACAGTTGCACATTTTTAATTTAGATACAGAGCTAATTTGCTGCTTCATGTCGCCATTACCAGAATTTGGATTGGATTACTTTGGGTGTTTGGATACACTAGTGCCTTCTTCTCTTGCTTCTGACTACACTTTAAGATGTTAGGAAATGGATTTTTTTGCATGTTGAAACAGTAGAATTGAGTATGTATAGATTCTATAAGAGTGATATAATAATGCATGCAAATAGACTGTTTCACAATCAAATATTTACCTGTGTTTTTTTTTTTTAATCTAGCACGTCCCATGACGCATATGACCCTTACAACACCCATCATCATCGCACGGCCCCAGAAGCATAAGATGACAGTTGCCACATGTCTGTCAGCCAATGGCAAGCCACCTAGTGTGATTAAGTGGGATACCAAACTAAACGGCGAAGCCGTGTTCCAGGAGACGCGTAACCCCAATGGCACAGTCACTACACGCAGCAACTATGTTATTGCGCCAAGCCGTGAGTGTCACCGGCAGAAACTCACATGCATCGTGACCTACAATAATGAACACTTCAGCGACAGTGTCGTCCTCAATGTTCAGTGTAAGTATCTTTTTAACATGAAAATAAAATGTATATGCACTATATCTGTCCAAAGCATGGGGGGTGTTTTAGCGTTCAATAACCCCAAACAGACTTCAGAGCTATGCAAAACCATATGTGAAGAGGAAGGGAGTTTTGTGGAATGGCCTGTCCAGAGCATGTTTAAAGAATACGGGACTTTACATAAAGGAAGTGGAATAGTTGCTAGATGAAGTTCCATTGATGGTCATGTATTTTTATTTATAAAACTGGTTGGGAAAATGGCAAGTGTGTGTGAAACTGTATTAATTAATTTCTATCAATCTTTTATTTAACACCAATGTTTTCATTACAAATAATATTTATAAATTTTTTATAAAATTATAATTTAATTTTTATATAATTTTTTTAATATTTATATATATATATATATATATATATATATATATATATATATATATATAAAACAAATTATTATAACAACAATTTCTTTGAAACTCCATAGACTGCACAAGTTTAAAACCTGATGTTCCATGTTGGGTCAAATCCCACGGGCAGTCTGTTGGAACATGTGCTTTAAAATAAATAAGTTCTAAATGAAAGCATGAAAAAAAGGAAGGAATACAGTATAATCAAGTACATTGTTTTCTTACAGATGAACCCGAGGTAAAGATTGACGGTTTTGATGGAAATTGGTATCTGAACCGTCAGGATATGAAACTCACTTGTGATGCAGATGCAAATCCTGCTGTCACTGGCTACCATTGGAAACTGTGAGTCTACTATTGCTACTAAAGAAATATGGTTTCCAATGTTATTTTCTCTCTCCACGTATTTCTGCAATCAAACGTAGAATACGCAGTACTGTATATCGCTGTAGCTACATTCATTTTTCATGCTGTAAGTGAGAAAAGGCAGTAAGCATTTTGTGCGGGTAGTGAGAGTATAAGATAGAGAAATGGAAAAAGTGTTGTTCAAACAACCTGAAATTTTTTGATGACTGAGCATTATAGCATTGCTGTTTATAGTTACACTTATTGTGCCTTAGATTGTATCGTGGTTGCTTTGAATAACAGACGAGAACTGTAAATATATCCTCTTGTTGCTGCTTTAACACCGAGCTTTATGCATAATGCAAATATTAATGCAGTGAAATTCATTTTGGGTGTGGTGTTTCTTCAGCGCTGCAGCAGGCCTTCAAGGCAAGGTTATGTTAAATTGCGGAGATGCAGAGTAGTAGTAGTTAGACGAGGAGAGAAATGATAAGATATATGAGATAAGTGGGGATGAAGTATAGAGACGGAGATGACGAGAATAAATAAAAAATGAATAGGAAGATGAGAGGGTTGGATAGGAAAGGATGGTAGAGCAAGAGATGGATGAAAGCAGGGGTGATTCTGATAGGAGAGAGACTCTGCGCCATGGTGCTGATGGATTGAAGACGACAGCCACTGTAGCAATGTACAGCACATACCAAATGTGTTGTGAAGTTTCCCTGGAGCTGTTTGATGGAGGTCAACTGTAGCTTGCTATGGAGCATGTACACGCATGCACATAGATGGAAGAACACAGATACACATAAACAGCACACCTCTCTGTAAACTTGCATTCTCAGTGTAACCAGCGCACACACAAACAAATCCTGCAAATGAAGTTACGCAAGGTGACGGATCACCAATGAGGGAAATAAATAAGAACATATCTTGTTAAAAGTAATGCGTAATTCTATCCAGGATCAAAATGATGAAGGTCGCAGTGCTGAATCCTTGCGTCTGATGCCTAATTTAGCCTCAGCATGTAGCAGTCAGTGTAGCTCCTCCTCTTCCCAAAATTCATTACGTTTACTAAATGGAAGTGGCTAATGAATATAAGCTGCACCATCGAATTGAATTAGGTTTACAGCTCAGAGTTAATGTTTTTGCTCTAAAATAGGGAGACTGGGGGACATCTGGGAGGAGACATAGTAGTTGAGACATTGCTATTATGATAGGTTTTAAGAACAATCAGGGGAACATCTGGTATTCTCCAGGCCAGGAGGAAAAGAACAAAGCAAGTCCAGGCCAAGGAGTTACAGAAATACACAGACTTTTATGGTGTTGTGTTACTAAACGCTCTCTGGAACACCAAGACAATAGCATAAGCTTATGGCCCTGCCCAGACATAGTATTAATTAGTGTTCTGTTAAAACCAGTCACAAGCACTGTCAACAAATGTGCTGGAATGGAAAGCTGTTCACATGGTACTGTATCCCCTATGTGTCTGTAGCAAAGTGAGTAGCGGGCTTGCAAAATCTGAAGTTACATGCAAAATAGCTACAGAAATATGAAACGAAAGATCAAAAAGGTGTAGCCTATATTCGACCTTTAAATGGAATTTTCTAAATTACAGTTGTGAATTTAAGTCATTACAAGCTATATAGCATACTATACCCCTGCTGTCATTGTAAAGCTGTTTTTTTTTTTCACCCTTGGATGAATTTTATAATACCTTTCCATTAAAGAAAGAAAAACCCACCATGGTCACTGAAATAACTTAAAACTGTCAAAAGTAATAATATACAATAATTGAATAAACATTGACTAATAAAAACCAGACAATGCTTTTTTTGAATTGCGATTCAACATAATAATTTAAAGTTTAAAAACTTGAAGTGTATGTGCTTTTTGGCCATTTTCATTTTCATTTTTATTGCACAAGTTTTTGTGCTGATGTACAAACCAGAAAGTTAAACATAGTGTTTGTCTGGATTTCTTAGTAATTAAAAAATAGGTGGAAAATATGTTGGTTAACAAATAATACACCAGTTTGCATGTGCGAGGGGAATCTATTGCTTACACAACAAATAGTTTGGTTGCAAGTGATTTGCAAAGAATCACTGTGTAAATTGTGTCATACTGTATGCGAAGTAGAGGTAGAAAACTAAATTAGGTTTTGTTCGTGCCGGAGACTCCTGGAAGCAAAACAAGCCTAAGTCTAGCCACAGTATTGCTTTTGTTACAGAGTTTAAGATGCATTGACAAATCGTACAACATGCAATATGAAACCAAAAACCAAGAATTTATATTATGTTTGCTGGGTAGGCTAAATGAGAACCTATTTATAGTGTCAAATTAATATGCTGAAGTCTGGAAAATATCTCATTTGAAACCAACTTGGCGTGATGTTCTAAGGTGCTTAGGTTGCATCATCATCTAGGAAAGGATTGGTGTTTGGTTTCTAATATTTTAAAACAGCCTGAATCACCTGTATCTCGTTTGACTGACAGATTAAATGGATCAATGCCCAAGAATGTGGAAATCAGGAACAACACCCTGCTCTTCAGGGGGCCCGTGACATATGACTTCAGTGGCACGTACATATGTGATGCCACCAACAGCATCGGTACTCGCTCCGGCCTAGTCGAAGTCAATGTGACAGGTATGTTCAGGCTGCAGAGGATTCTTATTTTTCCTGTGCGCATGTGTGTGTGTGTGTGTGTGTGTGTGTGTGTGTGTGTGTGTGATTTGGGGTTAGACTGGGGAGAGAATTCTGGACTTGAGCAATCAGCACAAGCATCTGGAAAAATGTCGACTTGTAACTCAAGCTGTTACAGGCATAATAATAAAGTAGAGTCATCGTAGCCTCTACTTATTACACTTGAAACAGACACACAGTTGTAAAAGTGCTCATATAATATCATATAACTTCAAAAGAACAAAGAACAAAGCTAGAATCATTTCTCAGCCTCTTTTCTTTTGTCCTAAAATGCAATTAAATGCTGTTATTTAAATGTTTTGAGTCCGTGCCTGATGAGATTGTCCTAAATAGATGTTTTTTCCTTGTTGGTTTTGGAGTGTACAGACATGGATTCCTTCTGATGATGCATTTCTCAGTTTTTTTCTCAGTTTTTCTCAATTCTCTTCTATCTTTCTCTCTATGTGATTCTTGGTATCGGGGTGTTTTCTCTATGCATGCATTCTCATGTTTCAGACTTGAAAATGCTACTACCTTTGCATGCTTTGTGCAAGTGATGGCTACTATGTTTTACTTGCATTGCATCTATGCGTGTATATGCAGGCTTCTTGCTTTCTGGTGATTCTAAGTACCGTAATATCTTGGCATTGATGTATGTAATATTAACCGGTACACTGGCTAATTCTCATTTCTTGCTCTTCGAACACGAAAGGCATGAAAGGGTTAATGGAACCTCTGAAAAACGGTCTCTAACCTAATGGAAATTGGGTACATTCTCTGTAAATGCTAAGTGCATTGGGTAATTTTGCTAAATGAGAGGAGATTTTGACTTTTAAATCATTCAGTGCTTACACGCAATTGATAAATTAAGCAAATAGCTTGTCATGGTTAATCTTTTATGGGGTTATAAAATGCACAGATGTAATGTGTGCTGAAAGAATTTCAATATTCAGATTGTAAATATTGACTAGTATGAGGGAAGGGATAAACAAATTTCAGCAGCGAGTATCTCTAAGATACTTCCTCACAATTCATTTCCTTTTAGTACATGGCTTTAAGTCATCTAGTCATCCAAGAAGTAGAACGCTATTATTTTCTTCTCTCACTCAAGCATCCATTTCACAGTGTCCATAGGTCAGTCTACTTAATTTACATCTGGGTAATAGTTGGCCTGTCTTTGCTATTATGGATGACTCCACTGAGTCATATTCTGTCAGCAGCTTCGTACTGATGTGCTTATACACATTCAGATGTGACACATGACACATATCTACACTATATGGCCAAGGGTTTATGGACACCTGACCATCACATCCAAAAATGTTTTTGAACATACCATTCCAGATTTCTTTGGATTCGTTGCGAGGATCCGTGCCAATTCAGCCACGACAGTGTTAGCGAGCTCGGGAATTTATAGTAGATGATGAGGCCTGGAGTGGAGTCAGTGCTCCGGTTCATTCCCAAAGAGTTCAGTGGGGTTGAGGTCAGGGGGTACTTCAACACAAAACTTGCCAAACACTATCGTCATGGACCATGAATCGTGCACAGGGGCATTGACATGCTGGAACAGGTTTGCTCCCCTTAGTTCCAGTGAAAAGAGATTGTAATCCTCGAGCACATAGACGCATCCTAAAAACTGTATGCTTCCAACTTTGTGACAGCGGATATAAATTTCAGGTCTCCACAAACCTTTGCCATGATGTTACAGTGAAACATTCGAGATAGTTTAAAGCCTAAGCTCCATTTAATCAGTCATGTAACTGCATCCATCTTAACAAACCAGATTTTGAAACTGATTTGATTGTTTTGTATGACATTCCTGGTTTTGCTAGTAACACTTTCATACTGTAATTGCATAGTAAAGACCTATGTATTGCATAATTTACTCTGAGCTTATATTAGTTCTTTGGCAGTACATACTGTAAAAAGGTCAAATTGCTGTCTCCTTGGAAGAAACAGAACCAAGAAGCAAAGCCTGCAACAATGAGACATAACCCTGAGCATGCCACATAGTAGGACCTTTACCACTTTAACCAGTGCTGTTTTTGTGCCAGAAAGAAGTTCTAAATTGCCATGAGGAAAACCCTCCCCTGCTTTACAAAATTAACAAAACATTGGGGGAGCACTGCCAGGTTAAAGCTATGTGCCTTTTCTTCTGCATTTTGCACTCCCTTCCTTACACATACCATTGTCCCCTGTTGCCCAGCCGTTGCCCTGTAAGTTGTTGTGTGCACCAAGAGCCACAGCATTCGGCACAAAGAGGTAAAACCCTGATGGATCAATGTAAGCTTTTTGCAGATTATGAGAAATATGCAACTGGCATGCCACTGCAGTTATGTTGTCTTAATTTGAGTTGTGTGACTCATTAAAATGCTCACAAACCTTCACACTCCATCATGCCTGTTGCATTATTCATGGCACACTGTGGCACACAGTGATGTGCATCATAAAATTCTTTGTAAAATTGCACCTCCCTCATTATAAAAAATGTGCATGCCATTGGTTCTGAACTTAAAGTACCACGATGATCATGATGCTCAGCAACTCAGCACCTGGCCAAATTTAGTTATTCATTGTTTATGGAGTGTGAAGCCAGGAAAAATATGCTCTAAACAGGAAGGTGATTCTGCAACTTTCTTATGATCTACAGTACTGAGGTATTCTCAGTCTCTTGGTCCTCTTTTCTCCTCGTTTCCTTTTTTAAAGCAGTAACCCTAGTGCCTTTAGCAAGAGGGAGAGAGCAAGATGGTCAAATAAGCAGAGTCATAGTGCAAGTAGGACAGAGAGTATAAACTGCATTAAACTGTTACAGAAATCTTCGCCTCTCTGGGGACTGAATGCAATAGACAGATATAGGATTTCCCTACGTTTGGGATGGGTAATCTTTTTCCGTTGCGATTTTTGCCATAGCCGACCCCCCCCCAGAGTCAATATATATCCCCTACATACAATGATAGGGTAAGAATAATCTTCTCTCACTTTTATCTCTTTTTTCACCTTTTCACCTTCATTCCTCTCTCGTTTTCATTTTCCTTCTATACTTGCTCTTTGTTCTCTACTCTTTTCTCCTCTGCTTTATATTTCTATCTCCTTTACTGCCTCATCCACTGCCTAAAAAAAACTTGAACACTTATTCAACCGTCCCCCCAGTAGAGCGTATCTGCTGGTTCCCAGGGTAAAGGCACAGGTTCACGTCTCAGCCTGTCATGACTTCTTCCACTTTTACTTATCATTAATCAGACCACATTGATTTTTCAAACTAATTTCCATTTCCATTTAAGGACTAACTGCTGAAGAGGTAGAAATGAAACCAACATTTGCATTAAAATCCATATGTATGTATAGTTTGGAAATAGATCAATAACATCATTTTCCAGTTATGGTTATCAGGTGTTTTATAGTAGAAGTATTTTATTTTTCTTATTTAATATCTTAAATATTTCAATCTAAACATTGTATTGAAAAAAAAAAAAGATTATCAAAATAAATGTTAGTTGCAGCACTAGTTTATTACAATAAATTGTGGCACATGGCATTACCCCTTTGGCTTAGCACCATGGATGCTGAACAGATGGCACATCTGTTTAAAATTTTATGTGGATAGAATGAAAACATATTTCTTTGTTCACTCATATTTGTCTTGATCATCAGCATTTTTTCCACAAGTGACAGTTTGCCAATCAGCACAGGAGGGGTAAAAAAAAAAAAATTAACAATCCATGATAATCTGAAAACATTATGTCTCCATCACTGTAGCTAGTCCCTGGTCATACAAAAATGCATGTTAAATATTAAAGACATCACAAAACTATTTTTATAAACTGTTCTACTGTGCCTACTGTGTTTTTTCAAGTGCATCAGTTTTCAGTTTGCTGAAATACCTTGCTTAGTTCAAATCCGGACTGCGGTGACGACTCGTATCGTAGACTAATCAGACGATGAGATGAGGAGTGTATTGTGTTGTGTTGGCGTAAAAAGCAGCTTAATTGTTGTCAGTACCAGAATAAAAGAAACAAGTTGGTGCCCACATTGGAGTTGTTGCAGTAATATGAAAGTGAATGACCAACATTTATCAATGTTTCTCTCACAAGTGCTAAAAGAGCTTTGTGTCTGGTATTTGTGTCTTGTCTCTGCCAAGATTTATGAACGTTTAAGAAAAAATGAGTATACAGGAAAGCCTGATCAAAATGCATGTGCCTAGTGAAGCAGATTGAATTATTCGTTTAGCGTTGTGAGATTAGAATTTGCCAGAGATGGTGCTGTATCTTAAGGATGTGCATTTACTGGATGCAGTTGAAGAATACATGGTCCGTGCAAAAAGTTATAAATAAATGAGGTGAAATTCATGTGATTGTAAAAACAAACACCTCCTATACTAACTAACTGACTGACTGTTTAGCTGTTGCAATTAAGGCAGGCTCGCTCCTGGCATATTCCCAGGCACATGCTAAATAGCCGTGTCTTTTGTTTTGTGAAACATTACCGAAGCAGCTGACAGGGAGCTTTTAGTTGAATTTTATCAGCCTGCTGACAGGGAAGCCTTATCTCTTTCCCCTCTGTATCTATTGGCACCCTTACTTTGCCTGCCCTTAAATGCTTAAGCTCCACTCCACTGCAAATCAAATCTGGCAATTTGCCAGAAAATGATTAATCTGTGATATTATCAAAGCAATTAAAATCAATACTATGCATTCCTAGGGAAGCAGGATTGTGAATTTTCTGAAAACAGTTCAGAATTTCGAGCATTCATGTTCCTCTCTTTTTGTTTGCTTGTTTGTTTTTTTATTTATGCTCAAGGCCAAATTTGAGCTGCAGAGATGCATTTCTCATCCAGTATTTGAAATATATGACAGCAGCCCCAGAACATCCATGGGCTTGTCAAAGCAAGCTAAGCAGGTCAGGATGGCATTTGCACGGTGGCTACAAAAAAAAAAGGAAAAACAACAATAGAGAAGCAATCATATTGAAAATGTGCCTTAAAAAGAAAACAAGATGAGTTTTTGTCATAAACTTTTGTTACTATTGATAAAACTAGTGCAAAGCTGCATGTACAGTAAATGTACTTGCATGGAGACTTAGAGCAAGCTTCTCGATCGAAACCAGCCTCAAATCTCCCAATTTTTTCTGCTTTCAACACATCAACTTTCCAGACAAAAGGTTCACTTGAGCCTAATATATCCTACAGACGTCCAGGCCAGGTGCTACTGTAACGAGATAACCAGTT
Source organism: Clarias fuscus (assembly GCA_030347435.1). Lineage (NCBI taxonomy): Eukaryota > Metazoa > Chordata > Actinopteri > Siluriformes > Clariidae > Clarias > Clarias fuscus. The sequence goes on along the minus strand of CM059210.1, from coordinate 24,698,659 downwards.
ATTCACTTCCCCTGTCTGTCTGTCTGTGGCCATAATGTCATGGCTGATCAGTGTAATACATATATCACACATGTTTAAATATATTTACAGACATCTGACAATGAATGAAAGAGGATAGCAGATGTGATTCATAAATATATTTATATGGAATGAAATCTATTTTTATGTGAGTCCAAAAAAGCCCAAAAAAAACACTAATAATTTTTTCTGTACAGTATTCACAACGAAATCAATCTTTATCACATCCAGGCATTTGCTTATTTTGTATTCTCTCTAATATTGTGAAACAAACAAAAAAAAAAGCATTTTGTACATTATTTGTTGGTACATGCAAGACTGCCACCTAGTGTACATTTAGACATTATGTTACTGTATATTATAAAAATATTTGCAGACAAGACAGAAAAAGAGAGAAAATTAATTTCTCCCAAACAGAAATGAGTGTGTTACAGGAATGTCCCAAGGCCGACGCTAAATATACATTTACACCTACTTATGTGCATGTGTACTAAATGCTGTCATACACTACATTAGTGGAGTCAAGTTAAGAAAGTGTACATTAATGCACATTCATGAGATAAAAGCAAGAGTGAATATTACAACAACAAAATTACTCATTCTGTGTACATGATCATATTTGCAGTATATGCCAATGACACATAATTTTCTGACCCAACTACTTTCATTGCAGCTCTGAACTATCTTTTTAATATGCCCTTTGTTAAATGAACATATGTTTGTGCCATATAGTGGACCCTATTGGACCTTAAGTCATGACACAGATCAGTGATCTTTTCCCTGCCATAATGAAAGATCTCTATTCTTTCATAGTTATACATTTGGGATACTTCTGACCAGAACAAACCTTTTCTTTTCATTTTTGTCATAAATTCATCATGAATGCAAGCCCATACCCTGGAGAGATAAAAGACAAGAATTTACATGATAGCAAATAATATTTAAAAAGTGAGCACATGCTAATTGATGTGTAAAGTGAAGAAAGAAAGTCATGATTAAATGAGTTTCTCTCTGTCTCTCTCACTAGCCAGAGTTGACCTCTATTTGCTCTCTTAGTCATGTAGGCAATAAAGCCCCTTATTATTTCTAATCTCATTAGGGACCAGACTCGAGTGGTTATACATCCACTAATACTTAACCCTAAAAGAATGTTAAATGACCGAGAGAGAGGGGAGGATGATCAACGGTTGGGTTTTTATAATTCATGAGGGTAACTGGGGTAATTAAAATGAAAAAGAGTTACAGTGGCATTCTTGATGCCTCAGTTTTTTAGAACAGTGTATAAAAAACAAACTGGCATAATTGACACAATGACTGACTGCTATATTTTCAATCTGTGCAATTTTATTAAGGACACCTTGTTCAGTTCTAAAAAAAAAGTGGTACTGTATGAGACTCCAGTTCAGTGCTTTACAAAGAATGATTTTGTATACTTTCCATACATTTCTTATTTAGCAGTACATTTGTAATTGTAATTGCAGATAATTATAGCATGTCACATTTTCTGTATTGTATTGTGTATTAATATTAATATGCTTTATCAACCCAAGGATTCTATAAACAGTTATGAGAATATCAATGTATATTTCCAGCTATTTCCTTTTTTTATTTTGAACAAACTTTTTCTGAATGGTAATGGTAATAATTTTAGTTATTAGTAGAATAAGAGTAGCTACAGTAGAAAAAAAAAACTCTCTTTCTCTCTTTGCTCCTTACTAATTAATTACACTCTCCTTCTGCTTGTTGCTTTTTATTGTGCTTTAAAAATGTTTCACACTTTGTAACTCATATTGCTATACAGTACATGTAATATGACATCAGAATATGATGGGGAAAAAAAGCATGGTTCAGACGCCACATATTAAGTGCTAAGCTGAATGTCTTTGCCATTCTATCACAAAGATTGCATATGTAGCTTATTTTTTCAAATGACGTGCCAAGCGTATAAAAGTACAAATTCGTCAAATGAATAGTTTGAATTTAAGTGAAATTTACATGTTTACATATTATACACAAGCCAATATGCAGAGTGACGCAAGGGTCTACAAAAGCGGTGTATTTGCAATATGCACATAGAATAGCCATTTTATATCATTGCGGGTTGTGCAAGTTTGCATTTGCAGCTATGTTTGCGTACTTGTGTACAGTATGTACCATGTAAATAATATGTGCTTTTCTAATGCATGTGAATGTTCTAAGCCTTTATATTATGTGAAATGTTCGTCATTGGTGTTGGCTGAGACGGTGGGGCTTGGGAAAAGGTGGTAGGCTTTTTTTTGGGGGGGGGGGGGCAGAGACCCTTTATGTTCTTTTTCCCTTTTCTCTTACCCTTTCCCATGTTCCTTTCCTAAAAAAAAAGAGCACGTGCACTCCTTCCCACCTGAGCACTGACACTCCCTTCCATCTGTCTTTTCCTACCCAGAACTCCCCAGTTATATCCCTCGAGACGACGACGGCAATGAGCAGAAGCAAACCGCGCCCAGTGCTGCATTATGGGGCGGTGTGGGTGCCGTGGTTGTTCTGGTCATTGGTGTCGCGTTGCTCATCTACTTCCTGCGACGCCGACAGCGCACCTTCAAAGGCGACTACAGCACCAAGAAGCATGTTTTTGGTAATGGCTACAGTAAAGCGGGGCCCGTGCCTGCCCATCCCACTGTGCCCAAAAACCTGCAGTACCCAGATGACTCAGACGATGAGAAGAAGGCCTCGCAGATTGGGGGGCCAGGAGCATTTGAGGGCACAGAACATGATTTCGATGGTAACTCTGAAGACCTAAAGAGACCTTATTTCACTGTGGATGAAGGTGAGAGTCATGATTATGATGAGCGGACTCTAGCTTTCCAGTATGAGCCCGAGGCCGAGATCGCTGATGATATGGTATCCCAAACTGACGGCTCTGTCATTTCAAAGAAAGAGTGGTATGTGTAGTGTAGCAACAAAAATGAGATCAACATTAGCCTGCTATTACATGCATTCTACCGCACCCCTTCATCTCCATCACTAGAAGCCTACCCATCCATCCCAGTCGTCATCCCATCCCTCATCCACCAAACCAGCAACCTCTGCCCCATCAAAATACATTTAATGGACCATGAACATGAAAAAAAAAAAAAAATGCTTGCAGCACTGACAAATCGACATAATATTTACACATGCTAACGGCTTAACCTGGTACAGCAGTGAAAAGAGGTGTGATCTTTCACTCATGCCAATCACAATTGACTCGTAAAGCTGTACAGGCCAATTGCTTGAAACTTTTATGGTGCATTATTATTAATATAATTTGTCTGTTTTTTTTAATATTTTTTTTTTTACAATTCTATCATTGTATTAAATGTATTAAAACAGACTTTGTAATGAGTGAGTTTTCACCCATCTTGTGAAAGTCCTACACTGGATGTATTATATTTTTTAAAACTGTTTTACTATCAGTACCTGTGTCTTTTCAAATGTGATGATTATTTTGTAATGTCTTCCCACTTTATGGGGTGTTGGTTTTCTGAAAATATTGAGGTGATGTTTGAATGGCGAGCTGAGAGGCATGGGGTCAGTTGCTTTCGAGTGAAATTAAATGATGTTTTATCTTAAGGAAGAAAGATAAGACAATAAATATCTTTATTGTCGTTATACAAGCACACAAGTTCCTGGTAAGTTTCCAAAGACATGTATGGCAGTTGAGAGTGAAATTAAGGCTTGTTTGTAGGTAGCTTGGGATGCCATTCAATCCTTTACCTTATTCAGGCAGACAAGCACAGATGATTAACTGACTTCTCACTTCATGCCTCATGAGAGTGCTATTACAGAGGAGTGTGACCTCATGCTATCTTTCTCCTGTTACGTATCTCTGTTGACATTATTGAGTATTAAAATATTTTAATACTTTGACAATGTACATTTCACTATGATATACTAGAAGATATAAATGTACTATGGACTTTTAATAGAGTATCAGGTTTGTCTTTTGTTTTTTTGTGGTTCTGTGGTGATATGGGGTAATCATTTGTAGAGATGGAACATTGGAACATGCTGGAGATTATAAATATTAAAAATAGGGCTTAAAATGTTATACAATTTTGTGACATGCATTTATATGATTGTACTCTTATCATTAGGTGGTCAAAGCGACATGATAAACATTAAAGGTAAACCTTTCAGAACAATTCATTTTGACGTTTGTGGGTCGAAATGAGGTTATCTGCACATAAGTCATGTCCATCCTTGATGATTTCAATTTTAATTTTCTTCTTTCTTCTTTAATTTTCAATTTATGGTCACAGCAAAAAATGTAATTGTGTCCTGGCAAAAATATTGACATTATAGATTGATGTAAACATCCAGTACAACTCTTAATTATTCAATTATTCACCATTGTTTGTGCCCTCACCTTTCATACAAATTCATATAATTATTGATGGTAAAAACAAAACAAAAAGACAAATAAAAACCAATAATAATGAAATTCTTACTTGTAATTAATCAACTAGCTAGCTGAAAAAATGCATAAGGCTCTTTTTTAATGTTTTTTTTTTTTTTTTACGAGTGTGTACAAGTGTGTGTGCATGCACTTGTATTTATCAGTTTTTCTCACTTCAGGATATGATTTTTTTTATTATCTATTTTAAAAGTATCTACCATTTTCTTCATTCAGTCTGTTTACTTTGACAGTGATGGGAACTTGGTGCATTTTTGTTTTCTGAAAGAAATTGCCTTTTTAGTCACCAAAAATCAATTTAAATCTGTCAATGAAATACACAACTCGTTTACCTAGAATAAATCACAGAGGGGAAGATTCACAGTATAATTCTTTTGTAAGATACTGGAATCGTAAATAAGCCGCACTATTGGTATCACTGAAGATGGAGTAGCTATGTGTGCAATTTAACTTTTAAACTTCACATTTAAAATTGGGCTTCTTTAGGGGGAATGCCTAACTGTTTCTTCTTTTTTTTAAATACATACACTGTAAAAAAAAAAAAAAAAACGGTGCGTAAATCCATAAATTTTACGGTAAAAAACTGGCAGCTGTGGTTGCCAGAAGTTTACTGTAAAAAATTCGGTAGCAATGTTTTTTGGTTCTACGGGATCACACTTATTATACTGCATATTTTACTTGCTCTTTTTTTTTCGAGTCTGACCGAGAATCAAACCCAGACCCTGGAGGTGCAAGGCGACAGTGCTAACCACTACACTACCATGCTTGCTAGGCAACTGTTGGTCGTTGTTGGATTTCCTCGGTTTCCCCACGTCCCCTCGCATGACTTGCACTCCAACAACGACAACACTTATGTAGCAAGCAGGGTAGTGTAGTGGTTAACACTGTCGCCTTGCACCTCCAGGGTCTGGGTTTGATTCCCGGCCAGACTCGAAAATGCAGCATAATGAGTGCGATCCCGTAGAACTAAAAGCATTTTTTACAGTAAACTTCTGGCAATCACAGCTGACGATTTTTTATCGTAAACTTTACGGTTTGTTTTTTTTACAGTGCAATAACGGTGCTACCGTATTTTTTACGGTAAAATTCTGGTAACCACAGCTGCCAGTTTTTTACTGTAAAATTTACCTTTTTTTTTTTACAGTGTACATACATACATACATAAATACATACATAACTGTTGAAAAATGGCTTACAAGTGTAATATAATGTACCAGACCATATTACATCTGTAAGATCTAAGTTGTAGAGAATTTAACACCCTTAATGTAACACATCTGTGTTATATTTGGTTTTACCAACTTCCAGGATAATTTATTAGTGGCTAAGAACTTATTCAGGATAATAATAAAAAAAAAAACACATGTAGCATTGTTGTCTTTGCTTTTAGTTAAAGTGTCAACTGCATTGAAATTAAAAATCATGACATTATTAAATTTCCTGAGGGATGTCAGGGATGCCGTGGAGAATAAGAGCTTGAACAGAAATTTTTGGTAGCAACGTTAATTTGGCAATTTTATGGAAGTTGGAACACCATTGGTATTAGGTTGTTTTTGAAGGTTAGTTGAATTAGAATGACAAAATTGGATTTGGACCACCTGGCATTGTGATAATGTTAAAGGAATGATCCCAACACAATGTTGCAGTGCTGTGTTGTTGTTTTTACCTTTCTTACTGCAACTATAATGATGCCCTGAGCTGGACTTAAATCTTGGTCTTGATGGCAACAGAGCTGAATGTTAATCACTGGTCAGGAAACTTGCTTTATGGAATTAAAGGTGCATATATTGCTTTGTCCAAAAAAAATAAAAATAAAAATCATAAAATACAGTAACCCCTCCAAGACAAAATACTAGAAAGTTGAAATTTACCAAACCAGTAAATTAGGAAGGAGTTGAAAGGGAGAAAAAATCCTTTCTGTGAAATCGGAGGTTTTGCAGTAGAGTATTGTAGTTAGATAGTAACTGTAGGCTACTGCAGTGTAGCTGCAATGTACATGTGCAACATGCCTGAATATAATATGAGTAATATCATGCACAGATTTTCTGACGTTGTTTAATTACCTTTTGTTTCACTGCCGCAATCACTAGCATTGATTTTGCTGCAATTGGGAGCCAAGATTCACGTCACGGTAATATTTTACAGAGAGACAATACTACAACACTTAAGACATGCGCACACACTTTGTGTACATAGGCATGAGACACATGCTGTGTATGGGAATGTGACATCTTTCTGAACTCTCTACTATACTTAAAAGATGGATATGCATTCAAATGCTGTGCAAATGTGCAGCATAAATGCTTACAATGAATTTAGTTTGATATTCTGTTGTTTTAAACATTTGCAACATTGTGTTGGGGTCATTTTTATCAAAGTAATTCTAACTTTTAAAAACAATGTTGTCCCAATGTTGTCTTTTGCACAGACAGAGTCTCCACTTAATTACAGCTATATGACATTATATAATATTAGGGTTCTTGCAGGGGCATGTTCCTTCATTTATTGAGTTTATTTACAACCTCATTTTTCACTATAGTGGAAGCATGCCTAGAGGACTTACCTTAACATCCTTAATTCAAAGATTAAGCAAAAAGTACAAATGTGTGCAGGACATTTTTTAATAACGTATAATAACTAAGACAAAGCAGCTGCAGAATAAATGATTAACTGATTTAAGCCCAATTCATCTCAGACATGCTACATGCATTGTGTACACACTCTATCCAGTGCTCTATCCAGTGTGCTCCCATGTAAATCAGTGCCCACTCTAAGACCTGATTTTCCATTGTAAATACAATAAATAATATCTGTGGAGACTCAACTAAGAACTATGAACACCCGTCATGAATCAAATTGTTTCACCAGAACTGAATGAACAAAGCAAGAATTGGCTCATTGGATTATTATTATAAATTATTGTGGGAATTCTACTTTTAATGTAAATGGGTACTGTATAAAAGATGTATCCTATAGATGTAACAATTTGTAAATAACTGGCAAAATAAAATTTTTAAAAAATGCAAAAAAGGGTCTACCTCCCATGCAGTCATGTAAATTAATGCATGCCTGCTGAGATTGATTGGTCACATGTTGAACCAATGAAGTAACTTGAAGTTGCTTCAAAATATTAAATGATTGCCAGATTCAATAATATTTTGCCCTAAATTATGGATTGCATAACTACTGCCTCATCCAACATATAATTTAATAATCATAAATAATAATTATCTTAATATTATTTTTATTTTTTAAAGGAAATTGGTCTTGCAAATTGATTTGTACACATATATTAAAACAATGAAAAAAAAAAGAAACGTTTTTCTTTGTTACTGCAAAAATTACAAACAATTCATAATTACTACTTTCTGTAACAATGACAACCTGGTAATTATTTAGTAATTAGAATTAAGGCTGTGTTGGTCAATTAGGGGCTTCTGCATAAAAAAATACCAATTACTTGCTTTAAAAATACAGTAGAGAGGGGTGAGCCCTTGTTTTGGAGATGTACTGTAATTTGAACTATTTCCATGAGCCATTTTGTGGGTGCTCTTCTACACCAATGTACCTTCAAGTTTTAAATGTCAAGCCACTAATAACTGCTTTCATTGTCTCAACTTTTCAAACAAAATACATGAAGCATGTACAAAACAATACAGTCTCAGCAACTGTACAACAGAGATAAACCCTATGTCTGCAGTATTATGGCAAAATGTTCTATACAGCTTATAATGCAGAAATTATAGTGGCATTTTTTATTTTCATTCCTTATAAAATAAGCCTGGGTTGGAAGAATTACAGGACATTTCCCAATAACAGCAGCTCTTTTTGTCAATCAAACCCTCAGTAGACATTGTTTTTCCATAAACACTCTCACTGTTCTCCTACTCATAGGCCTCTTTGTACCCAACCTAGCTTTTAAAGATATATTTAGCAGTAGTAAATCTAAATGTGATAGAATGTGCCTAATTTTTATTAGTAAAGATGATTCTGATATTAAATTTATCAGGGCCTATGCGAATTTCATAGCATCAAAATGCATGTCACACTTCCGCCCTTTCCATCATAAAGAATCCCAATGTTTCAGAATGTTGTGCGGTCTACAGGCATGCACGGGACAGACTACAGTTCCCAGCAAAAGTCTATCTCGTTATCTATTCAAGGTCTCATGATTACTAACCTGCCACACCTGTCTTTCATTATATAGCACCTATTTAAAGAGACTATACTCTTCAGTTCAGTGTGAAGTATTTCAAGATGTTGTTTTTGCTCTCAGCACACTGATTTAACCTTGATTGTCTTTTGTCCTTGATTTCTAGTTTTTGCCTGTGATCTTTTGATTGTGCCTTGCCAGACCTCTGTATGTTTTGACCTTAATTCAGCCTCTTGTTTTGGATTGTCTGCTGTCTTTACATTCAATAAACCAATTCTGATCTGCAGTTTCGGTCGTCTAAGCATTTAATTTCCTTATAGAATACTATGTTGCCATAATGACTGCAGCAGAACTAACCTCTCAGAGCCAAGCGTCCATGTGGAGTTTCTTATTCAAGCATTCTCCTCCTTTGTGGAGGTATCAGTGTACAAGCCAGATAAATTCCTAAGAGACAACACAATTTAAGGGCTTCATGATACAATGCTCATTATTCTTTACTCTTCATGAGGAGTTATAAGAAATAACCATATTTCTAAATCTGATCATAGTTATAGCTGTCCTAAAGGAGGCCTGCCATGGTAACAAAGCCTTGTAGGATTGCTACATCTGTCCATTCACAACACCAGCCTCAATCTGGTTTCTTTTTTGACTTAAAAAAGGGGGAAACTCAAACCTTGTATACTGTAGATTGATACTTAATCAAATCACAGTCAAGTTCCATATCCCATATCCACTGCCACTAATCCCACCTGCTCTTGAACAATTCTGTACGGCAAAAAATTCCACTAAACAAGATCTCACGTTGCCTATAATCTGGGGAATTTTAGAAAGTTTGATAAATAGAAGATGGCTTCAGCACCAACTCTTCTCAATTTAACTACTGTGTAATGTTTTGTGGGCTCTCTTGGACCCTGTCTGTTTACCAGAGCTAATTAAATGATGTTCTAAGGGACAGCTTGGGATGATTGTCTTCATGTACAACAACAATATATTAAGTATTCCATTGCTTAAAGTCAATATAAATCACAGTAAAGCACTGTTGTCGCACCTTCTGGAGAATCAGCTCCACATTAAACTTGACAAATGTAAATTTCCTGCAAGTCTATTTTATTTCTTGGTTATGTGATCAGCTTTCAGGGAGTGGCTTTGGATACAGGTAAGGTCACTTCAGTCACACATGGCCCAAAGACAGGCAAAGTAAATAAATTCTTACTGCTGTGGTCAGTTTTCTGGAGGAATGAGCACTATATATAACAGGAGATGCGTGACACCACTGGGGTCCCCCAACCCCAAATGTTTTAAATTGAATCTCAAGTTAAAATTGTGATATTGGTCATTGTTGGTTTCTTTTCAAAACCATTACATCTTATCTAACTGACACTCACATTTACTCACTGCATTTGAAATGCCAGAGCTTTTATTTTACCATGCATTTAGACATTTTGGAAGCCCTGAAAACAATGTTCATGACATTTTTACCTCAAGAGTCTGGTTTAGTTTTATGAAAAAAAAAACTGGGGGACTCCATTTACAATATCACCAACAGCCTAATGGACAAGTGGAATGAGCTAACCAGGAGTTAGGCACATTCCTAGGAACTTACTGTTCTGACCATCAGAATGAGTGGTCCCAGTTTCTCATATGCACTGTAAACCCTAATGCTCAAAGGAATTAAACATATTGAGTACTGTTAACTTAAACAATTACAATTATTTCAAATTAATCGACCTTGATGAGTATTTAGAACTTTTTGGAATGTATGAGTTTGTAGAAATGACAATTTATTTAGTTACTTAAAATATCAAATTTGTTCAGCTAAGTTATTAAATAACACTGTCACCTTAAAGTCCCACCAACTTAAAATCTTTCAGACTACCGATTTTGTGTCTGACATCATCAGGGCAATGGGGCACTGGTGGCTCAGTGGTAGGTGTTTCGTCTGCCATTGTCTGATTGTCTAAAATGGGAAGGTTGTGTCAGGAAGGGCAAGCTTGTGTGTGGTCCGGATTGTCTGCTGTGGTCGAACCATTGCAGCAGCCGAAAGACCAACAGCAATTTATTTGATTTGCAACAACTAAAAAAAAAAATATATATATATAATTGCTATTAAATAGTATGAGTTAGGCTACTCAATAACTGGGGCCTAATTATAGGTGATTTTACAGTGCTTTAATGTGGTGTATTTGCTGGAAATTGACAAAAACCAAACATTTTAGCATTTCTATAAGGTCGTAACATGAGTAAAGTCCCTGCTGATACACCCAATTGAATGATTTCTTTGTCACATTATTAATGCCTGTGCCAGGAGCAAGCACCTTGCATCAACAGTTAGTAGCTGGCAGATCTCTATTGCACACATTGTCGCCCTCTTCTGTCCAAAACGTCAATCTTAAGGCTGTTTTTGTACCTACGTTTATGTGCCTCAGAGTCCCTCTCTGGACATTTAGAGCCCCCACAATACCTTTGCATGCTACATGCATCTGTATGATTGTCTACTGTGCTACCACGTTTTAGTTGTCAAAATGTTGTGGCAAACTTAATTTGCCAATGTTATTGACATTGAAACCTTGTTGGTATGAGATTGTTTTTGAAAGTTTGAATTACTTTAATGAAATGATTTTGGACCAATATTGACTATATGACATTGGCATAATTTTAAAAGAATGCCCCAACAAAATGTTGCACTTACTCACTCATCATCTATACTTCATTATACAGGGGCCTGGAGCCTATCCCAGGAGAGTTCTGGGATGTGTCTTCTAGAGATGCTTCTAGAAGCATCAGATGTCATAATCGCCAAACAATGACAAGGATGCGTTTCTGGAACTGTTCAAATGGGCTGTGGCAATGTGGGGCTGGCCTGCATGGCAGAAGGCCCTCTACCACCATTATTAACAGGGGAGGTGCAGCTCAACAGCCCAGCAGCTCCCCACCCCAAGAGATGAAATATTCAATACCCACTACAATCAAGGTAAAGCCTGGGCAGGATTCTGGCAAAAAGAGAAAGGCAGGAATTTTCAGGATCAGCATGTCCACAGGGTAGCAGCAACACTGGTCTGGATTCTTGGCATGCCACAAGCCTTCCCCGGATAAAGCATGGATGTACGAGGTGACAGTAAGTACACAAGGGGGTAGATGGCTCATAAGCTGATGACTTGCCATTTAAGTTACGATTTTATTTGTCATGTATACATTACTGTACAGTGAATTTTTTTACTTTGCATATCACAGCAGGGCAGCTTCCGAGCAATAACCCCAAGCCCAAGGTAGCTTATCTACCACTGCCTCTGCAAAGAAATGGACGAGACAATAAGCCATATAATGGGGTGGGCAAAAAAAAAATGAGTTGGTGCTTGACTTGCCACAAAGGCCAATTAGTAAATCAACTAGCCACTATCCTAATCAAGGCCCCCTTTGAAAGAATTGGTACACACGTGGACAAAATTGTTGGTACCCTTCGGTCAATGAAAGAAAAACTCACAATGGTCACAGAATTAACTTTAATCTGACAAAAGTAATAATAAATAAGAATTCTATGAATGTTAACCAATGAAAGTCAGACATTGCTTTTCAAACATGCTTCAACGGAATTATTGCAAAAAATGTACTCATGGAAGAGGCCTGGACAAAAATTATGGTACCCCTAACTTAATAGTTTGTTGCACAACCTTTTGAGGCAATCACTGCAATCAAACGATTCCTGTAACTGTCAATGAGACTTCTGCACCTCTCTGCAGGTATTTTGGCCCACTCCTCATGAGCAAGCTGCTCCAGTTGTTTCCGGTTTGAAGGGTGCCTTTTCCAGACAGCATGTTTAAGCTCCTTCCAAAGATGCTCAATAGGATTGAGGTCAGGGCTCATAGAAGGCCACTTTAGAGTAGTCCAATGTTTTCCTCTTAGCCATTCTTGGGTGTTTTTATCTGTGTTTTGGGTCATTGTCCTGTTGCAAAACCCATGACCTGCGACTGAGAGCCAGCTTTCTGACACTGGCCAGCACATTTCTCTCTAGAATCCCTTGATAGTCTTGAGATTTCATTGTACCCTGCACAGATTCAAGACACCCTGTGCCAGATGCAGCAAAGCAGCCCCAGAACATAACAGAGCCTCCTCCATGTTTCACAGTAGGGACAGTGTTCTTTTCTTGATATGCTTCATTTTTCCGTCTGTGAACATAGAGCTGATGTGCCTTGGCAAAAAGTAAAATTTTTGTCTCATCTGTCCATAGGACATTCTCCCAGAAGCTTTGTGGCTTGACAACATGTAGTTTGGCATATTCCAGTCTGGCTTTTTTATGATTTGTTTTCAACAATGGTGTCCTCCTTGGTCGTCTCCCATGTAGTCCACTTTGGCTCAAACAACGACGGATGGTGCGATCTATCACTGATGTTCCTTGAGCATGAAGTTCACCTTGGATCTCTTTAGAAGTCTTTCTGGGCTCTTTTGTTACCATTCGGATTATCCGTCTCTTTGATTTGTCATCAATTTTCCTCCTGCGGCCACGTCCAGGGAGGTTGGCTACAGTCCCATGGATCTTAAATTTCTGAATAATATTTGCAACTGTATTCATAGGTACATCTAGCTGCTTGGAAATGGTCTTATAGCCTTTACCTTTAACATGCTTGTCTATAATTTTCTTTCGAATCTCCTGAGACAACTCTTTCCTTCGCTTCCTCTGGTCCATGTTGAGTGTGGTACATACCATGTCACCAAACAACACAGTGACTACCTGGAGCCCTATATATAGACCCACTGACTGATTACAAGATTGTAGACACCTGTGATGCTAATTAGTGGACACACCTTGAATTAACATGTCCCTTTGGTCACATTATTTTCAGTATTTTCTAGGGGTACCATCATTTTTGTCCAGGCGTGTTCCATGAGTTTTTTAAAAATAATTCTGTTGAAGCATGGTTGAAAAGCAATGTCTGACTTTCACTGGTTAACATTCATAGAATTTTTTTTATTGTTACTTTTGTCAGATTAAAGTTATTTATGTGACCATTGTGAGTTTTTCTTTCATTGACCGAAGGGTACCAACAATTTTGTCCACGTGTGTATTGGAACTTGTTTGACCATTAGATTGGACTGCAGATGGGCATTGCTTTGTGCTTGTCATATTGGACTATGCAATGTAAACCACATAATTTAACACTGTGTTCACAACATTTCTGAACACAGTGTTGCTGAGGCAGTCTTTCCCATTATCTCCCGTGTTGGACTGCCGAAAGATATTTTGACTGACCAAGGCACTACATAAATGTAACATAAATTGTACAAATTATTGGGTGTTAAATTAATTTGTACCGGCCTTTACTACCCACTAATGGATGATCTTGTTGAATGATATAATCAAACATAATTTGCAAGTTTGTTCTGGATGATGTTCAGAACTGGGAGAAATTGCTTGAACCTGTGGAATTTGCAGTATTAGAGGTTCACCAAACAAGTCCCAATTATTATAAATGGGTAGAAGCCATGTGGCATCCTAAATGTCATCCACAAAAATTGGTAATTTCACTTCTTCAAGTAAAAACAAAATAGAGTATAAATTCAAAATACCATACAGTTCTTGAATTAGGCGGCACAGTGGCCTAGGGGTTAGAACTGTTCCCTATCACCTCCAGGGTCCGGGTTCGATTCCCGGCCAGGTTCAATTTCTTGGAGTTTGCATGTTCTCCCCTTGCTTGGAGTGTTTCCTCCAGGTACTCCGGTTGCCAAATTGCCGGTAGATGTGAATGAGTGTGTGCGAGTGGGTGTATATGTGTGTGCCCTGCGATGGAGTGGCACCCTGTCCAGACTGTACCCTGCATCGTGCCCTAAGTCTCCTGGAATAGGCTCCAGACCCCCCAAATGACCCTGTATACAGGATTAAGCAGTATAGACAATGAATAAGTGAGAGTGAGTGTGTCTTTAGTATAGCAGGGTGTTATCAGATGATCTTGTGCGCCTGGTTGTATGAATTTTGGTCACTGGGACACTCTTTAGGAGTTTGTGTAGCTGGGACATTTTCAAGTGAGTTTGTCCACATCTCATGTGATTGCACCCACAATGTCGCATTCAGATCTTCTATTATTATTTAAGTAGGGACTCATGAATGTGGGACAGGGAGTCAGCCTTAGTGTTTTTGATTCCGACAGATATGAATTGTCGGAATAATCCATGCAGGTGCACAATCCACCTCTTTTTGCACAAAAAAGAAGCTGGTTAAAACTGGGGATGTGGAAGAGCAATTAAATCTTTGTTTAACTGCCTCATTTATATATTCCTTCATAGCTTTAGTCTCTTTCTATGAAATCGAAAAGTGAGGGATACCTCAATCTAAAAGTCTCTAATGCAGTCATATGTTCTTTATAGAAGGAGTCTGCATGCTTTTGTTTTGCTGAACACATCCTAGAAGTCCTTATATTCCTGGGGGATACTGATCACAGTGCCCTGTTCGTGGTTTTCAGTGGAGGGGATAAACAGGATTTAATATTTCTCAGCCATGATATGATCCTTAAAATTCCCCGCTGCCCCAGAGTCTAGCGATGTTTAAAAGATAAAGGCTTTGTCTGAGTGTTTTATCTGCTCCCTCAACGTGAAATTAAGGGAAGATCAATCAATCTTGTTACTCACCAAGCTTGCTGCAGCCAAGGTGTGGGAATTCAGTGCATAATACTTTTTGTGTTCACTGCGGAATTGAAGCATTTGCTCCCCAGCTTCTTTATTTTCCAGGGTGTGGTTGAAAACCTGCTTAAACATTCAGATGCAGTATACTCACCACCCTGATCCCAGACCACAGTAGCCCATTTCAAAGCATTTCCAGTGAGCAAATAGATGAACTGTGCAATATTTGCTTGTTCACTCACAATTTCTGTAGGATAAAACATTGACACTTCCATAGTGCCCATAGTGGCAACGTATTCTGTTTAAAAGCATTTTCTACGATTGTCACTGACTCTACTACATAACAGGATACTTCACCTGAAACAGTGAGGCAGTGGGTGTGTTTGACTTGCAACAGGTGATAGCACTTTTCTGATCAAAGTGGTTCAGCTTATTAAGCTTAAAGGTTTAACTTCTGCGAGAACATATTTTCCTGTGACTGATTCTTTAAACTATTTTTGCAAATTTTCAAATCATTCTCCCGTAGGTAAAGAAATCAGACAAGTCAATATCAGTGCCTAAAGCCCTTAATTGCATTTGAGTACTGTACGTTTTGGATAGGGCTGAGCATTATGGCTTTTTAAAAAAATCACAATAATACTTCTCATATCAGCCTATCAATAATTATCATAAATAATTCAGGTTGTTATATATTTATCCACTTTTGCTTAAAGTTTACTTAGGAATTTCTTTAGGAAGATTCAGAACATGGAAATGGCCACAATTTAAGAATTTTAAGAATTAAATATAATTTTAACACATGTCTTGAACACATTTACACTTAAACTGCAAACTTAAATATACAAGCTTTGCTTTTCATTTATAAATGAGAAATAAAACAACAAAATGCTCTCTTGTATAATATGGTCTGTACGTGCTTTAAAAAGCCATTTTTCTTTAAACTTGTCTGTTCATTGTTTCATCTGCTCTGTCACAGGTTACAATATTACTGTACCTCCTGTACAAAAGATTCAGATGGATAGCTGGTTTCAGAATGTATGTACAGTAGAGTTGCAGCTGTACTTCACTCTGCTTTTCCCTCCTCACATTTGCCTGCAAAAAAAAAAAAAAACTTGTTTCTCTCCAGCATTTGAATGGTTGCTCTCTTGTTGATAGCCTCCGTCTTCCCGGAGTTACTATACAAGACACTGAAGAGTGAACCGACCAGTGTGGCAATTTTAAGGAGGGAATTCGTTTTGCGGCCTGTATGTTTTTCCCTAAGATGGGCAATTACTTTTGTCTGATTCTCGTTTGTAGGTTGTTCATCACTCTCGGACCTTTTTAGAATCTCTCTTCTGAAAAAATTGAGCAATGGCTTTAGTTTGGACACATTTACATATTATTTACCAGAAAGTGAAGCAGGGATTCAAGACCTGTCTGGTTGGCACTAAATGTCTGGTCTTCTTGTCAGCACTGAGTACTTGTGAAATGGCCCTGTGTTGTTCTGCACCCTTTCAATAATCTTCTGACGAGAGCCCCACCCAATGTTGGGGGCAGATAATAGTTCTACTGAGCAGCAGCCAGCTCTTTTCTTTTTCCATAAGTAGGTGAAAGCAATGTTTTCTTAGAAACAACAAAATCTTGTTCCACCCTCTTGTTTGTGCCTGCTTTTTCTGCGAAAAACTATCAAATTTAAAATAATATTACATAAATAATAAATAAAATGATGATAAAAAAAGAAATGGATTATTTTCTATTTAAACCTTTTTAGGCATAAATAAAAAAATAAAATAAAAAGACAACTCCTATGACAACATGACTTTGCATTTCACGATTGACACTTTTCCATCTGGAGTGATTTATTATTATTATTATTATTATTATTTTAATGACATTGTTATTCGTGTTCTATGTACAATATCATGTCTATGTATGAGGTAACAATACTATGAAATTTAATGCTCAAACACCATACTGAAATCCACCGAGGTAATCAAAGTAACAGCAAGCAATACAGCTACCCCCCAAAAGAACTTGTTTAGCCATTCAGTGCAGTGATCTTTACCATATTTGTAAAACTGTCTGTTGTGTTGCACACTTGTCTGGTCACTTAAGACTAATTCTGGACAATAAGCTTGCTTGGCATTTAAGCATACAGTTTGTAAAGTTTTATTTGAAATATTCTTGTCAATCCACTTAAGCACTTAATCACATTAATACAATGCTAAGCTTATTTAGTAATAGGAGTTCAGCAAACAGCAAACTATCCTGCTCAATGCATTATAATGATAGTTTTGTTGGTCTGAAAGCATACATCATCTCCGTACAGCATCTGGGACTGTATTTATAGTGGGTGACTTAAGTTTATGTTGCTCTTATTCAAGCACAGGTTATATACATGCCATATTCAAATTATGAGCTGTATTCAGTAAAGTTGCAGCATTATGATACTTCTTATGACTGTCCATTGCTCGCATGCAGCTCAACTGGCATTGCACTTCCCTCTGCCCACAATTGAATTTTAGGCACAACCCAAACTGGATATGTAGGTCACCTGGTTACCAGATGCTTAAATGTAGTCACATCCCACAGGCCTAGCTTCAGGGTTTAAAAACCCCTCTTCACACAAAAATGGGTCTGAAATGTGTGTCTGCAACTTTGAAAGCAGAAACCAGGACTTATAAAGGACTACTTGGCAGTAATTTAAATACTAACAGCATTTTAGTCACTCTAATTGCACACATTCACATCTATTTATAGACTATAATGATATGAACATGCTAAATAAATGACATTGTGTAGAATGGCATTTTGGCATTATTAGAAGACCACAAAAACCAAACAATAAGCTGAGAATGTGCTCTTTGACACAACAAAGATTCCCTTGCTAATTAAAATTTCGAAGAGCCCTTCTCTTGGAAATATGCTGAGTTGGTCCCAGGTGTCTTTTTACATGTCCTAACAACCTATGGATTCCTAATGAAAGGGTATGTATAAATAATTAAACACATTGGAATATCTTAAATTGTATGCAAAGAGGCAAATAGCAAAGAAACATACATGACTGCAAATAGCTGAACTTATCAGTCACCTAGGCAGAAATTTGTCAGTCCAAAGCAATGAGACTCTATAAAGGAACAAGACATTTTTATTCACAAACTCACATAGACAAGAGGAAAGACATTATGACAGGGGCATTTAGACTGCATCAATGGTCAGCTTATTATGTGGGTCAGGGGTAGCTCAGTGGTTAAGGCATTGGACTACGGTTCGGAAGGTCCCAGGTTCAAATCCCACAACCAGCAAGTTCAACTGCTCACTTGTATAATGAGATAAAAATGTCAGTCACACTGGATAAGGGCGTCTGCCAAATGCCATAATGGCACTCAATATAATGCCACACAGAAAGTTATTAAAGAATGTCTGCTTCAGGTGTAATGCATGCTTAAGGTAGGAGATTACTTCAGGTGGGTAACTGCTTCAGGTTAAAGACTGCTATATCAATAGCAGGGCTGCTGGGTTCTAACTGGGTGTTTACTCAGATTCAGACAGATTCAATTTAAGAATGCACCCCTACGACAAAAAGCACACACACACTGTACTTCCTGTTGAGCCTGAAAAAGCGTAGCAGCAATAACACTCCATCTTGTCCTTCTGATTGAGAGACCTTCCCAGTTGGTCCACTGCAATGATCTGTCCATATATCTTTGAAGGTCCAGTTTTCATAGTCTAATTTCCTTTTTTTGGAGTAAGCCATGCTGCGTTGCCCTTTTCAGTTTGTTGAGGATTTTGTCTTTTCTGTGTATTTCACACAGACAATATTTTTTTAATCAGTTTTGGGTCCTCCAATGTATGAAATGTACAGATATCATTGAATATAGCTGCCCTGGTAGCAAGCCTATAGTATTTGCCCATGATCCTGTCACCAGTTTACTGGCATATGATTGATAATCAGTGTTAATGTTGTGGGTGATCATGTATTTCATCACATGTTAACTCTGGTACATGCTTACAAACATTCATTTCAAGGCGGCATTTCCTTGAGTTATGGCTAAGAGTAATGAGCAGTGCTCTGTGTGTTCTCGCTACCTTCTTTTATGATGGGGAAAAGTTCAGGAGTTCACCTGCTTTGTCCATCATACGCGGCTGACTGACGGCTCGCACCAGGGAAGGCGGAGGGTCGGGGGCTTGGTTCATGTTACTCTACGCTGCACAAGTCCTGTGCTTTCTGTCTTTGAGGAGCCATTAAAAACAGCTTACACCACAGGAATGGTAGGACGTAAAATTTAGCCGTACCTTTTTCAAACCATGGTGTACCTTAAAACTGGCCTGTGCATATTTCAGAGATAATGTGTAGTGAGGATTTTTTAAATATCTAAAACGTTAAAAAGTGAAGAAATGAAGAAAGAAAAAAAATTCTCCAACCCCCACAAATTTCATTCACGAAGTGTAAGTAAATAAAACACATTGCATAACTGTGAGTGAAGGTAAGCATCACATTCTTAACAAAAGCAACACAACAATATCATATTCTTAAGGCAAGTAATCATGTTCTGCACTACTGCACAGGCTACATGACATTTAAGAGAGTTCACACAGTTCAAATAGGAGGCAAAGGGCAATCAACTGCAATTATTTTAGTTGTATTTGATTTCATGAAAAGGCCCTGGTATCATGGTACCCCTGCAGAAGTCGAAGCCTCTGGAGTGGCAACAATGCAGCTATACCAGAAGACCGGTATACTAGGACGATCATTTGATTTATGACTGTACATGCAGCTCTTGAAAAACAGTGCTATATCGCGGCATACTTAATACAAGATGTAAAATAATGTATATCCATGCAAATGTAATATGAAGGCAGACATATCCTCCAAGATTTTCCCTTTTATTTAATACACTGCATTTTTTCCATGTACATTGTATGATCATTGAGTCAAGAAGAGAATATGAGGTGCATAGTGTGCTGTTGTGTTTGGAAGTCCTGCTCAGAGCTCCAGAGGCAAAGCTTAACCGCAATATTGGATTCAGCTAAACTCTGTAGGTGATTGTTTTTTTTTCTTGGCCTCCCTGCATATGTACCTCCCCAGTTCCAAAAAAGTCGGAACAATATGGAAATTGGCAATAAAACTAAAAAGGGGTCATCTGTAAAGTTTCTTCACCCTGTACTATATTGAAAACGGAAACTAACAACAGCTTGATTGGTACTTTTCCTCTTTGACCCAGAGAACATGACAGCTGCGAGGTCTTAGCACTGTGCATGTGCAGAGGTGATTATTGCATGGCAATATGTTCTATGCGGCATAAGTTCCCCTTCAAATAAAAATTAATCTGAAGCGAAGGATTCGTACCGCATTTCTAGGCAGTCACAAATGGAACAGAGCTAAATATTATTATTATTATTATTGCTGTTGTTATTAAATAAATTCTGGAACTTTTTCAAATAGTACACTCTAAAAAATGCTGGGTTGTTTCTGTAAACACATTGTTGGGTTGTTCATGCTGGGTCAAAATTCTGGGTTATTTCGGGGACTTTAAACACATTGTTGGGTTGAGTAATGCTGGGTCAAATGAGATGTAGTGGGTTGGGTTATTTTGACCCAAAAACTGGTTTATTCTTTATTTCTCCAAATGGCAGCCTGCAAAATGTTTGAAATATTACTGTTATTGTGTCACAAAGTGTAGTTTTAAGATATGTTTAAGCGAGAATGTATGTGTGTACAGCTCAAAACATCAATCGGTTATTAAAGATGGCGTCTATTTAAAAAAGTGTTGTTGTACATTTGTACATCTGTACATTTTGTGTCTTTTTTGAAAATAAAAAAATCAAATGGAATGTGTCAACCCAGCAAGAGTGTTAATTTTACCCACTCGTTGCGTCAAATAAAATAACCCAGCACTTTACCAATTTAACCCACTGGTTGGGTCAAGTAAAATAACCCAACACTTTAACATTTAACCCAGCAAGAGTGTCAATTTAACCCACTGGTTGGGTCAGATGAACAACCCAGAAATCTGGGTTAAATGGTACAAACCAGCACTTGGGTCAAAACAACCCAACGCGCGTTCTGTCCAATAGTGACCCAGCAGCTGGGTTATGGTTGGGTTGTTTTTTAACCCAGCAGTTTTTAGAGTGTACTTGATGGCCTTTCCAGAGTTTGGCGCTGCTCTAAAACCTGTGTCTGGAAAATGCATGCACTTTTCCCAGGTTGACTCGGCTGATTCCAGGTTTTTACCAAGGGTCTTTTTTATTTTAGCCCAATTTCCCTGATGTGTCTTCAATTCATGTTAATGTAATGCTTGGTAACCAGAGGTTTAGGAATTTAAACAACCAAGTAAAATAACATAACACTTTAGCCAGTATATTCTCATTTGAGAAAGGCATTTTCCACCCTAATTACCTCTTTTGGCAGATTTACGGACAGGCACCTTCTTGGATTGACACAAGATTTCCTCATCTGTTAAAGAGGTCAATATGGTTACATTCACATTACAAGCCACCTTGTCCAATTCCGATTTTTTGGTCTGATGGAATTTGCATGTAATTATGCTTCAGATTCACACAAGAGACATTTATTTAACGAGTCTGTCTTCGGACTGCATGCACGTGCATATCCATATGTCTTTGTTGACGTTATCTGGGTTAAGATACATCATATTTGTGCAACCAGATATTCATTTCAAACATGTGATGCTATTTTAGCAAGTTTACTTGGGCTTTTTGCTCAGGAAGATGGTGAGCAGTAGTCGACTGTAAAAATCATTAGGTCAATCAAAGGTAATAAATTGGAATTGAGGTAATGAAAATGGAATTTAAATAAGAAATTGAGTCACTTCAGGCTCATAATGTGAACATTTGTCAAAGTCTCACTAAATGATGCTCATGTGTGCATACAGTAAAAAAGTTACAATTATTAGACAGATACACTGTCCTATTTCAGTTTTTTTTATCAAACAAACAAAAACAGTAAACTTTGTCAAAACTCTACAAATCTCCTGCAAAATGAAACAGCACTCAAAATCCTGTCCTCTGTTGTCTCTTCTCAAAACTGATTCCTTTCAACAGAACAATCCACACAGCCATCATATGCTTATCACTCACAGATCATCCAATAAACACAGATGTAATAAATTGAACACAGTGTGCTACAAGACGTAAATTGTGTACAGAGATTTTCAAAACTGGTTTCGAGTGATATTTGATTGAGACCATTGGAATTCTGCAACCATCATAGCAATAGTCAAACAGCTATCACAAAGGTATCACATGAAACACACTCTACCAGTACAGTAGTCTGGACACTATTTATTTACTTGATCCTCCCATTTCCAACTTTTTGATGATTTGAATGTCAGGATACCTGAGACGAATGAGGTGTGTACCCATTGGTAAACTTAAAAAAAAAAAAATATATATATATATATATCACCACCCATGAACCGTCCATAAACAGTATTCAAATGGATGTATCCTTTTTGTACAGCTTGGTGTGTATCAGATGGAGAGTGTTGGCACTGTCAGCTGAGCAGGTGTGATGATGTGCATAAAGTGTGTGTGTGTGTGTGTGTGTGTGTGCGCCCAGGGGGACTGGGATAGCTCAGTGGTTAACGCATTTGACTATGGTTCAGAAGGTCTCAAGTTCAAATCCCACAACTGCCAAGTTGTCCCTGAGCAAGGCCCTCAACCCTCACCTGCTCAGATTTATAATGAAATACAAATGTACACACATGGACAAAATTGTTGGTACCCTTCGGTCAATGAAAGAAAAACTCACAATGGTCACATAAATAACTTTAATCTGACAAAAGTAATAATTTAAAAAAATTCTATGAATGTTAACCAATGAAAGTCAGACATTGTTTTTCAACCATGCTTCAACAGAATTATTTAAAAAAATAAACTCATGGAACAGGCCTGGACAAAAATGATGGTACCCCTAGAAAATACTGAAAATAATGTGACCAAAGGGACATGTTAATTCAAGGTGTGTCCACTAATTAGCATCACAGGTGTCTACAATCTTGTAATCAGTCAGTGGGCCTATATATAGGGCTCCAGGTAGTCACTGTGTTGTTTGGTGACATGGTATGTACCACACTCAACATGGACCAGAGGAAGCGAAGGAAAGAGTTGTCTCAGGAGATCCGAAAGAAAATTATAGACAAGCATGTTAAAGGTAAAGGCTATAAGACCATTTCCAAGCAGCTAGATGTTCCTGTGACTACAGTTGCACATATTATTCAGAAATTTAAGATCCATGGGACTGTAGCCAACCTCCCTGGACGTGGCCGCAGGAGGAAAATTGATGACAAATCAAAGAGACGGATAATCCGAATGGTAACAAAAGAGCCCAGAAAGACTTCTAAAGAGATCCAAGGTAAACTTCATGCTCAAGGAACATCAGTGATAGATCGCACCATCCGTCGTTGTTTGAGCCAAAGTGGACTACATGGGAGACGACCAAGGAGGACACCATTGTTGAAAACAAATCATAAAAAAGCCAGACTGGAATATGCCAAACTACATGTTGACAAGCCACAAAGCTTCTGGGAGAATGTCCTATGGACAGATGAGACAAAAAATTAACTTTTTGCCAAAGCACATCAGCTCTATGTTCACAGACGGAAAAATGAAGCATACCAAGAAAAGAACACTGTCCCTACTGTGAAACATGGAGGAGGCTCTGTTATGTTCTGGGACTGCTTTGCTGCATCTGGCACAGGGTGTTTTGAATCTGTGCAGGGTACAATGAAATCTCAAGACTATCAAGGGATTCAAGAGAGAAATGTGCTGGCCAGTGTCAGAAAGCTGGGTCTCAGTCGCAAGGAATGGGTCTTGCAACAGGACAATGACCCAAAACACACAGCTAAAAACACGCAAGAATGGCTAAGAGGAAAACATTGGACTATTCTAAAGTGGCCTTCTATGAGCCCTGACCTCAATCCTATTGAGCATCTTTGGAAGGAGCTGAAACATGCTGTCCTGTAGCACCCTTCAAACCGGAAACAACTGGAGCAGCTTGCTCATGAGGAGTGGGCCAAAATACCTGCAGAGAGGTGCAGAAGTCTCATTGACAGTTACAGGAATCATTTGATTGCAGTGATTGCCTCAAAAGGTTGTGCAACAAACTAAGTTAGGGGTACCATGATTTTTGTCCAGGCCTGTTCCAGGAGTTCATTTTTTTTATAAT
The DNA here is from genome assembly GCA_030347435.1 of Clarias fuscus. Taxonomy (NCBI): domain Eukaryota; kingdom Metazoa; phylum Chordata; class Actinopteri; order Siluriformes; family Clariidae; genus Clarias; species Clarias fuscus. The sequence goes on along the minus strand of CM059210.1, from coordinate 24,674,278 downwards.
TTCGTTGAAGCATGGTTGAAAAGCAATGTCTGACTTTCATTGGTTAACATTCATAGAATTCTTATTTATTATTACTTTTGTCAGATTAAAGTTATTTCTGTGACCATGAGACCATGAGCGAGTTTTTCTTTCATTGACCGAAGGGTACCAACAATTTTGTCCACGTGTGTAAGTTGCTCTGGATAAGGGTGTCTGCTAAATGTGTGTGTGCATAAGTTCTGGTAAAAGGGGCCTTGATGTGCCACATAGCAATCCTCTTGAAGCATTTATGATGGTGGGTGTCATGGGATGGGAATCACTGAGGGAGGACACTGGAGACTTTTTGGGTAAGAAGACGGTGCTAGCCTTGAAACACATCGGTAAGATGGTGCTCAGGTAGACATTGAAAATGTCATTGAGTACATCCACTTTAAGCACTCTGTACATGCCTTTAAGCACTCTGCCTGGAATCTGGTCGGTCCAGTAGGCCTTCCATTGGGTTGTCTCTGTGTTTTCCTCACATTAGCTTTGGAAAGACACAGCACCTGAGTCTTTTGAAGAAGTGGCAATCTTCTTTACAGCCATGTCATTCTGCTATGCTTAGTTAAAGGAGACAATATTTCATACATCTGGAGGACAGCATCACTGTCTAAGGCAGATGATATTGTTCTTTACTTGATAATGGCCTGGATACACTTCCACATGTGCATAAATTGTCTGTGCATGTTTGCTTCTCGAATGGCCTGGGACAGTTTGGCCACCAGCTAATCTTAAGGTTGCCTTGTTACACCTGCTGTAAAGGCAGAGCGTTAAGGTCCTTAGCTGTGCACACTGCTGTCATCCACAATTTCTGGTTGGAGCCTGTACTGATGGTCTCATCACCTGCCAATTGGGAGAGATACCAACAGACAAACCCATGATGGAATATTCTCTGGTTTATTCACAGGACAAAGAAGTTCTAAGCCATTTCCGGGATGAATCCGATGTACATATGTGCCGCATCCATCTGTTACTATTTCAAGCATCATGAGCGATTCATGTTTTATGTATAATTCCAGGGTGACAGACCATCGGAAGTATTGACATACAAGGAGTGAGGAAGTAGTGAGGGGGAAGCATGGTAAATAGTAATAGTTGTGCCCTTAAATTCGAACAGAACATACAAAGGTCTATTAGTTATTTAAAAATACAATCCTCAAGGTGATCGAGACTAAATTATCAGTGCATAAGCAAAATGACATGAGCTGGCTCTTTTGAGGCAACCCACTTTAAATAGTACCTTCCTTTAAAAAAAACAAAAACAAAAACAAAACCAATACTATATTACTTGGATCTGCTGTATTTGTGTGATTAGCCTAAATGCACTGAAACACTTGAACAAATGACAGCATTATTTATTTAGTTATTTATTTGCTTATTTAAATAAGATCAGCAAAACTCCAAATCTGTAATTGCCCAGCCAATCTTCATGAATATCTGATTGTTTGGAATGACCACCTCGCATTTTGTTCACGAGAAGAAAAGATAATAATGCACGGAAAATACAAGAGTGGAAAAATGCAGGTACGAGCAAAACAGTGACAGTGACGAATATATTACTACAAAATTACAAAAACTACATTCTTATATGTTAAGAAATAAGTACATCTGTTATACCAGGTGTGTGCTTTAAATGTGCACACTCAAGTTTCACGTCGATGTATTAGTCTATTACTGTTGATCTTACAAACCAGGCACGATTTATACGACTAGGCTAATGCAGATTGCGATGTATAATGGTAACAGGCATAAGATATAAACAAGAAATCATATGAAAAATATAGTTAGTTACAATCAATAAATAGGTTAGGTAAATTGAAGTAAGGAAACTTTAAGCTCATTTACTTTGTTTCAATATGTTTTTTTTTTTTTTTTTGGATTGTACATGTTTTTGAAGTTTGTAAAGCACAATCTTTAGATTAGTTTGGTTAAAATCTCCAGCTAAAATGCTGAACAAAACGTCTCCTTTAGGCTTCCTGCACCTCTCAGGGTGGGTGACAAGTACTGTGTGTGTTCAGTGCACCCAGACAACTTCTGAATGGAATTGTTGATATAGGCATTTCTCGGGAAGAAACTCTGTCAGGCATTGAGCAATAATACTGAATAATACTTTGTACCCCAAAATTGAAAAGAGAACTTGTCCTGATTATGGGGCTTTCCAACAGCTTTGTTGTGGTTTCTTCCACACAAGAACTGCTAGACCTCACTGGCCTGGTTGCCATCACTTTGTGCTGTTGGTTGATGAGGGTTTATTCCTAGATGCAACTGCCCTAACAAAGTTGAACTGGTTTTATTGTATACCTAACAGTGCAACTCATGGACTCATTCTCTGTGATGTAATCTGGGGACAATGGATAATTTGGGCCTTTCGACATCAGCTAGTGTCCAACTAGCTATGAAAATGTTTTTGATGGATTACCCTGCTTGTCTTACAGCATTGCAAACAGATCATACAGGCCTCCCCAGGGCCCAAGGCTGTAGCATGGCTGTCGCAGGATGCCTTAATACATGGCAAGTGCACCTGGTTCTGTATAAATTTAAACACAACCAGAACTGTAAATGCATAAGCATGTGACATCAGAATAGCCAAAACTTGCAGTGTTCCTTTTTTTTTTTTTTTTTTTAATGTCATTTATATTTATGTCAGTCTTGAGTGACATACAGTCAAGGGTACAGTATGTGGTCTCTGTTCTCTGATGAAACACAATCTACAGTATAACTTCAGATTGTTTTATTACAAGAGTATGAATTGTTAGTGAAATTATGGATGCTAATTGTCTACTTTTCTTAAGCAAATTATTTTGTCCGCTTCTTCTGAAACCTTTTGAGTATGCATTTGCCAACGTAATAGCACATTTCTTTTAAACTAAAAATACTTAATATTTCCTGAGATAGTCATAACTTTTTGGTTAAAACTAATACTATAGTAAAATACTAGAGAAACATTCTGTTTTTAAATCTTACTGTAGTATAATTGCTATAATAAACTATGATAAAATTATCATATACTTTTATATAGACTATAATTGTTGTATTATACTATATAAAAACATTATTATGGTATACTGTAACAGTGGTTCGCAAACATTTTGATTAGACACTGCTTCTACATTCTGACCTAGTTCGTACTAGGGGAAAAAACTCATCATAGCACATTTTACACTAGCAAATTTAACATTTGATCATAAGCTAAAGGGGTGGAGAATAATTATAAGAACCTCTCATAATACTGATGAGAACAAACAATATAATAAAATATATCAAAATCTTTTTTTTTTTTCAAATATAATCAAATATATCAAAAATGCATTTACAGACGGAGCATTACAGGAGTGGGTGAGAGAACAGATTGTCATGAACAGATTCTCATCGAAAGGAAGGAATACATATGAATATTGATGATGACATTAAAATATTTGCATCAATTTGAATCAACATAAAAAATAAGGTCCTTATTTGTTAGGTGGCTCTGAAAATATTTAATTCTAATTAGCAATCCTACTAACTGGTAGCTACAGTAAAACAATATTAATAGAGAGCCTGAAAGGTTACCAAGATTAATGTGAGGGGTGTGCCTGCACAATGTTCACTGATGTTGGGTGCATAGCTGGTCAACAGGCTATTTAATCATTAGACTACAATGCCTTGAAATTGAATGATAATTTTATATGCAAACAAAATATTTTTTGGCCGTGGTAAGGCTCTGAGTTGATGATCAGAAGGTCAGTGATTCACAAGGCCAGTGGTCAGTGGCTGACGCTGCACTCTGACCTCAGACTCCTAACACGCTGGGATAAGTGAAGAAAAAATTTCAGAGTGCAGTAATGTGTATGTGACAAATAAAGGCATAACTTCATTTACAATGTTTTGCCCTGTGCACCCTCTAGAGGCAGTCCATTGGATCTGCTGTTAAAGTAACACATAAAACACTGGCTACAACACTGACTTCTGATGCAGCAAGCAAGCCAAGAACAAGAAAGAAAGAGAGAAGAATATTTTTGTTTCCATTCAGTTGATCATTTAGACGGAGTTAAGGCTCTTCTGTCTCGATTATTTAACAAGCCACTAATTGTATGGATGATGGAGAAGCTACATAACAAATTCTCAATCTCATCTCAATCTTCCCAGATGAAGAATGTTCATACTGTGTGTTTGTTGTGTTTTCTTCTGAAATCCATTGATTTATACATTTTGGTACTGTAACAGTGCTGTACTGTATATAAAGAAAATAAATATTTTCTTAATCCTGAATATGGCTTGTGATTTTTCTTTCTTTCTGTGGTTTCACTGGTAACGTTCATTAAACTTACTTTCCACTTAAAGTACAGTTAAAATGAATTTAGAAAGTATTTTGCTTAAAAACAAGCAAATAAAAAATACATAAGTAGTAAGTACAAGTATGATGAAAACGTATGAGTAGACTTGCAGTATAAACCTGATAAACTAGCAGTTTACTTTAAAGTATACTTTTATGAACAATTAATTAAGTAGAAAACTGCTAAATAGTTTTTATTACCAATAAGTATTAAATCAATACATTAATACATACTTACTACATAAAGTATGCTTGGAAAATAAACTTTACTTAGGTTTATTTAATAAAATGATTTTGAGCACAGTGCTGTGAAAAAGTATTTGCCTCGTCCTTTTTTCCCCATTTTTTCATACTTTAATGATTCAGATCTTTAAACATTTTTTCATATCACACACAAATAACCAGAGTAAATACAAAATGCAGTTTTTTGGAAAGCTGAATAAAATTTTATGTGCCACACCCAGGCCTGATTACTGCTAGACCTGTTGAATCAGGAAATCACTCAACTAGAACAAAATTCAAGCACACTAAAAGATCTAAAGAAGCTGGTGAGAAACAAAGTAATTGACATATATCAGTCTACTTGGGGTTACAAAGCCATTTTTAAGGTTTGGGCGTAAATTTGAAACAGTGGTGAACCTTGCCAGGAGTGGACAGCCTCCCTTTGCAGCTTCAGGTCCTGGATGACTTGCCATAATTGATGGAACCATGAATTCTGTGCTCTACAAGAAAATCCTGATTGAGAATGTCCTGCCAGCGGCTGTTGCTGTCAAGGATGGCCCAACCAGTTATTAGGTTTAGGGAGCAGTTACTTTTTTACATAGGGCTAGACAGGTTTAGACGACTTTTTCACCTTAATAATTGAAATAATCATTTAAAAACTGATTTTTCTTTTTTGCTTTAGTTATATCTTTGTGTAATGTGTTTGATGATCTGAATCATTTAAGTGTGACAAATATGCAAAACAATAAAAAATAAGGAAGAGGCACTGTACTTTTTGGTAAGTGGTGCTGAAAAATGAGGGGAAGCCTTGTTCATGGTCACACCACTAAGACATGAACAAATGTGCTGTATAAAGGGTGGGTGTTTCAATCTTATAAAAAGCTGATGCAATTTTTCTCTCAGCCAAGAAAGAGATAGACTGGATTTTTCTTTTTTTTTCTTTCTTTCTTTCTTTCTTTTTCTTTCTTTTTTTTACCAGTGACCTGCAGCCATTTAACTGACAAAAATGAGCTGTGATCAAATTTTATTATGAAATTATTCATAGTAAAAACTAAAAGACAAAAAAAAAAGATAGGTAGGAGGACATTAGTGTATTCATCATTGTATTAGGAAATAACACTATGAGAACCGCACTCTTTTCTTCTTGCTATCTCCAGATTTGGTATTACAGCAACCATCTTAAATCATCCTATTTAAGTGACATAATGACATAAAACAGAACCCTGTATATTGCAATAAATAGGACAATGATTCTGAAACCAGATCACACCTTCCATTGACCAAGATAACCTACAGAATTTTCAAATCAAAAGACGTGTATTGCTATGTATTATATAGTCTATTTTCTGGAAACTATATTGAAATATATTCACCCTCCCCATACCTGGCTTCTCTTTCTCATTCTCTGCAGAAAAGCCACTGGCTCAGGGACCACCAGGAGGTGTTCTTGGCATTCTGGGAGTAGTGGTTGTGTTTGGCTTGATTGTAGGTGTCATGGTCACCATCTACACAGTGTACAAGCGTGGACAGAAAACACGTACTGAGACTGACAACGATCTGTAAGTATAAATGAACTAATGTGATACGACTTGGAAAAAATTACATAGGTAAAAAGTTAGATTACTGGGATAAAAGACTGTCATCCCCTGTTCTGTCCCAGCCTTGCTGTGCTTAGTTCCAGCTATGAGCTGCTCCATCCCAGCAATTCTTTCTTTGCCCCAGCCATGCCAGGCATTGTCCCAGTCATGCCTTATTCTGCCACAGCCATGCGCTGCTTTGTTTCTGCCAGGTTCCTACCAGAATTTGATGTGGCTTCCTCTGTTACGTTGCATATTTTATGTTTTGAACTACTGTATGTTCGTACTATATGTTCTGTCACTGTGCAGTCAGGTGTCGACATTTAGGTTTTCCACAGGTTCTTAGAGTTCCTCACACTGTCCAAAAACAAAAATGAGATTAACAGTGATAAACTAGAGAGGCACATTTTCTGAAGAAACTGTGAGTGGTGCTTTGCCGTGACGTCATAGAGCTTCCCATGTCATAGTCATAGATGTAGCTGATGTCACAGCTGATGTTGGTCTCAATGTTAAGTCTATGGGACTTTTTGGGGCCGCCCATCCCTTAGAAAAGTCATAGCACCCCATTCCCGAACAAGCCGCACGATTCGACATCTCATCCATGGGTCTACGACAAACGGTGCGGGACTAGTTACGCGCCAAACTTTTGTACGGAAGAAGAATAATAAGAAAAAAATAAAAAGAATAATAAGCCTATGAGATTATAACAGTAGTGCTTCGCTTTCTCAATCACCACTAATTACTAGGTGTTGATGAAATGTGTGAGGGCATGGTGCCCATTAGGGGACAGATGTTCCTTGCAGATAAGTTGACAGCATTGATAAAGCTTTATAGTAATTTAGTCCTTTATTACTTTATTACTTTTTCTTCTGCATAAAAGGAACCCAGTTGAAACAGATGTAAACAGTGTACTCACTCATATGGGGTCTAGCCGTTTTTTTGTGTTTTTTTTGTTGCAAAATGCGTCTTATAAGATGTACTGAATTAAATAATACTATGTCTGACAGACAAACACAAAACTTCACGAAACACTAACTTTTTATTAAAGTTATGTCACCAAAGGTTATATAGACTATTTATTATTATTATTATTATTATTATTATTATTATTATTATTATTATCTCCAACCGTGTACTAAATAAGGGTAGTCCTGCCACATCACTTGGTCTGATGAATGTGGTTCTCCTTCCGGACCACCAGTTTCCAGCCTTCTATATTAACAACATTGTGATCTACTCTAGTTTCTGAATACTGCCTGACACTGACAATAATCAAGGATAACCTGCTGATTTCCCTACAGGAATACTCATTTCAGGCACAGCACCTGGAGGGTGTTTTCTTGTTTCACTAGATTGCCAGGCAGGTGCTGAAGAAACACTGCTGTCTCAGCACCCTCATTGTTGTTGACCTAAAAAGTTGCATGACAGTGCAGAAATAATAATTCACAGCTTGTTCTGCATGATGTGCCAGCTGGAAGAAGTGTGGCAAATATAAAAAAGATACATGGCATAAGAAAAGTGATAAAACTTGCTTAAAATTTGCACCAAATATGCAACTCAGTGCGCCCAGAGAAATTAATCTGCTGCCACTCAACAGCATTCCGCATCACACCGCACTGAGACTGTAATGAGAGGTCTCTCTCTTTCCTCACGCACCGCAGGCCTTCCTCACTCCTCACTCTCTGTGTGTTTCCCACAGACCTTATTTCATATGCTTTGGTATGCTGCTGCAAATTTGCTGCATTAGATATATTAGAATGTTTCTCTTTATTCTTTTACTACAATGGTAAACTGTGTAACTGGCAGTGATGCAGTATATTCTAAAGTGAATATTGTTCATGGTAGAAATAATTGTACTGTGTCTGTAATAATTGTACTGAAGCTGCAGTGGGGCTCCTGTGAATCAGACTTGTTTGTCTTGTGCATTCCATGGATGCTTAGTCAGATCGAGATCCAGGGAATTTGGACTCTCTCAAACTTGAACTCTTTTCCTGCTAAGCCCAAATTCTTTGGCAATTTGGGCTATATTGGCTTTTCTCTGTGATCAGACCAGATGGGCTATCCTTTGGTCCCCACTGGCGTAGATGAGGCTTGGGTGCCTATGACCCCGTCACCACTCACTTGCTAATTCATTACGTAGGTACACCTTGCTAGTACTGGGTTGAATCCCCTTTTGCCTTCAGGATGGCCTTCTTCATGGCATTGAGTCAACAAGGTGCTTTAAACATTCCTTGGAGACTCTGGTCCATACTGACATGATAAAATCCGAGTTGATCAGCAGTTTTGGAAATACTCAGATCAACCCATCTGGCGTCAATTATCATGCCATATTCAAAGTCACTTTACATTGATGCTTTTTTGAATTTCAGCAGATTGTCTTGACCATGTATAAATGCATTGAGTTGCTGATTAGATATTTATGTTAACCTTATTTGAACATGCATACCTAATAAAGTGGCTGGTGAGTGTAATTGATAATCAGTGTGTGGCATCCACCTAATTGCTCCTCGCTCACTAGGTAGGCGGCCTCTCGCTTCTGCAGGTGTGCGAGGGTGGGGGGCTGCAGGCACTGGCTGGTGATTAATCCTCACTGATGGATCTTGGGCTTCTCCCTACACTATAAAACACAGCAGGGAGTGTAGCGCTTGGGGTCTGTTCGACTGTTTGTCTGTCGGTCTGTTGTTTGGACCTGAAAAGCGACAGAAAACTAGAGAGCTGAGTCATGTTGCTATGCGCCTGGGACTGGAATGGTGCCCAAAGAACAACCTCAAGCTCACTTCTGGAGCTCCTGTGCCACATGAACTCTCAAAGAGCCGGATTTCATGATTCTGCCACCAAAGGAGAAAAGGCCACTGCGTGTTCCCTGACAAGGCTTACAGTCCCAGCCACATAGGCAAGGAGTGTCTGGGAGATACCCGCCTGCTGCTGCACCAAAGAGAGCTGGGAGGAGCTGGTCGGCTAATCATGGCTGGCAAAGTGCCAGTCAAGAAAGCTTGCAGGAGCGGCTGCCTACGTGGGTCCACTCTGCCACTTTCCCAACCGCCACCGTTCACCAGCCTGTGCCCGCTTTTCAGTGGGACACTACCTACAGACCTGCATGTGTATTCTTTTCTTCCCTTTTTCTCTTCTTCCATGAACTTTAACCATTTCCTTCCCCATTATTACAAGAAAATTACCCCTTTTCCGTAAGACCTTGCCTCATGCCGGTGCGTCAAACCCATTACACAGTGTTATTTAACTCAATTGGCAGTTGTGTTATTGTAGTGGCTGATGGTGATTATTGGATTTTATTTTATCTAAAGTAAAGGTTAAATAAATAATAGAAAATGTGAACTTGCTAAGTTCAGTATATTGCTAATACTGGCTATGTAAACAGGCCAGTCACTGTTAGGCTTCTTTACCTGAACACTTTCCATGGCATTTATGGTGTTATTTGTCTGTAGTTTTTACAGATAAAGTCTTGAATATTCTTTGTTTTAACAATTCTGTGTAGACCACTATCACTCTGAGCCATTCAGTTAGTCCAACACCCATCAATTGTGATGTGACTGGCCAGTTTGTTATTTAGAAGGTCCAACACATAATGTCTGCACTATTAACTAAAATTGCTTAGGCAAAATGAAAAATATCTAATCAGTCTATGTGCATAATACTGTAGTTTTTCTTAGTTACTAACATGCATAGGTCAAAACTATGTCTTGAAAGTCTTCACAGTCAGCAAAACAGCATTTTATGTGGACCCAACTGTCAATAATTTTTCATTGCTTTCACACAGAAAATGCATTCACTCGGGCCTCCGAGTGGCGCAGTGGTTAAAGCGCTCGCCCTATCATCCGGAGATCGCTAGTTCGAATCCCGGGTGGTGCTGTAACCTCTCGCAGCCGGAGGTCTAGAGAGAGCTGATTGGCCGAGCTCTCTCAGAGGGGAGGGATGAGAGGTACTTAGTGCTCCCACATTAATCACGCTCTACAGCCAGTCTGTGAGCTCGTGCAACGGAGGGAGCGGATAGCGCTGTCCTCTGAGTGTGTTACGCGAGCGAGCAGTTCGAAAAGATGCGGTCGGCTGGCGTCACGTGGTTCGGAGGAAACACGTGATAGTCTTTGGCCCTCCCGGCTGAGTAGTAGCCTTAATGTGGGAGTCCCCTAGTGACGGGGAGGAATTGGACACGACTAAATTAGGGAGAAAATCGGGGGAAAAAAAAAAAAGAAAATGCATTCACTCACCACATCTTACAAAATTCATAAACTCTTGACTCATTTATACTCTACCACCTGCAAAACACTAAATATTTGCAACACATTTTTTCAAATGAAAGAACGTTGTCAAAACTGTTAAAAACAAATTAAAAACAGAATACTGGTAAATTTCACTCCAAAGCGGTCAGACTGGGGCCTTCAATGCTGCAGAAATTTCTCTGTACCCTTCTCTTATGTGCAAAAATGCAATCCTGTCTCAGAGGTCTACAGGCAGTTTCTTGGACTGGCTTGGTTTGAGCTCTGACATGCACTGTTAACTGTGGGACCTTAGGCCATGTCAACACTTTTTGTCCACATGCAAACAGTTTTGATCATTGAAAACTGAGCTTTTGGAAAACTCAGTTTTCTGTGGTGTTCTGTGGACAGACTTTGGCTTGTTGTAATGTCACCTTGTGTGCCGATAATGTTGATGTCTGTGTGCTAGTCCCCTTGATTTGTTGTCAGGATATTTGTGCATGGACTTTTTACATGCATGTACATACAGTACATGCTAGTTTACTGGAAATACCACCATCATAAGCTTGATGTCAGTCCTGCACTCAACACTCCTGCACACATCAGCTTTTGGATTGTGCTGAAAGCATTATTTACTGTATGACTTGTGGCATTCTATCAAACTCAAAGGTCCTGGACAGAGAACCGAGAAGGCCTCATTTAAATTAACTAGAACATAGGACTGAAGTTTAACCTTCAATAGTTAAAGAACAGTGAGAGAATGTTTCATACACAACATCCAAAGTGTTAATATTTATCAAGAGTGTAGAATGTGCAGTAGTACAGTATGTAAAAGGTAGATGCTTTGATTTCAAAACTAAAACAGTTTTTTTAAGGTGACTTTGACATCTATAAAGCCTGAATAGGATACAGTTGACCTTTCCTTGGCGTTGCATTCAGTATAAGAAGGACTATTTCCAATGTCACTATAGCTCTCATTTGTCCCTTTCATAAGTTCTTCTTCTTCAACTTCTTTTGCAGCATGTTTGAGTCTGAGATTGGGCATTTCTTTTATGTTCAAGCTATTTCTTTTATGTTACAAAATTGCTGTAAAATATTACAAGCTAAGGGTAAGGTTACAAGTTAAGGTGAACCTAGGTTATGCCTGCATACTAGGAACATCCCACATGACTTTGAGATTTTGAGATGCTTTGACCCAGACGTCTTAGCCATCATAATGTAGCTCTTGTCAAAGTAGCTCAGATCCTTATATTTGCAAGTTAGTTTTTCCTGCTTCCAAGAAATCAACTTTGAAAATTGACTGTTCACTTGCTGCCCAATATGTCCATCCCTTTCCAGATGTCACTGTAATGAGACAAGTAATGCTATACATACCACCTCATGCAGTTAATGAGTTAATGTTTTAATCTGATTTTATTAACAACTATGTTAAAGCCATTACCAAAGATAAGAGATGAGTGTGAAAAAATTGCTAAGTTTGAGAAGAATTTGTAGATGAATGCGGCAGAGTCTAGGGTAAGACCAAACAAGTTTAACAGAGCTACCTAATGGAAACCTAATGTTGGCTACATATTGTAATATAGTTGTAACAACATTGAAATGACATCAACCATCAGGACAAGTTCAGGACAACATTGTTTTTGAAAGTTAGAATGTCTTTGATAACCTGACAGTAAAATCATATTGAATGAAGACCAAATTGCAAATACAACCTCAAAACAATACAGTGGAACCTTGGATTACAAACATAATTCGTATTTCAAAACACTCATGAATCAAATCGAATTTTCCCCTAAGAAATAATGGAAACTCAAATTATTTGTTCCACAGCCCCCAAAAATAAATACATTAAAATAATTAACACAAAATATAAAGTAAAAATAAAAAAAAATTAACCTGCACTTTACCTTTAAAAAAAGTAAAAAAAAAAAAAAAATCCTGACAGATAAGTATTTCCGTTTGTGCGTGCAGGCTCTGTGTGTGTGTGTTTTATGTGTGTGTGTTAACCTCTCTAATGAGACTTGCTTTTGCTTTACACGCGTGCTCACATGTGTTGTGCACACGTGTGTTATGATTTGATTGTGTAAAGCTGCTTTGCGACAATGTCAATTGTTAAAAGCGCTACAGTATATAAATAAAATTGACTTGACTTGTTATAATACACGCACTAAGACCCAGCAGGGGAGACGATTACCCACAATTCCGCAGCCAGGACAGAGAAAAAAACATTGGCTCAGTTGTGATCACTTGATGCTCACAACTGAGCCAATGCTAAGATTTAAACAGAGGCGGAGAATGGAAATTGGGACGGACATCACAAATTCCCACAGACAGAGCCTTTGGTCACACTTTCATTATTTATTATAAATACATTTATATTTATATAATAAATATATTTATTTGGGAATGGGGTGCTATGACTTTTCTAAGGGGTGGGACAATTAACCGTCCCAAAAAGTCCCATAGACTTAACATTGAGACCAATTTTGATGGATTGTAGCGCAGAGAAGGAATTTTGTAGATAGGTAAAATTTAACAAATGAGAAGATGTTTGCAACCTGTGTCAGAACATACTCTGCACAAGGGTACAAGTTTTACCCCCGGGACATTGACTTATAATGGAAAATTTGGATCATGACTAGTCCCGTTCCATGAAAAAGGTGTCATATCTTTCAGCTTATTCGGGAAAGGGGGGGGGGGGGGGATTTTGAAACTAAATTTAACTGTTGATCCCACTGTCATAAAGGCACGGGGGAGGGCTCATTTAACTCAGGCAACCAATCTGTCTTTTGCATTTATCAAGATGCTCATAAGCCACGCCCCCTAGCAACCTCATTACCATGATGCTAACACGTTTGCCATTTTGCTAGCATGATACTAACAAGATTAGCATGTTGCTAGCAATATGCTAACTATATTAGCCTTTTCCTAATAACATGATTACCATGATGCTAGTGTGATTAGCATGTTGCTAGCATTATGCTAACTATATTAGCATGTTGCTAGCAACATCATTAGAATGTCGCTAACATGATGCTAGAGTGCTTAGGATGTTGCTAGCATGACTCCAGTGTTTTGCCATGGCAAGCACCACTCACATTTTCTTCAGAAATTGTACTTCTGTAGTTTCCTAATAACTGCCCTGTCTAACAAACTCGGATTTCACAACTTAAATGTGTCAAACATTTGCACATAACACAATTAAATTATTTGCCATTTTCTTTTTAACTAAGTTCATCAAATAGAACATAACTGCGTTTTAACTTTTGTAGCAAAGAATATTTTAAAAAATAGATTACTGCAACTCTTGAGTTTACTTTCTTTTCTGACTTTTTAAAAAATCAATAAAACATATATATTGCAATATATGAAAGCTAAAATCATGCAACAACGCCAAATGATATCATAATTTGTTCCCTTTTTAGACACTTAATTATTTGTCCATGCATGGCTCACCACAGGATAAAATCTTACCTGAAAAGCAACAATATAATAAGTGCTAATTAAATGTTTATAGGTTGTGTGCAGGAACCTAATGTGGTGTAGTCATTGTACTCTAACAGGAATAGTCTGAATAAAGTAAGAATAGCTATTTGGAATATCACACATATAAAGATTGCATGACAAAAACTATAAACTGTAGGCTGTTATTTTGATTTCTCTCTCATCAGCCATTAAAACAATTAAAATATTTTGAAATTATACAGTATCTAAGAATACTACAGAGGGAGGAAAGAAGTAAAGGGAGACGTTACTATGATTCATCTGTATGTCTGCTTCCAAGGAGGACCAGTATAAAGGTTTATTTGATACCATTCCAGTTACTCTTTTTTTTAAAAAATAGGACAGAGATGCCACCAGTGCAGAAAACCGCCCCTCCGCCACCAAAGAAGAACAGTGACATGAAGGGAGACCTGATATCTGATGACATACAGGTAAAATTGCCTTCTATCTTCTATATTGGGTGTGGAAACGGATCACAAAATAATACATTTGTTCAGGCATCTATAACTTTTTTTGAATTTCACAATTACAAGCCATGCCCCAGGATAATGAGAGTCACTAATATTTTTTTATTATAAAAGATAAACAAACATTATTTTATTGCCCTATAAAGATAAATTAAGATAACATTGTGGCTGAAAATCAAACACCTGGAAATATTTTGGCTTGTTTTTAGACTATGACCTCATAGTCAGCCTTCAAAATAAAATGTTTCATGCCAACGATCAATCCACGGATGGCATACAGTCACCATAAACAAACAAACAAAAAATGTTTACTGAACATAAAAAATTTCAAGGAAAATTCTTACAGTGGCCTGTGGAAAATAATAAGTATACAGTATATAAACAAAAAAATAAAACACAAAGAAAAAGTGTACAGTACACAAGTACAGACCATGCCATTCAACCAGCTTAGTTACGCTTGATTTACCGCATGGACAGAACAGTGGAATCAGGGAAGTCAAGGGCAGATGACGTGTGTCTGATGGTGAACAGTAGCTGGTGCAATGGTGTGACTATTTCACCATGCCCACGCTCCTAGACACCTAACCTGGTGCTACTGAACGTGAAATGTTCACACTTCTATCCTCCTCTATAATTTTCTTTGGTCATAGACAGGACCATTTATATACCACCTCAGGCAGACGCAGACACTGTGTGAACACTACATGAGGCTCTCACCAACACCAGGCACAACTTTGTTATTCTGAATTATAAACAAACTAGGAGCTCCAACTCAGTGGGAGGTTGCATGCTGGCTGGACCAAACAGTGGCCGCTTTGCAGGATGTCTGTGAAATGTTCCAGCACAGTACTGATGACATCAATGTGTTTATGAAAGCTTATGGATATACCTTCCAAAAAATACTATTAGAACATTTCCCAACCAGAAGTCATGGGTGGACAAACCCATCTGTGATGCTCTAAGATTTCATACTGGTCCCTAAATGCAGAACTTCCCTCTGGGAAAATGGAAATGTACAATGCTGTGTCATACAACATTTGCAGAGTGGCAAGGGAGGCAAAGCAGCACTACAGGAGAAAACTACTGTTACCATTTCGTCAGAGTGGCTGTAGTAGCCTCTAAGGAATAAGGATGATAATGGACTATAAAACACCAACATCCAGAAAGATGAATTAGGACATGTCTCTGGTGGATGAGCGGAACACCTTCTATACTTTCTTCAAGACTGCAGTTAACAGTGCTAATGGTAGCTAGCTGTGCTAATGGCAGCAGCCAGAAGAAGAATGCCAGCACAAGAAGCATGTTTATCATCTCAGAGCATGTCGTGAGGATAGTCTTCAGGAACAAACACGAGGCGATGTCTTATGGAAAAAGGGACTTTGGGGAAAGAAAAGGGATTTACGGAGGGTTTATTTGAAGAGGGATGGGATATCGCTACCTGCTAACTAATATTGCATAACTGTGTGACTTGCCTTTTCTTCAAGACACACCTAATAACACAACAGATGTTTGAAATCAGAAATGAAGTTGTTTGCTGACAGAGACAAAAACATCATTTTCACAAACAGAAAGCAGCAAGAGAGAGAGAGGGAGAGAGAGAGAGAGAGAGAGAGAGAGAGAGACAATATTTAAGTACACAGGTAAATGGAGATTTTCTACTTATACTTGAATAATATTTGCCCCATGGAATCTCTACTTTTACTCAAATAAAGGAGTCGTCTACTTTGCCCACATCTGATCATATCACATCAAGATCGTGGTGAGGAAGGCCTGGCAGCATCTCTACCACCTTAGATACTTGAAGGACTTTAGACTACTCTCCAAGTCGATAATAATCTTTTACCACTGCACCACTGAAAACATTTTATTGAAAAACATCACAACCTGGTTTGGGAACAGAAGCATGCAGAACAGATGTGCTCTAGAGGGTGGTGCAATCAGCTAACTCCATCATTCACACTGAGCTCCCTGCCTTGCACTCTGTCTACAGCAAGTGGTGCTGGACCAAGGCCAGGAATATATTGAAGCACCTCAGCCACCACAACATTGGACTGTTCTCTCTGTTATGTTCAAGTAAGCACTTTGAAGGCCAAAACAGATAGAAAGAGGAGAAGCTTCTCTTTCTTGATCACAGACAATACCCCAGACAAATCTCATATTTACATATGACAAATTAACCTCTTTCAAGACACCTCAACTGTTAATGCTCAGCCCATTTGTACTGCTCTCTTAATTTTTGCACATGAACAATTATGACCATGGTGACTCTGCACTTTATGTCTGACAGTCATATCTGCTGCCCAACCTTATGCCACTGTTATTGTTACACTACTCCTTACATTACTACACATCTCTACAAATTTCTACTTTATTTTCTCACTTGCGCATATTTATTTAATTGATGCTTTGTTTTTATTGTTATATTGTTTTATCATTTGTATTTGCACATTTTATACTTGTTTTTCTATTTTGAAGAGGAACAAACCACAAACCATCCTTCTCCCTCATCATTCAAGTTCCCCTACTGTTATAAAACTACCCTCAAAATCTACCTTCAAAATCAGAATTCCCTTCCCTGATATTGATTCTTACTGCCTGTCTCCAGGACATCACCATCTGGATGTCGAAAAACTCTCATATTAAATGCTAATAAGTCAGAGATGCTGGTTGTAAGATCTAAGCCAGTGCTATCTGAAATAAGTAATTACTTGCTTAGCATTGATGGCTGTGTCTTGCACTGTTCAACACAAATTGAGAGCCTTGGCATAATTTTAGACTGCACCCTGTCTTTTAATGCTCACATTAACAGTATCTCTCAATAAGTGTCTTGTCATCTGTTTAACATTGCAAGGTTACATTGTTGTCTGTTGGTTAAACATCTCGTTACATCTTGCATCGACTACTGTAACTCTATTTTATTTAGACTTCACAACAAGCATTTACAGCAGTTAAATTTTATTCACAATTCTGAACATTTCATACCACTGTTAAGCCAGCTCCACTGGCTTTCGGTATCTTATAATTAAAAAAATTATTTTATTGACATAAGCTTTACATAACTTTGCTCCAGGGTACCTGACTGAACTAGTCACACCATATTCCCCTGCTCGATCAAAGCTGTCTCCCTTGGCTAGCCCTCTATCAGTAACATCTTAAATGGGTGTTAGAGAATTCTCTAGGGTGGAACCAAGGATCTGGAATGAACTTCCTCTTAACATTTGAAACTGTAACTCGATCTTTGAGTTTAAAGCAGCTGCCAAATCTCATCTTGCTAAACTAGCTTATCAACTTAAATGTCTGTTTTATATAACTTTATTTATTTATTTATTTTTATGACTTATATTAGTGGATATACTTATGGTCAGTGGAATGGTGCACCACCACTCCTGAGTCTGCTAAATCTTCAGGTTTTTTGCAGTCAAATGGGTGTTTTGTTTTGTCTTTCTGACCAGCATACGAGCAGTTCCCCTCGAGAGTTTTCTTGGTCTTCCAGATCTCATCTTGACCTCCACAGTTCCCCTGAACTGCCATCTCTTAATTACATTTCACACTGTGGAAACTGAAAGCTGACAACGCTTTGCTATCTTCTTGTAGCCTTCTCCTGCATTGTGGGCATCAATAACTTTCATTTTCAGAGTCTTACACAGCTGCTTAGAGGAACACATGGTTGTTGAGTGTCCGCAAGTGTGTGCACAAGGTTTGAAGAGTCAAAGTATTTGTAAAGCTTTGAAATTGGCATTTACTAATGACAGCTGTTGCCATGCATCAGATCTAACCAGCTGATTAAGGTCCAAAACCTTGTAAAAAGAATCTGAGACTCTGGAACTCTTAGGGTGCCCAAACTTTTGCACAGTGCCATAATAATGTTTTTATTATTATAAAAACATTGCATCAATGTTTGAGGAAACTATTGTGCATTTTTTCCATTTCCAAGAGAGACTGCGTTAACATCTTTTCAATTTAAAAAAGTCACCAAAATCAAGGGGTGCCTAAACGTTTGCATAAGACTGTATATATATTAAAAATCTTTTCTGCAGTTTAAAAAGACAGTCAAGTTGGTGTAAATAAATTATTATTATTTTGCTTATTTGACATTTAGATTATATTTATGGCATTTGACAGATGTTTTCATCCAGAGTGAATTACAGTACATTTCATTATATATCTGATCAGTTCAGGGTTAAGGGCCTAACTGACAGGAGAAATTCTCACGCTTTCTAATGTGGTGGTGCCATGTGTGGTGACAATTAAAAATTTTTATGTGGCCATGCAAAGCTACTCTGTTTAACAATGACAAACAAGGTGAAGGTTAAATCACAGATGTGATTTAAAAATTTTTGTAAATAGCCGTTTGTAATAAAAAAGTAAATAAAAAAAGTGATTATTAACTTTTGACATTATAGTTGTTTCTGTAATTTGATATATGCAGTAGCTTAATAAAATGATTTGGCAGAAAAACTGTAGAAAATACAGTAGAAAAACTGTATGTTCTTTAAAATGAAAATTCAGGCATCAAGTTGGTGTTAATTATAAGAGAAATCGTAGGAAGTTCTTTTTCCTTTGCATCATTGCATGGCACCTTAGGTATTATTGTTGGTTGGTTTGTTTGTTGATTGGTTTTGTGACATTGACATCCATCTTTTAAAGGTCGTTCTTTTGGACAAGAAGGAAGAGATGTTGAAACTTCCCCTGCATCCCCCTTACAGTGATAAGATGCTGTCTGAGTCAACTGCCTTCACTGATAAGCCAGTAAGTAGTGTTTTCTTCCTTCCATTACTCCTCTTTCATGTTCATTCTTCATCTAAATGTGATATAAACTGCATAGCCAAAAGTATGTGGACAACTGGCAATACATCTGGCAATAATCCAGTGTTGGAGGGGGATAGCTCTGGGAATGCAATACCTAATGTTTACATTCTATATAGAATATCCATGCTGGGGTTCTAGTTTAGAATATCCATGCTGGGGTTATTTTAAATCTTAAATTTGTGTGTGTGTATGTGTATTTCTAGGTATATAGATCTATATGTCTGATATACAGTATAGATCATAAGTAAGTGTGGTCTGCCCTTAAGTCCTTTGGAAGTCCTAGTCAGCCATTTTCCTTCCTTATTCACTATTAGTAAGTCAGATATCTCAAACTTTTTCAAAAGCTTTAGTTCACTTACTCCTTATCTGATCATGTATAGTTTGCAGTTGCTAATAGTTGTCAGTGCAATAAAACAACTCAAATCTCTTTGATTTGGTTCCATTGTTATAACATACTGTATCAGTTGTAAATATTAATAAAGTTTAAAAATCTTTACAGTGACCATTTCCTACTCCAAACCCAAAATAATTGGAGCAAATGAAAGGCTATAGGTTTCTTGAAGAGCACAGAGTGTAAGGATTCACATCATGCACTAAACAGTTCACCATGTCAGGAAATGTGTTTAACATCTTTATTCGGAAGCAGGCAATTTGCATGGATCCTTGTAGTTTTTTTTTTTTTTTTTTTTTGCATGTATCTCTCCCAAACATCTGATTCCAATGTGATGGTGTAATCAAATTTATGTTTTATCTTCTGCTAAATGCATTAAAAAAAAAAAAAAAACATTTTCAATGTTTCCTCTGTATGGTGTAAATGATGGAAGCCGTATCTTTGTGACAGGAATGCTGTGACATCAATACAAAAATTTGTGGAATCTCAAGTCCCTTATATAGAAGTAGTACTTGCATATAAACTCACACATCCTCCTGTTTTATATCATCTCTTAATTACTTACACTCCCTACTAAAATGTAAAAACTATATGTATAATTGTCATATATAGTTAGCAACCCACAATAGAACCCTAGTGTGTAAAGTTCAGCTGTGCTCCAAGCTTGTGTGTATTTCATTTTAAAACCTCAACAACACCAAAACAACTTGGCAGAAATGGATTTGTCCCAAACTTACAGCTGTCCTTTTCAAATGGTGTGTGTATGTGTACAGAATGGGTTTTGTTGTAAATTTGTAATGGTATTGGTGAGACATAACATGAGTAATGAGCAGCTCCCTAGTCAACACTCCTTGCATATTTCATAATTAAGCAAAACAACATCTCACCAAAAATGTATCCATACTGTGAGATAGAGTGCATACATCATATTCAAATATAATAACAAATTAAAAGTATATAGGCTAAGGCAAAAACTTGTATACCGTAGCACAAATGGAGTGCATAAATGTTGGTATATGATCGTTATCTAATAAGAACTATCGCTCTTCATGTTTAACATACCATTCATAGAGTTCCCTTTTTTTCAGTCTCTATTTAAGGGAATTTTTATGTATTTTAGTCACAAGTCCTTTAGCCATGCTGGTTTAGAAATGGTATGCTGACTAGGTGCTTGACTGTTCAGTGGAATAGCACTTTTCCTACTTGGCCTGTGAACCCTGTGAACCCTGTTAACTCTTAACTATTTGCCACATAGTTATACCTGACACCCTTTGCTTTCACACAGTGTAAATTTACCCTTTACTTGTCGGGTAGAAAAGTAAAGAGCTCAGTCAATCGGCTCTCTCCAGGCAAGAGCTATCACCCAGGAATCGAACTAGAGCTCTCCGGATGGTTGGGCGAGCATTTTACCACTGCACCACTCTTAGGCCTCCTGTGCCTCTTTGCCTCAGACTGCTGTGCAAGTGACTCTTCAAACTCGGAGAGACCTCTCCTCACTGTCAGTCTCCAAGCAAATTGTTCTGAAGCTACTGCTTCTTAGGTATTCATTCCTTAAAGTCCCCCTTGCAGACATCTTTGTATTTATTTGAGATCTGACTGTGGGGCATTTTCTTTGTGTCAGTTCCCCATAGAGGAGATCTTAGGGTATCCAGCCATTGTCCATTCGCGCTATAGTACATGGCCAAGCCAAGATATAAGTCTGTTTCAGAAGGGTATACAGTGCATCTTGTTCATGTGAAGTGAAAATTGTCAAGCCTTTTTTATTTTATTTTAATGAAGCAGGATTTACAGTATAGGTATTTTGACAAAGCATGCTTATTTATGCACTCAGTAATTCAGGGTTCATTTAGCATGCATTACTGCATCAGTGTGGTGTTATTGAAGACCTTCGATTGCAGCCTGCAGTACAACTGTGGGTTGTTGGGTTGGGTGTTTCTCATCTTCCTCTTGACAATAGCCATAGACTCTCTACAAGGATCAGGTCAGGCGAGTTGACTTTGCATTTGCTTTTCCACCACAGTGGACCAACACCAGCAGGTGACAAGATGCTGTGGAAACTTCACACTGGACTTCAAGCATGTTACACTCTGTGCCTCTCTATTGTTCCTCTAGACTCTGAGACAAATTAAATGGTGGCTCTTGATGCAGACTCCAGCCTCATGCACCCACTTCTTACAAAGGTCTTCCATACATTTTGTCTCTTCTCCTCAATAAGAGGTCGAATTTCTATGAAGAAGGCCTCAAACTAGTTCGGCTCCCCGCGACCCTGAATACAGGATTAAGCGGCAATGACGATGAGTGAGTGAGTGAGAGTATCTGTACTTACTATGTATCTCTCATACTTTTTTATGCTCAAAAGTACAACAAATGTCTGTACTTTTACATAACGGCATTCTGAATGGCATTCTGTTACCCAAACACAGTGGTACCTACAGTAGTATTTGATGTGGGAATTTCACTGGCTGCTGACTATTATACATGATCGTATCACTTGCCTTTCCTTTGAGAAAAGCCTTATAACATAAAATGTGTTGGAATCAGAGAGAGATTTTTCCTACTATCAAAAAAAGCTTGTATAGTCAACATCTACACACGTGGACAAAATTGTTGGTACCCTTCGGTCAATGAAAGAAAAACTCACAATGGTCACATAAATAACTTTAATCTGACAAAAGTAATAATTTAAAAAAATTCTATGAATGTTAACCAATGAAAGTCAGACATTGCTTTTCAACCATGTTTCAACAGAATTATTAAAAAAAAAATAAACTCATGGAACAGGCCTGGACAAAAATGATGGTACCCCTAGAAAATACTGACAATAATGTGACCAAAGGGACATGTTAATTCAAGGTGTGCCCACTAATTAGCATCATAGGTGTCTACAATCTTGTAAGCAGTCAGTGGGCCTATATATAGGGCTCCAGGTAGTCACTGTGTTGTTTGGTGACATGGTATGTACCACAGTCAACATGGACCAGAGGAAGCGAAGGAAAGAGTTGTCTCAGGAGATTCGAAAGAAAATTATAGACAAGCATTGTCACGTTTGCGGGTGCGAGGCATAAACACAGAGGTCTAAGATGCTTCAAAGAATGTGGTTTATTTATAAAGAAAACAGGGAAATCCAATAAACAAATAAACTTTATGATAAAACAAACCAAAACACGAATAAAGACAGGAAACACAAGAACTAAACTGGATAGACATTTACGGGGTGAAATCAACAGTTGCTAGACAAAAACTGAAACTCAAACAACCTATTTATAAAGAAATTATTGATCAACTCGGTTCAGGTGAGCGCCCATGTCACCTGACCGAGTTGCAAACTGGGAAATGAAGTTTTTAAATTGAAACTTAAAAGAACTACACAAAAATGTCTTTGGGCGCTTTGGCGCCCTCTAGGGGTTATCCCTGACATAACCCCCCCTCTATGGGCGCAACTCCTGAGGCGCCCCAGGGGGTCCAGGGCATCCCCCCCAGGGTCTCCTGTCTACCCCCCTCACCCAGAGGCTGGCCCCCTTGTCCTGTAGTTCAGGTGGCCTGATGCCCCCGTTGAAGCGGGGTGGCGGAGGACTAGGAAACTCGCCGTCCTCTGTGATGCAGGGCGGCGGAGGCAGGATATTTTCGCCGTCCTCTATGATGCAGGGCGGCGGAGGCAGAAGACTTTCGCCGTCCTCTGTGATGCAAGGCGGCGGACGCAGAAGACGTTCGCTGTCCTCTGTGAAGCAGGGCGGCGGAGGCTCGCTGTCCTCGGTGGCGCGTGACGGTGGCGGCGGAGGAAGAGGAGGCTCGCTGTCCTCGGCGGCGCGTGACGGCGACGGCGGAGGAAGAGGAGGCTCGCTGTCCTCGGCGGCGCGTGACGGCGGCGGCGGAGGAAGAGGAGGCTCGCTGTCCTCGGCGGTGCGTGACGGCGACG
Source organism: Clarias fuscus (assembly GCA_030347435.1). NCBI lineage: Eukaryota > Metazoa > Chordata > Actinopteri > Siluriformes > Clariidae > Clarias > Clarias fuscus. The sequence goes on along the minus strand of CM059210.1, from coordinate 24,650,848 downwards.
GCGGAGGAAGAGGAGGCTCGCTGTTCTCGGCGGCGTGTGACGACGGTGGCGGAGGAAACTCGCTGTATAATCCTGCCAGGTGCAGCGGTGGCAGCTCGCTGTCC